>CM073772.1:8252787-8671407 GCA_037158775.1 Hetaerina titia
CTGAGCTCAGGAAAAGAAATTATTACACTTTTACATATCTTAAGCTAATATTCCTCAAAATAGGACCCTTGTTAGTCGATACAATTGTTCCAGCGGCGTTCCCATTCCTGGAACGCTCCCGAGAAGGCATCATCGGGAACCTCCCGAAGACACGTCGTCACGGCGTCTTTGACGGCGTCCAAAGTCCCGTATCGCGTTCCTTTCAAACTCCTCTTTATCTTCGGGAACAGAAAGAAGTCCGGTGGTGCCAAGTCCGGGCTGTAGGGCGGGTGCGGCAGCGTTGCCACGCCGTGCTTGGCCAAGAAGTCCGACGAGACAAGCGCGGTGTGAGACGGCGCATTGTCGTGATGCAGCCGCCAGATGTTTTTGATCGCTGGCCGGACGCGGGCGACTCGTTTTCGAAGCCTGTCGAGCACTTAGACGTAAAATAAAGCATTTACAGTTTGTCGTTCAGGTACAAAGTCGTAGTGGACGACTCCCCTTTTGTCAAAAAAGACTTATTTGTCAAGACACTTATTTTCCGGACGAATCCTGTATTAACTTTTGGACGGCACAATAGAACACAGAATAAAGCACATAACACGTAGAAGAACACTCACATTGTAGATTATTTGAGCTTTCGGCCTACTCCGAGGCCTTCTTCAGGCCAGACTGAGAGGACTTGAGGGGATAGTGTCTGGGGAGGGAAGAGGGGCGGAAGGTTTAGGGGCTGCAGGGAAGGGAGTTAAAGATGGCGGTTAAGGGTGGGAATTTTAAATGATCGGAAATATAGGATGTATGCGGATTCGCGAGTTCTCACCTCTGTGTTGGTGGCTGAATCGGGTAGGGATTCTAGAACTGTTAAGGAAAAGCATTCGTCGAATGATAGGTTGTGTGAAATTGCGTGTAAAGGGATAGGAAGAGAAGAGAGTGAGGCAGAATTACAGGAGTAGCGGTGATTGTTCATTCGAATGGATAAGGGGGTAATGCATTCGCCTATGTAGAATGAAGCGCATTGTTTGCACGACAAAAGATAGGTAATATTTTTCGAGAGGCAGTTCGCGTGGGTACGGGATGAAGGGACAATGAGGGGATGTGGGGAGAGGGGAGCAGATCTGATCAGCAGACATGTTTTACATCGGGGGCGATTGCAAGTTGGGGAAATATGAGGAAATTTGTCAGGGCGGGGTGTCAAAGGGTTGGTGGATCTTAGAAGGTTTCTGAGATCACTCACTCACTCACCGACACGCTCTCTTTCTGCCGAAACCTTCGTTGGCGCGCATTTTGGAAAAATGCTCTTCTAGTCAAATTAAAACCAATCCCGCACTAAACAAATTCCGCCCGGCCTCAACTCATGAGCCAAAACCCCTTCGCAGTAATCATCCCGTGGAAATATTCATACGTCTACTTCTCCAAAACGTCTCTGATAAATCCTTCACACAATCTCTAAAGCCAAGAAATAACTTTCCACAAGCTAACGTCATGCCCTTAAAACCCTACAGGCCAATCCCAACATCGTGGTCCCTACCGCCGATAAAGGCTCCTCAGTCGTAATTTAAACACCCAAGGCTATATTTCCAAAGCCCTCATTCACCTCAACGACACATCCACCTATACCACTCTCACCAACAACCCTACTCCAACCTTCCAAAAGGAAATTCGGCCTTTTCTCCTCCAATTTGGACCAGAAGAAGGCCTCACCTCCCAAGACATATCCCTACTCTCACCCCCCAAACCCCAGAACACCCCAGTTTTATCTCCTCCCAAAAATACACAAACCAAACATCCCCCTTCGCCCTATAGTTTCTAGTTTCAACTCTCCCACCGAAAGAATCTCCGCATTCCTTGACCACCACCTACAACCTATCGTACTCTCCTTGCCCTCCTTCACGAAAGATATGTATCACTTCCTCCACCGTTTAAACTCTGTCTCCATTCCCTCCACCTCCAACCTACTTATGGCCACCATCGACGTCACCTCCCACTATACTTCTATTCCCCATGTATGGCCTATCCTCCCTCCGACACTATCTTACTGTACGCCCCCCACCCCAGTGCCCCTCTACCGAATTTCTCCTCAATCTCGCCACTGTCGTCCTGACTAAAAATGCATTCTCTTTCCAAAACTGTTTTTATCTCCAAACGAAAGGCACAGCGATGGGAACGAGGATGGCGCCATCGTACGCCAATCTCTTCATGGGCCACCTTGAAGAGAATTTCCTTTCACAGCAACCCTTCCAACCTCTTTTCTGGGTCCGCTACATTGACGACATTTTTATTCTCTGGACACACGGCTCTGAGTCTCTTGACGATTCCTTATCGGCCTTAAATTCTTCTTTCACTGTTAAATACACTTTTTCCATTTCAGACTCCAACATCACCTTTCTTGACACAGACATCTGACTTCACAATAAAAAATTCACCACTTCAGTACACATCAAAGCCACTTATAATCAACAATATTTACACTATACCAGTAGTCATCCTTCTCATACCAAACGCTCAATTCCCAACTCTCCCTCTATCCGCGGACATCGGATTTGCAGCACCACAGCTACCCTCAACA
The DNA here is from genome assembly GCA_037158775.1 of Hetaerina titia. Taxonomy (NCBI): domain Eukaryota; kingdom Metazoa; phylum Arthropoda; class Insecta; order Odonata; family Calopterygidae; genus Hetaerina; species Hetaerina titia. The sequence continues at coordinate 8,255,333 of CM073772.1, forward strand.
AATACCTCCACAATCTACACCATGCACTCCACAAACGCGGTTACCCAGAAAAGCTCCTACAGGATAAAATCTACCGCTCCACCCGACCACACACACCACAGAATAACAACCCCACATCTGACGCTGAACTCAACCTTTGCACAACCTATTTCCCCGGATCCCACAGACTGAAAACCATTCTTAAAGAACTTTATCCTATTTTACACGACAATGACGTGACCTCACCCTTACTGCCCCAATGCCCCTCTGTCGCTTACAGACGACCAGCCAATCTCAGAAACCTTCTGAGATCCACCAACCCTTTGGCAACCCGCCCTGACGAATTTCCTCATATTTCCCCAACTTGCAATCGCCCCCGATGTAAAACATGTCTGCTGATCAGATCTGCTCCCCTCTCCCCACATCCCCTCATTGTCCCTTCATCCCGTACCCACGCGAACTGCCTCTCGAAAAATATTATCTATCTTTTGTCGTGCAAACAATGCACTTCATTCTACATAGGCGAATGCATTACCCCCTTATCCATTCGAATGAACAATCACCGCTACTCCCGTAATTATGCTTCACTCTCTTCTCTTCCTATCCCTTTACACGCAATTTCACACAACCTATCATTCGACGAATGCTTTTCCCTAACAATTCTAGAATCCCTACCCGATTCAGCCACCAACATAGAGGTGAGAACTCGCGAATCCGCATACATCCTATATTTCCGGTCCTTTAAAATTCCCACCCTTAACCGCCATCTTTAATTCCCTACCCAGCAGCCCCTAAACCTTCCGCCCCTCTTCCCTCCCCAGACACTATCCCCTCAAGTCCTCTCAATCTGGCCTGAAGAAGGCCTCGGAGTAGGCCAAAAGCTCAAATAATCTACAATGTGAGTGTTCTTCTACGTGTTATGTGCTTTATTCTGTGTTCTATTGTGCCGTCCAAAAGTTATATTGCTCTCGTGAGTGCTTCCGCATCATCGATATATATATATATATATTCATTCAAACAGAAATAGGTATAAGGAAAGGGGATAGGAAAACACACAAAAGGCGAACACAGGACATGTGGGGAAGGCGGTTTTTGAGCAGATCACGAAAGTAAAAATATTTCGGAAATATTTTTACTTTCGTGATCTGCTCAAAAACCGCCTTCCCCACATGTCCTGTGTTCGCCTTTTGTGTGTTTTCCTATCCCCTTTCCTTATACCTATTTCTGTTTGAATGAATATTTGTGCGCCGTATGGCGGGATTTTCAAGTTTGAATATATATATATATATATATATATATATATATATATATATATATATATATATATATATATATATATATCGATGATGAGCACGAGAACACATAAAAGGAACACTCACACGTAATATCTTGATAATTTCGACGGACTCGAACTCCATTTTCTTCGGAAGATATGTTAGGACAGTCAGTCAAGATCAGTCCTAACTTATCTTCCTAAGTAAATGGAGTTCGAGGCCGTCGAAATTATCAAGATATTACGTATGAGTGTTCCTTTTATGTGTTCTCGTGCTGTGTGTCGCTGTCTAAGTGTTTTATTCAACACTGCTCTGTTACTTCGAAGAAATTATTTATATATGTGATTTCTTCGAAGTAACACGGAAGTGTTGAATAAAAAACTTTGACAGTAACACACAGCACGAGAACACACAAAAAGAACACTCACAATAATATCTTGATAATTTCGACGGACTCGAACTCCGTCTTCTTCGGAAGATAAGATATGACTGAGGAAAAGGGTACGTGGTGCAGAGAGAGTAGGGGCCGAGGGAGAGGGGCAAAACAGGTAGGGGGAGGGGTGAAGGAGGGGTATGTGGAGGGGGAGAAAGCGGGGCGGAGAACAGGTGGTGGGAGAGGGGTTAAGGAGGAGGTTATGGAGGGGGACAGGGAGGCCAGAGGGGAGCGGAGATGGAATAAGGAGGTAGGGAAATAGTAACAAGCGACACAGAAAACTAACAATTCATCCACAGATACCACAACACCCATGACCAAGGCATCAACTCACAAAGTCATCATAAGGGCTCGACAAGTCAAAACCCAGGACAAGGATGACAAAATGTATGCGGATGAATAAATTGTCCCACCACCTCGCAAGAAACATCCACTCCCATCCACCCCAGCGCCTCCCCCCACCCATTTATTGAACGACATTGAGACCCGGATGTTGATAGGCTTTACACAGCCATATAAATGCCAATTCCATTGTTTTTAATTTTATAGGGTTATCGGATTGGGGAAGGGATGCTAGAACGGAAACATTGTAGCAGTGGTTGAAGGGGGTGTTGTGGTGGGAGGCATGTTTTGGGATGGAAAGGCCCGCGGACGGGGAAGAGGGATTACATGAGGCGCGATGATTGTTCACCCTGAGGTTCAGGGGTGTAGAGCACTGGCCTATGTAAAATGCCGGGCAGAGTTTGCAAGTCAGAAGATAGATTACATTCTGTGATGTGCATGAGGAGTGGGGGAAGGGCGGGAGAGAGTTAAAAGGTGGGATGGAGAGGCGTGGAGTGGTGAAAATAGGACAAGTTTTGCATCTTGCTCGCAAGCACGGAGTGGATGTGATTCTGGGGGTGGGAAGGGATTAAGAAATAGGCTTGGTGGATTTGAGGAGATCTGATAGGTTGGCGGGCCGTTTGAAGGTAACAGAAGGGCATTTAGGAAGAAGGTTGGACGAAACGTGATTTTTGAGGATGGGGTACAGGTCTTTGAGGATGAATTTATGGGACTGGATGCCAGGGAAGTAGGTGGTGCATATTGAGAGAGGGTGGGAATCTGTTGTTGAGGGAGGATTGGTGGTGTAGGATTGTTTTAGGATTGTTTTTTGAAGGAGAGACTCTGGGTATCCCCGTTGGAGGAGGGAATGGTGAAGGTTGTTGAGGTATTTGTTGAGGGATTCGGAATTGTTGCAAATGCGTTGCCCGCGGTTAGAGAGGGAGGGAGCGTTTGCTGTGGTATATATTTATAAACACACACACACACTAATATTTTAGTGCCTTTCAAGCCACCTCTAGGGTGTTTGGCAGTGGGTGAGTATACACCAGACAAATTTTGACCGAAAAATATTGTTACCCCTAGCACGGGCGGACAAGGTACTCCGATCCCTCACCGTTCGTGGAAAAAATGAAATTTGTAATTTATCTCTTCTACACTTAACCTCTCTAATTTTATTTATTTGATCTTGCCTACTATAGTAACATGGGGATAATAATTAATTCTCAACATCACCACTTAAAACACCTCCCTCCAATTCATGCAAGAGCCGCAATCTGTAATTTAACCTTTGCTCCGTGAGTGATTTCCAGCCTAGCCGCTCTAATGTTTTGTATACGCTCCTAAATTTATCATAACAACGTTTTACAAATCTGGCTCCACTACGCTTCACGCGATTTAATTCGGCAATTAAACCAATTTCGTCACATTTACCATGTGCTCTTCTAATAAATCCTAATTTTTGGATAGCTTCTCCACATAGTCCCCGTATGTGTTTCACCCAGGAGAGATCGTGAGTGAGGGTAACGCCTGGGTATTTAATCGAGTCTACCTATTTCATTTCGGTGTTCCCGATGCAGCAAGGGTTCGGGAGATAATTTCTCTTTCTCCAAAAATTCATCACTAGTAACTTTTTAAAGTTTGATTTTAGTTGCCACTTGATCGCATTGGACTACCACGACCCGCACTTATCCACCAAATGAAAGTCCGTTAAAGTTTTGTTCGTTATCTGAAGTTTCTCACCATTGCTTTTAGTATCCGTGATAGTTAGGTGCACATGGAAATGGCACCTCTTTCTCCGACCTCTGTAAAATGTATCTCGTATACACAATGATTTGTACACTATTGTCCCTCCCAAGTCCGTACATTATCCTAAACAGTGATGAAATTGTAGTGAACACATAAAATAATCGCATATATATACACACACATACATTAATCCAAATTCTTTTCAAGGTTGTGTTTGTATTAGCGCCATATTACGGCTTTGAAGTGCTTAAACACGTGTTGTGTTAAAGATTTTATTTCTGAAAGAGTGAAAGAATCTAGTGTATAGCAATGCGTCGCTTCCACAGTGTGATGCCTGAGGCAGCGAACAGTTCCGTGACGTTTTAATTTCATTATTCAATATTATATGAAAGCATTATTTATAGCATTTACATATTTCCACTGGCATGAAAATTGGAATGATGCTCGCGATGTCGCTAGGAAAGTGTTGAGCGGAGCAAAACTCGAAAGTCACCCGAGGGTCATCATGACTTCCTATTTAATGATGACCTAATGACGTTATGAAAGAAAAGTTACAAAAAGAGTTTAAATTTACATTGAATTGGTCATATTCATCGAGAAACAGTGCTTTTAGAATAAAAGTTGTATTTTTTGTGCCGTCATATTAACGCGTTACAAATGTTTAATTTTTTTATCTGATAACTAGTTCTTTTTTCTCTAATTTTTCCCGGAACCGCCCTGTTTTTTTTTTAATGCCTCGCCCACTTTGGACAGCAGCGTAGTTTAAAAAGCGTGGTTATTTGTATCGATATCAGCTGGAACAAGCGGTAGGTTATCCCTCTCCAAGATTTACTGACCACGGCCAGAGTTTCGAAATGAAATGCCGCCATCAATTAACGTTGAAATTCGTGCCGTGGGTTTAAGAAATCTTGTTTAAAATGAGACATCTCCTTGTGTTTTGATCTAACCAGTGAAGCTAGGCGTGACAGACTACGAAATGATGCATTCATGTAGCAGAAAAGTTTAGATGGATACGAAAATGTTCTCCTTTCATTCTAATTCATTGTTTTTCGCCCTGTGTGCATTTGAGTAACTATCTGTAAGTCACATTCTGGCAATCTTTTTGTCTTCCTTTTGGATCTTTTTAAGTTCGAGTAGTATGGTGGTAGCCCCGTCAGTGGTGTATTCCATCATTTTTTAATTTAAGGCTGCCCCTGCCTACGTTCGAATTGCCCTATGTAGTCTGAAATTTTCACGGAATCACTTCCAAATATAGTGTTGCCCGTTCGATGTTTCAAAAACTGTGGTTTTCACGCTTGCCTTCCCGAGATTCCTTCTTAAAAAGAGCACTTTTTAACATGGGCTCTCTTGGGCGATGCTGATATCTTCAGTAAAAACATTAAAAATATAAAGCGACACCCCAATTTTTTAAAGAAATAATGTTTAACAGATTATTGTAATAATTACGTCCGTTTTGTAGAAAATATCCTCGTCTACCCCCGTTACATATCTGGAGACCTGTGAGAAATGTGTGAGATTCTAATTTCTCGCCGTGAAGGGAAAAATGACGCCTGGAACCAAATTATTTCGGCCATCGATGATCTATTCTCAATTTAATGTCAAAACGAACAAATTATCAGCTGCTGTGAACAATAGGGCATTAATTGTAATTATGGAATAGGATAAAAAACCTTGAAATTTTTATAATTAATTTTCAACGTACTAAAATGCTACTTTAAATTTTTTTGTTCCGGTAATGAATTCCTCCCAAATAGTAAAAGCTTCCTTAGCGTCAGTGGGTCAAGTTTTGGGGTACGTCATCAATTTAATTCTGGTATTTCATAAATAATATTTCGGGAAAAAGATAGTGAGGAAAATGAGTAATATTATAAACTTACCAGTGGAGCTTTTCGCAATGATATATCAGTTTTTTTTACGTCCACGTTTGTAGTCAACGCAAGTTCGGCGTAAATAAGTCCCCCTTCCCCCAAACCCAGGTCCTCACGTGTTCAAGCCTTTAAGTATTCGCAGTAAGCGCTCTTGAATAATTAAAATATAAAAATAAAAGAGAGATCGCCTTGCTTATTCGCTTGCGTGCGTGTTGTTGTGAGCTCGAGTTGGCGGGGGCGTTTGGCCCATCTGCAATCTTCCCTCCCCCCACAACAACCCCCGTCTCCCTTTCGGATAAGCGACGCGCCGAGCACGCGTCAATTTCAGGAGAGCGAGTGAGTGTGTGTGTGTGTGTGTCAGAGAGAGTAATTGACGTTTTCCGGCCGCTGGTTTTAGGGCGGTCCTTGCACCAAGGGTGTTTGCATCAAAGCGGCTGCGGACGAAATGGCGGACGCCCGCCCGGATTGGCCGTTCGGCCGCGTCGTGTGGATTGACCCCCTGCATGTAACACAGTGAACCAACGTTGGACGACGCTCATCTAGGAGTAAATTTAAACGTACGCCCCTCCCATCAAAGTTTACCGAACGGCTTTTGTAATAAGCCGACGCCATGTGAGCCCCACCCCCACCACTGCGCCCCACGTCGCGTAGACAAGTCGTTCCTGATTTCGTATTTATTTTAAAGGTAGGAATATTCAAAAGGGTTTTATCGAAGGGTTCATCTACCCTCTAACCATTGAAATATAGTATCCGTCTGAAAGTTCCCTTCAAGCATGGTCTAATTTACCTCGGTATCTCGCGCAAGAAATGTACAGGAGGCTTGTAACTGTAGTCGACGTCAGGACCGTGACTCTATGTTCTTCTCTACTTGACTTTTACCTTTTCCATTTTCCATCATAGCACTCGTCCAGAACCTTGCTCGAATATTTCTCGAATTAAGCAATCAGAACTCACTTTCCGACAATGCGGTACCTATCTTTTGGAATGGCATTTATGGTTTTGTCGGTTCTTTTTAAACCTTTACGTTGTTTGTTTACGTTTCGGTAACGAAGTAAACAAATTTTCGTACAATTGTTGCCTCCGGAATGTTTTCCTGTAGTTTTGTGGTGATCTTGAAACGAAACTGTCTATTGCTTAATAATAGTTTTAAACTCACACACGGGTATTCAGGGGCTTCCCACCGAGAGGGCCCGGGTTCGAATCCCGGCGACGACAGATATTTTTCAGTGGTATCCCGATCCCTACTCGAGGTGCTTTGTGGAGGGCACTTTGAGTGAGTACGCCGTCCGTCGGATGGGACGTTAAGCTGCGGACCCCTCGGCGCCTTTCGTTAAGAGCAGGCTAATGCCGACGCCGGGTTTCTCTCCACCCTTCATCCTTTCCCACCCATCCCTAATGGCGCAAATGACCTGAGCTGTCGGTCGCCTCCCCAACAATACTATATACTACGGGTATTCAGGTCCGTAAAATTTGCGTGTGTGACATAATGTAATCGAAAGAGAAAAACACGAAAGTGTTAGGAATGGATTTGAAAGAAATGAAATAAGCTGTAGGTAGACTTTAAAGAAATGTTAAAATTGGATTGAGGAGATATTGAGAGACTGTCGTAGATTTGTGTTTGCCACGGAGGATAATACACGTATTGGTTGTTCGTACGAGGTAGGGGGAAGAAGAAATGGGAAGTTGTTCTTCCTGAAGGGTGGAAGTAAATATTTGTAAGAGAAAAAACATTTCATTTTAATGCGATCCATTAACGTATTTACTGTCGTGTTGGGCGAGGTTTATTAGGGAAAGATAGTGATCGGTAGTGATAAAGAAAATGATCGTACATCCGCTTCATTACAAGCATAACACTGACCCATAGAGAAAAATACTAAAATATGGTGTTTCTTATGCTACCACATCGTAATACCTGTATGTCGTCATTATCATCATTATTTCAATGCTAAGGTCAGTTAACTTCAACCCTCCATTCTTCTCCATTGAGTGTTCATTGCCTTACCCCCTGCTAGCTTCTCTGTTTTACGTCCTTCTTAATTCTCCCTATTTGTACTTGTCTCTTGGTCTTCCTCGTGGGATCTTCCCTTCAATTTTCCCTTGTAGCCTGCCTCTAACTAACCCGTTGTGCCTCAAGGTGTGTCCAATCCAGCCGGTTCTTCTTTGCCGCCGAGTTCTCCATACGGTCCTATTCTCTCCTGCTCTTCTGTATACTTCCTCGTTCCTTACGTTGTCCATTTATTGTCCAGGATTCTCTTCAGCACCATGTTTCAAAGGCTTATATTCTTCGCTGTCCCACTTCTCCGATGTTCCGAGTCTCAGTTCTGAAGAGTTCCACGCTCCAGACGAACTTCGCCTTAATTATGAGGGGAAAAAATAAGGAAAACTCTACACTTCCACACACTTTTAATACTTGTTTACAAATGCAACACACGTTTAATACTACACGACCATGGTTCCTATGCTGCGCATCATCATCAGGTGATCAGATCGTAATTATGGTCGTATTGTATTAAAAGTGTGTTGAAGTATAAAGGTTTCCATATTTTTTACCCTCACCATGAAGGAGTTCCACAAAGTTAAGCCTGAAACTGGTATCCTTCTTCCTTATTTACAAACTTCCTCTCAGATGCCCCTTCTTAACCTGACCTGTGCTTCGTTTGATGTCGGTCGAATTCCTTCCCCCTCAAGTTGCACTGCTTCCCGGGTTGATCCACGGGCTCCCGTTTCACTCCTCGAATTTTGTTACGTGTGTCTTCAGCTTCCATCTTCCTTTCACAAGGAATTTAGTTTTCTACTTGTAGATATGCTCATATATTGTGGATGCTGTGGACTCGTCCATAGCATTTAATAGTTGCTCTGCAACTACTTCGATGTCATCAGCCAACTGGAGCACGTTGCTTTTCATAATATGCAGTAGTGGATCCATAAACAGTCTTCTCCAAAAATCTTAACAGTATGCAGTACAAGTACGCTTTTCATTTGAACTCTTCGAGACACATTTTCAACGCTGTCGACAGCCAATATGAATTATTTATCACCGTTTTGGTGCGTTTGCAATTTCTTTGACGTACTTTTAGAGGTGTATTTTTTCCGATGCGCTGGTCGGACTGCCCGTGAGTTTTTTTTAAATTTATCGTTAGAGAGGTCATCTTTAAGCAGGTTACAAGAAAAACTTGGCGTTGGAGGATTTTGTTGACGTGTAGATGTGGGGAAGGAAGGAGAGAGTAAGTTAAGGCGTGGAGAGGAAGACTAATGGGGAAGTTTTAAATGAAATAGGAGAAGAGAGGAAGTTTCCTTTCGGAAAATCCGAAGAAAGCGGAGGAAGTAGGAAGGAGGAAATATTGAAAGGCGTGGTGAATTGTTAGAAGTCGTCATGGGAGGTTGAATGTTAAGAAAGTTTGGGAGGGGGAGGGTGTTTTTGGACGGCAATGGGCGCAGGAATGAGAAACGGAAGGATGAAATTAAGCAGGGCAAACTAAAGGTAGAGCAAGAGAAAGGTGATAGTTGTTAAGGACAGTACCAAAACCTAACTTAAAATACTTGGCTTATCGTTGATAATGAGAGAGCGGTTTTTTTTGCGGTATCTGGTACCACGTCAGGGCTGAGCGTACGTATTTAATCGGCTCTCCGTCGAGATGACGGCCAAGTGAAAGGGGAGTGCTTGTAAAAGGGGAAGATAGGGGTGTGTTCTGCGTCACTCGGAAATCCCATTTCTCCTTTCCCCACCAACAGTACCCCTTCCGCCGCCCGAACACCCTACTCCTCCCACCCCTCAGTTGTCATGGCTACGCGCACTACCCATCTGTGCACTTCCTCCCCCCTTCCTTGAAGACCCCGCCCCCATTCACTCTCCACCCGCGAGTTGTCCTTACACCCTCATCCCTTTTCGGCGACCACCTATTTCTCTTCGTGGAGAGTTTTTCTTTGTGTCCGCACTTCCTTTGGAAACCCGCTTAAGTTCTCGCCTATTCCAGCAGCGTGGACTTTTTCTACCGTTATTCTATAAATTAGCTTCCAAAGCATGCTATACGCTTAAAGAATCCTCCATCTCCGACTTAGTTCGACGATCTGGGCACTTCGTCCTAGCCGATGGTCGGGGTAAAAATATTCCAGCTTCTTCATTATGCTGGGAGTATTCCTACCGTTCTCCCGATTCCATTCATCACAATGCAAATACGCGTACAACCAGTGATTTGCAGTCAAGAGAACCTTTTCATTCATTCATTAGCGTTTTACTTTGCAATACGAGGAGAATACCAAGGAAAAATTTACTAGAAATGTTCCAGACGGTGTAAATAATACAGTTGTCACGAGTTGTTGGAGAAAATCGTCGTAATGTCATCAACATTTTATACACTTCATGGATGAAGGTTAAATTAAATACACTTCGTAGATTGGTCGGTAGTGAAATGTTGAAGACTGTGATAGAGGAGAGAATGTTAGGCAAACGGGGAAAGGTCAGGAACGAGAAAGGGATGTTGGACGGGATGAAGGGAGGGAGGAGGTACACAGAGATGAAGAGGGACCCGATGCAGAATAGGTTGCTGGATTGGGTTTTGTTAGGAGTCACAAAATATTTATTTGGTAGTTGTGTCCATCCAAAACCTACCTTAACCGGTAGATTACTTAATAATAAAAAAATTACTCTTCCCCACTCATCAGAGTCTTTTATTTCTATCATCTGAGTAGGTATTTGAATTTGCGTACAAAATGGTCGGTAACACCGATGTATCGGAGGTAGTTCATATCGAAAAAACTTATATTGCACCTGGGCTAGTTTCCCTTCACTGTACTTGCTGTTTCATTAAACAAAACCACAATTATCGGCCCAAAGATCGGTTTCATTGGTAAAGGTGGTGCTCACCTAGTACTAAACCGAACGGCGGTTGAAATTCACACGTCATCAGGGTAATGGGGGCATTTTCTTATTCCCGTTGCCTTCTTTGGTTTCCCACGATGATATGGTAACCGAAAAAAAACCACCAAGTTTAGGTAAAGTTAACGGTACCCCAAGGGATCCCCGGAATCCGGACCAGGGTCCTCCCGTGGGAGTAACCCACTGCTCATAATTCATTGGACTACCACGTCCTCCCCGTTTCATTAAAATTGACTCAAGTTCGTTTGTTTGTCTGACGCCGAATTCGAAACACGGGACTGTCTCTCTGTGAGCTGATGTTTGTGTAAAGATCTGGTTATAATTGTATTGACATTTCCAAAAGTTCCTGTGCAATCAGCTGTGCGCCGCAGGTTGGGGGAAAGGTGTGAACGTCCCTCAAGTTGGCATTCGGTCGCTCGCAGCCACTCTTGCTAGGCATAGTTTTATATTTTCGCCCTGAGACGTGTTAGATTGCACCTACCAGTAGTACCTAAATGCCAACATGAAGGATATTTTCACCTCTCCATTAATGTTAGCTTGAAGGAGATTGCCTATAGACTTTTGGAAATGAGTAGTACGAAGCTCATGCTTTAGTTTTACGAACTGTCAGGGAACCAATGGGTTGGTTCATTGAACCAAGTAATCGAAAGTCGCTCGTGACAGACAGACTTGGACCGCCTCGGGTGGTGTGGTTCCTGGGTCAAGTCGGAGTCACGCACCGAATCTCGCGTTAATCTCTCGATAGACATCGCGCCGGTCTTTCAGTACTTCGAGGGAGTTTGTGGGGGAATGTGGGGACTCAAAATGCACTTGATTATGTAATTAAACGCGGACCGAACAGGAATGGCAGATGGCATAACCTGTCATTGGGATCACAGGTTTTGCGGCATTAGTTGCCTAACATTTTCAACGGGAATTTTTTTTCTCCCAAGGTTTCGATATCTTACATCATCATTGATGATCAAATCGTCACCGGCGTAGTTTCATCATCACCCAACGATGGTGATGACGTAACTGCCCCCACCCGGCAGCAGGGAATTGCTCCCGAGTCGTGGACAGTTGATTAAATAGGTGATGTCAGGTTTTCTACTGACTTACCTTTCTTATCGTGGCTATTGTTCTGGATGCAGCGGCGACTGCGCAGTGATCTATAGTTGTGCCACTGGTCTTGAGCTCGAGCCAATTTACCCTAAGGAGAGCGTATGTAAATGCAATTTGAGCAAAAGAAGCATGTAAAGTTTAAGAGTAGTATGGAGGAAATCTGTGAAAGGAAGTAAGTCTATAGGTAAAACCAATAATAGGTTTTTTTTACTTTGCCTGTCTAGGGAAAGGGAACGCCGTGATGATTATGTATTTATTGTGATGGTTCTAAGTCGTTAAATGGCAGCCAGGATCGCAGCAGTAATTGAATGGTCGTATTTAATTAAAAAAAATAAACTCGCCTTTCAAAAGCGTTAACGTTCGCTCGTGAAATCTTAGGTCGCAGGTGGTCGTCGTGGAATACCTCTTTGCTGATGTTTTTCATGGGAATCGCCCGATGATCCGTATCCTTGGTCCAATCAGACTCAAAAATCCGGTCTCCTCTCCCAGTTAACTTTACGTACAGGGTGGACAAGCATCTGGAAAACTTGGAAATTTCCTGAATGTTTGAAATAGAATGAAAATCCTTGACTTTTCTTGGAAAATTACGAAAACGTCCTGGAATATTTGCGCGACTACTGTGAAACTGCGTTTTTGTTAATATAGCGGCAAATATTTCACATAACGTAAAAGAAATTTGTCTCAATTTTAAAGAAATCTTTTTTTTTCTTTAAAATGAAGACCTTGATTCTCATTAGACCCTAGCTTATAACTTGTAAAAGGCAGTGTTTTTATAATGATTTCATGAACTTACCTATATTATACATTAGGGAAAAATAATGTGAATAAAATTTTCTCTATCGGCCTTGAAAACTTGTAAATATCCTGGAATTTTGCCCTTAGCATATTGTGACAGTCCTTGTTTAGTCAGTAGCCACTCGAATGTCGGAGGCCATCGCTCCACATTTGGGCAGGAAGAACGCGCAGGGCGAGACTCCGGCTTTGATTGGGGCATGCCTTGGCGTGCGACGGTTGCGGAGTCACTAGGATGGATGCTTAAAAGAGGCGGGCTTCCATCTTAACGCTCTCGTAACGTATCGTTCTCTGTCATCAACATAGACACAGAAGTAAACTTTTATTCGATACTATGTTCCAAGGCAAAGAAAAATCGCAATTTTTCTTACCGTAATGTATTAGTTCAAAGAACTATGTCAAGTCTGAAATGACCGATTTTATAATTTCTCAAGTTCCTGGATTATCAGGAATAATTAAAAAAACACAAATTACGTGGTAAAAGGAATCTAATTAATTTTAAACTTAATGCAAAAAAGGAGTGCAGCAGTACTCGGGAAAGTCGTGGTGTGGTCCAATGTGAAGTTAATTCATTCTTTCATAGATAATAAACCATTTAAATGTAGGTTTTGTACGGTCGCCAAAAACTCTTAATATTTATTTAGTAACTGCGAACCACCACTAGGGTGAGTGCCATGCCAGACTACCCTCGGTCGAAAACACCTCTCCTTCCTAGCGTATTCGGACGAACGTTATTATATTCTGTCCCCTTATTGGTTGAGGGAAAATTGACATCTTAAATCTATCTGTTCTGAATGAATGAAATAAAACGAAAACTCACTCCTCCTAGCACCACTTGTCCCTCAATTAAAACAAAATATTTTGTTGTGATGGTTTGCGGGAAAAGAAATTCCACGACAGTGATCAACCACAGCCTCTCAACCAGAAGGATGTTCGGGAATGTTATTCCCTCGCCAGTAACTGACCACAGACAGACCCAAACACTCAAACTCAATTGGGATCATTCACCGGGCTAAAGGGACTCTGTTAAGGATGCCTGGGCATATGAACAGGCATACACTATCCGTTACTGTTTACGGGAATACATTCCGCGCCAGGTCCAGACATAGAGCTGACACACTAACAAGCACTCGGGAAAACAATCACACATTTTAAAAGGGGCCTCACTACTGGGAGAATATTACTCCAATTGAGCAAAGTCAGCCAAAGACAGGGAAAGATGAGAGTGTGCGTCGGATCCGCGTATTTCGGCTATAATTTAGCCCTCCTCAGCTAACTGAAGGAAAAAAGGACTTGCCGCACACAGTTGTAAGTCATTTTTTTTTATTTTCCCTCTCTTCCGCACTTAATCTCTCGAATTTTATTAACGTGATACTATATATCCTAACGTAATGCGATTGGGCTGGTCGAGCATTTTCAACATCGTTGCTAAAGAGATATACTTTCATTAAATGAAGAACACAATGTATATTCCCACTGTTCTTCATTAAATGAGCATCAACTTCCACAAAGTTGAGCCTGAAACAATTGAATAGACGTACTTCCAATTTATGCAAGAGATTTAATCTGTAATTTAACCCTTCCCTCCGTGAGTGATTACCAACCCAGATCCTTAAATAATATTGATATGATACTCAGTCAATCATGGCAACATCGCACATATCTAGCTCGAATGTGTAGTACTTGTGATGTGGACCTCCCCTTCTTTGAACTTTGTAATTTCCGTCTTCAATTTTTCTTACCGCCTACCTGCCTTAATGTTGTCCAGGAAGCCTATTCTCTTCCGCGCCTACCGAAGATTCTCCCTTCCATCGTTTTTCCCACATCAGCATCTCACTACACCTCTCCCTTTGCTCCGCCCACTTCCTCTCTTCTCCCAAAGAGAACTTTTACTGCCTCCAAGACCAGATTTCGGATCATTGGAGCGCTCGCTGCCCCTCCATGTAAGGGCGACTCTTTGCTCCGAGTCTTTCTTTCGTGACGAGAGATGGGATGGAGGAGGCAAGGGTGCAGTAGGCGTGAAGATCTGCTACGGTTTAACGCTTCTAGCAGTAAGTGTCCGCCCTCGTGTAAAAGAAATTGCGTGCATTGCGGCGCCTACCCGTGTTCCTCGGTTCGCATGCGTACGAGTCGCTCGCCCACGGGGGCGCCGGTCCCCTCCACCCCCACCCCTTGCTCTCCACGGCGGTGCTCGCAGTGATGGGCGCCGGCGTGTCGGAGATCGAGTGGAGGGAAGGAGAGTTCATCTTCACCTGAACCTTATCCCGCAGACCTCCTCGAGGTCGCATGGTCACCGGCCTAAAGTGATTCACCAGCCTAGAAGGGCAATTTGTGATTCGTATTATAATCCTTATTGGTATTCTATCGGTGACGTTAGGTTTTGGTTGCACTAAAGGCTATACATTTGTGCGACATTACGTTTACTTCTCTCTCCTATTTTTTTTAGCATTTCAGTATTTTTAGTACTTTGAAAACCACCGCTAGAGTGTGTGGCAGGGGGTGAATGCACACCAGGCTAATGTCGACCTGAATATTTTTACCCCAACCGCAGTCGGGAAATGTTAATCTGATCCATTACACAGGCCTACAAAAAAATTTTTTTTTTGGTGCCGGCAATCTTTGTGATGATTTTAACTATATTACTATATTTGTAGAGCTGAATCCAAATATGAAATCCGTTTTTATTTAACAGTTGTACTTTTTTAGATATGGCACATCTTACGATTAGTTGTTTTAATATTTGATATATTCCGGAAAATAATTTTCAAAGTTAAATAAATCTATAAGTATACTAATTTATAACCACTCTGCGGTGTTCCTTTTATTTTCAATAAACTGTCAATAAGTTTTATGTATATTTCTATATTGTAGGCCAATGAGATTAAAAAACAAAAATCGTTTGTATCGACTTCGGTAAAAGATGGCGAAATTAGTTCATAAGGTATCAGAACTACTAGCATCAAGACTGCATGAAAAGAATTTACTGCAACCCGGTACAAAAATAAGTTTTTATCGCACAAGGGAAAAGGATATGCTACCCTTCTAGACTCAAGAAGACAATCTTACCTTTTGTTTAGACGTTAAGGGTCTTTTGGAAAAAATGGGACTACTATCACAATATGATGCTAGTGATTGGCGTTTGTTTATTGATAGCTCCAAGCGTAGTTTAAAATGTGTACTTCTTCACAATGGTAACAGGTTTGGCGCAATACCAATCGCTCATTCAACTAAAAGGAAAGAAGAATACGATACAATAGCATTGGTTTTACAGAAGTTAAAATACCAGGAACATCGCTGGGTGATTTGTGTAGATTTAAAAATGGTGAACTTTCTTCTTGGGCAGCAAAGCGGCTACACAAAATATCCTTGTTTCTTGTGCCTCTGGGATAGCAGGGACAGACAAAACCACTGGATTAAGAAGGAGTGGCCTAAGAGAGAAAACTTGGTTGTTGGGAAAGAAAACATCGTTGCTGAATCTTTAGTTGAAAGAGAGAAAATCATCTTACCGCCTCTACATATTAAACTAGGCCTAATGAAGCAATTTGTAAAGGCTCTTGACAAGGATGGACCATGCTTCGGCTATTTAAGACTAAAGATGCCCCATATAAGCATTGAAAAACTTAAAGCTGGTATTTTTGAGGGGCCACAAATCAGACAACTTACAAAGGATCCTGCTTTTGTCGAGTCAATGAATGAGATTGAAAAAATTAGTTGGATGTCATTTGTTGAGGTCATAAAAAATTTTCTAGGAAATCACAAAAGTGAAAATTATATTGAGCTGGTAAACATTATGCTCAGTAACTTCAAATCACTTGGATGTAATATGAGCACAAAAGTTCACTACCTACACAGCCACTTGGACAATTTTCTTGGAAATTTAGGAGGCACAAGTGAAGAACAAGGTGAAAGATTTCACCAGGGTATAAAAACAATGGAAGCTCGCTACCAAGGAAGATGGGATAACCATATGATGGCAGATTACTGCAGGTGCTTAAAACGAGACTGTTTGAACAAAGTGCACTCAAGAAAATCGCGCAAAAGAAGCTTCCGATGTGTTGAGTGATGTTTTTATGTATTTTTTCTTTTCAATTTGTTTTATTACAGTAAAAAATGTTAGCATTGTGTTCAATTGTATTGTAAAATTCTGTTGTGTTTGTGGGTGATTTAACAGCCCTAGAAATAAATCAAGTCTTTATATTTAGTGGGTTTTATTATTAATATAATATTCCCATATCATCATGTAGAAGATTTTTTTACGTAAGTAACAACATATCTATATCTTGAAAACTATAGCTGATAGGAAAAAAACTAGTGTCATAATTGGATTCAGCACCCCAATTGTTCTTTAAATCATCATTAAAAGCTCCGGCACCAAAACCACTGTTGGCCTGTGTTATCGTTCGTGGAAAAAATGACGTTTTAAATCCATCCGTTCCACACTTCTAATCTCTCTGATTTTATTAAAGTGACCTCGCATAACATAGCACGAAGGGGTTAATTATACATTTTCTGCGTCATTGCTAAAGCTGTCCTAACAATAAAACACAACCTGAAATCGGGCACTACAGTACTTCCCTCTTTAATCCACCATAATTTCTTCCTCCCTTCAATCCATCCAGCATCCCTGTCGTATCTCTGCCCCTTCCTCGTTTTTCTAATATTCTCCGTTCTATAACTGTCTTCAAATTTCCATCACCAGTCAAAAAGCTCTGAATCCATCTTTCGTGCCTCTTTGGATTTCTCCCAACGATCCCATCTCCACGACCACCATACCTGGCGCTTCTTCATTTGTTTTCCTTTCTGTCCACTTCGCTTTCTCCATCCTTCTCCACGCCCACATTTCTAAAAACATCCAATCTGCGCCTATCATCCTGCTCAAATGACTATATTTCCGCGCCATATCGTATTAAAGTTTTGTTGATTCTTTTCGTAAACCTCCTGACTCAACGTCGCTGTAATGGATTCCCTTCTTTTGAATGCTTCCTTGCCTAATTAATTTAAATATGATTGTGGGGTAGGTTCACTGATCTTACATTATACATATTTACTACAACTCGTGACATTCGATCATGCGAAGTAAACTTGATTCTTTATATATTTTAGAATAAAGTGGGCGTGATTGAAAGTCACCCCTCCTGAAACATGCCATATTGTTTATCTGGAATGCTATTTTTTTATTAGGTAATCTACCGGTTAAGGTAGGTTTTTGGATGGACACAACTATCAAATAAACATTTTGTAACTCCCCACCTAGCAAACTAATCTATATCAGGTCCCTCTTCATCTCGGTGTAATTCTTTCCTCCCTTCATCCCGTCCAACATACCTATCCTGTTCCTACCCTTACCACGCTTGCCCAACATTCTCCCCTCTATTACCCTCTTTAACATTCCACTACCGCTCAATACGCCCTTCATCCATTTTTCCTGCCTCCATAGGATTTCTCTCAACAAACCCCTCTCCTCCCCCACCATTTCTAGTACTTCCTCATTTGTTTTCCTTTCGGTCCATTTCACCTTCTCCATTCTTCTCCATACCCACATTTCAAAAGCCTCCAATCTACGTCTATCATCCTGCTTCAGCGACCACGTTTCCGCGCCGTACATAGCTACGCTCCATATCAGAGTTTTTACGAGTCTTATCTTAACATCCCTACTCAACGTCCCCGTCATCAACTCCCTCCTCCTTGAGAAAGCCTCCTTGCCTAGCGCAATTCTTCTCCTTACGTCCCTACCACTTTGACCGTGTTGGTCCAAAACACTTCCGAGATATGTAAACTGCTCTACCTGCTCTATTCTTTCCCCGCCTATTTTAATATTTAGCTTAGCCTTTTTCTTTCTGGAAAATCGCATAACCTTTGTTTTATTAATATTGATTCTCATCCCATATTTATCGCACTGAACCTCCAATTCACTCAACAATGCTTGCAACCCCTTGGCTGACTGAGCAACTAATGCTTGGTCATCAGCAAACCTAACCGATTTTACGAATTCCCCTCCGACTTTCATTCCTACCTCCAGTTCTTCCCATGCCTCTTTAATCATTTCCTCTACATATACGTTGAACAGTACCGGTGACAATGGGCAACCCTGCCTTACACCTCTTCCTAACACTGCCCATCCAGACTCTCCGTTCCCCACTCGCACCTGAGCAGTCTGAGACATGTACAGGTTGCGGATCAGTCTCCTGTCCCTCCAATCCATTCCTATTTTCTGCAATACACGCATTAATTTTTCCCAATTCACTCTATCAAACGCTTTTTCGAAATCTACAAAACAGGCAAAAACGTCCTGATTGTATTCTATATTCCTCTCGACTAGTGATCTCATTACTGCAATGGCATCACGCGTACCTCTTCCTTTCCTGAACCCAAACTGATCATCCCCTAAGTAATCATTTGCCTTACTCTCTATCCTTTTGTTGATGATCCTGAGAATAACTTTAGCTGCGTGGGATATCAAACTTATTGTTCTGTAATCCTCACATGACGAAGTCTTTGCCTTTTTTGGAATAGGAACTAACACCGATCTCACAAAATCTTCCGGCCAGATTCCTTCCTCATAGATACTACGAATCAGTCCATATATGGCCTTCTTCCCACCTTTCCCTAACCATTTCAACATTTCTACAGGAATATTGTCCACCCCCACAGCCTTGTTTGCTTTCATCTCCTTTAATGCCCTTTCTATTTCATCGTCGAGTATGCCTGGACCTAAGCTATCTTCTTCTACCTCATGTTCCTTTTCTATGTCTAACCTTGTCGGCCTAAGTTCTTTACCATACAGTGTTTCTATATATTCCTTCCATCTCTCTTGGATTTTTCCTGGTTCGACTATTATCTTACCCCATTTATCTTTAACTGTTAGCACAGATCTTGCCTTCTTACTTCCCGATAATAACTTAACCTTGCTGTATAGAGCACCAATTTCACCCTTCTTCTGTAGACTTTCCATATCCTCGCATTGCGTTTTCCACCATTCTTCTTTTGCTTTATTTGTGGCCCTTCTCAATTTATTGTTTAACTCTTTGTACTTCATTTTGCCTAACTCTGTGTTTACATTTTTCCATCTTCTTCTCTCGTCCATCTTTGCAATCATCTCATCCGTTACCCATGGTTTCCTTATCCTTTTCCCGTTAACGGTTCCTATAGTGTCTTTAGCGGCTTCCAATATCCCTTTCTTGATACATTCCCATTTTTCTTCGATAGCACTCAGTTCTTTACCGTCATCCATCATTTTCTCTACAGCCTCCTGATACTCCTTCTTCGTTAATTCATTTACTGCTTCTAAATTCCATTTTTTAACCCGCCGCCCTTGCCTTATCTTCTTGAAACGAACATTACATTTCATAACAACTAAATTGTGGTCAGAGTCCGCGTCCGCTCCTGGGAAACTGTGCGAATTTATCACACTGTTCCTAAACCTGTGCCTAACCATAATATAATCTAACTGATACCTTTCTGAGTCACCTGGCATTTTCCATGTATACCTACGCCTTTTGTGGTGTCTAAACCATGTGTTGGTGATGACTAACCCCTGTCTCCTGCAGAATTCAATTGCTTTCTCTCCGCGTTCATTCCTCGTGCCTAACCCATAGTCCCCCACCTCACCACCATCTCTTCCTTCGCCTACCGTCGCATTCCAATCCCCCATCACTATCAAATGTTTCCCTGCAGGAACACTCGCGATGATATCCTCTAACTCATCATACATCCTATCGACTTCTTCCTCCTCTGGAATGCTATAAAATATGATAATTTTGCCATGGATATCACTGGGAGAAACTGTAACAAACTTAGTAAAGGTTTTATTCGGAGAAAAATCTCTGATTAAAAACTCCAGCTTCAATGTAAAAAGCAAGACTAAACATCCGGCATCCCACAAGAAAGTGGATTCCAAGAAAGAGAAAGTGAATGTTAAATGAAGATAGGTCTTGCGTCTGGGCACATAACGGTCTTAACTGGTTTAAATTTGTCGGCGAATTAACCGTATCTTACTACCATCTCGGAATTACTTTTTTGTTATGTCATGGAAATAAATTTTGTTGTAACCCAACCTCCTCCGCCAGTGACTCTTACCGTTTGGTGAAGTAGTAAAGGAGATATTGATAAATACTTAAATAATACAGAGCCCAGCTCAGTATTTGTATCAAAACATGGACTTTCAGAGGCAAGATGGCGAGTGTAGATGATGTTAAGGAACTCAGTCGATGTATTACCCGCGGCGGAAAGTGTTGGTTCCTTGCCAAGATGGGGATTAGATTTTTGCCTCTGGAAAACGGTGGAATGAATTTACTTTAGAAAACATTTCGATCGTGCAGCAGTCGAAAAACACCCAATTTCAATTGTTAATGGAATATCTATAACCACATATTTTCCATAAACTATAAACGAAGGAGAGGTATAATCACATCATACAAAATATATGAAATTCATTTACCATATAACATTTAAAAAGATGAAATAAATCTTTCAATCGGGTAATGCTCATAAAATATTGTAGCATTAGTGACTAGATGATTTTGGAAAGGTTTTAGGTAAGCAAATTAACTTTTCCTTTTAAAAATTATTTACCTACCTGAATCATGGTCGCTTTTATTTGGACAGAGTGGTAAACACTTGTCCATTTCTCGGCACGTCGAACGTTTTCCTGTTTGGGCTCATGATTGTCAAGGAAGTGGCGATGGCCTCTTGAATTTGAAATCACTGTACGGAGCTTAATGCAGAGTGGACAGCGAAAGGAAATTTCGAGTGAATGTGATAAGAGAGAAGGAAGGAGTTACGCAGGAATTAAGAAAGAGGTAATTTTGGGCATGTAATACAAAGTTCTCGCGATGATTAGAAGTAAATGGATGGATTCTAGGTTTCCGTGCATGTAAATAGAAGGTATACCTTGATTGAATTGTGTGGAATTCTTATTGACCACACATTGGTTTAGCGGCAGAAATTTCAGAGAAAGGAGGACAGTGGGCGCAGAGAATATTGATGACCATGCTATCGTAGTAAAATTTCAAAGATGGATATTCATTCATTCAAGGTGTTGAACCTTCTAAAGAAATATATATACATCTTGGCCAAGGAGTCGGAGCACCTGAGCGCTTTACAAACATCGCAGATCTCAGTGTAAATTAGGTTTCTTTAATAGCGTAATCGGTAGCGCATCCGCCCGGCAAGTGGAAGGTCCGGTGTTCAAGTCCCGGTTAAGGAAATATTTTTACATTTGTGATCTGCTCAAATCCGCCTTCCCCACCTGTCCTGCGTTCGTCTTTTCTGTGCTTTCCTATCCCCTTTCCTTATATCCATTTCTGTGTGTGAATGAATATATCCCTCCTTCCCCCCACATTGAAATCGAGGGCGTGCATTAGGGGCAGAATGTTTGCCGATTTGGAGGAAGAGTAGGTGTGAAATTGACTTTTATTTTCGAAGGTTATTTGTCTTCATGCAATGAGTGTTTTGCTATTTGTGCGGCAAAGTTTTTTCTGTGCCTAAACCCCCCCCCCCCCGCCGAGGTCCTTCCCAGACCTTTAACTGAGTCCGGTTGATGTTAATAATTAGGGTAATACTGCTGTTCGCCTCAGCCCCTCCCTCGCGAAGATCCTCCCCCTGGCAGGCAGAGAGGGAAGGGAGATGAATGGGCGGGGTGTGGCGGAGTCGCCACGGCGTTAAACTGCTGCATGTACTGTACTTATTGGGACGGAACGCCCCGCGGGGTTCCATGCGTTGCACCGCGCGCTCGGCGGCGGAGAAAGGCGGTCGGCGGCGCAGCCTTGAAGAGGTCCCGGGGAAGGGGTAAACGGGAGGGGTCTCCCCTCCGAACACCGGCATATCGGTGCCCTAATATTGGGGACGGCGACTGCAGTCAGTCCCCTTCCACTCCGGCTTTTCAATCGCCTGCCCCCGATTATGTCATCGCCCCGCGACCTGCTCTGCCCCCACCTCTCTCCTCTTCTCACCTGTTCTTCTGTCTGCACCATACCTCTTTCGTCTCAGGGGAACCCTACCGTAACTCTACAGCTTCGTTGGCAACATGAAGGTGCATGCTCAGGTTATTACTGACATTAGTTCACCGGACATTGGTAGGTGTTTGAATGGGTGTAGTACCTAAGCACCACAATAAATTATTAGTGATTCCCCTCCTCGCATGACAAAAAATATATATAATAGATATGTAGATATATATCCGCAATATATATATATATTATAAAAATGTATATTCATTCACATTCACTATATATTTCGGGGAATCACTAACAGTATATTTATTTGTGGGTCGCGGTGGTCCAGTGGGTAGAGCGTTGGACTACTGACCGGAGGGTCCCGGGTTCGATTCCCGGGCAAGGCACTGGGCACCTGTAGCTCCACCCAAGCTAGTTGATTTCTCGGGATGTGTGAATTTCACCCGCCGTTGGACTTAGTACATGGGTGAGCTCTACCATCACCTATTAAACCGACCTTCGGGTTGATTACTGTGTTTATGGCTTATATATATGTATGTATTTTATACACACACACACACATATATATATATATATATATATATATATATATATATATATATTAGAAGTGATTTCCCTCCTTGTATTAAATAAATAATCTAGCACCCAGTATTGTAACAAAACGTTCTTTAACTCCACATCTCAACTGGCATATTCTTAAACTACGAAGAAAGAATCAAAGACTGCGTTTCCACAGGAAAGCAGTCTTTCTTCGTGCTTTACAAATGGATTTCCACGAAATATCGGCCTCTACGATCTTTCAAATGACGTATTCTTCTCGTTTCCATCTTCTTACTCGCTTAACGATATCTCTCCCTCCTCCCACAGTTATATCACAGTCTTCAACTCGCAGCGTCGCCGCCACAACATGACGTGCATCCAACGCAGAATGAATCATTCTTTAACTCTGCTCACATTCCGCCGCCCTTATTTCCATCCAAAATGGAAACTACCCACCCCCTCCACATCACTTTCCCACGACATTCTCTTCTCTTATTAGCGTCTTCGGTATCCCTTTCTATCTCCCCTGTCCACTTGAGCTATCTCCTTCGTATTTATCCCAGTGTCCCTTTAATTATGTCTTAGTGCATCTTCGTTTGTTTTCCTCTCCCTCCATTTAATATTTTTTTCATTCTCGTCCTCCCCCACATCTCAAAGGCCTCTACAACCTAAGCTCTTAAACTCTCAACCGCGCTTAGACAATCTTTGAAGGGCGGAGAAGATGGACATGCCCAAACTACCTACCCCCTCTTTCAAAGTTTCATCGATCTTTAATTTTTTAACGTAAGATTCTTGTCTTCACCTCTCTTCTCTTTGTGATAGTGTTTTAATTCCATTGCATTTCTTATTTTAATGCTCCAAACTACTTTTCCCGTCATTGTCTAAAATATTCCAAAAAAATGGTGAACTCTTCTATTTACTCTCTTATATTGAACTACTAATTCAATGCTTAGCATTCTTATTTCTGGAGAACTTAGTTACCTTTATTCAGTTACCGATCATTGATTCTCTTACCGTACCTATTGTTCTGGCTGTGTGATGTGCTTAGCAATGATTGAAATTCAAACTTACGCCTATCCATGCGCAAACGTTTTTGTTTTTGGTGATTTCCCCACCCTTCTTCATTTCCTCACACTACCTACAGCTTTGTTGTACCCCCCTGCCAAGCACTTCCTATTCCTAATTATGTTCAATTTATTTATTTTTTCTTCATGGTAAAGCGATGATGGGTGGCATGGGGGGTAATTCAACACCAGGCGTATGCAACATTAAATATGGAATAGTTCCACAAATTTAATTTACAATAATTATGTAAATAATTCAAGTGATGTAGATCATGATAACTGCAGGTACATACCGTACAATATGTAAGCGAGATATACGTACACCTCCTTGCATAAGAGAGGGCCTTTTAGTAACTGGAAGGACTCTAGTCTTAAAGCTAGATGGAATAATGGCGACACATTGGGCTTGTTAGAATGTAAAAAAATGCCTTATTTTCCCATTAGCGCGATCGGATACACTAATCTGATTCCCTTATCGTTCGTGAGAAGGATGACATCTTGAATCTGTCAGTTCTATTTGGATCTCTCTAATCTTAAATCCCTTTATTTACTCTTAATTCCTTCTCGAAATCGAAAAATATATCCCGAAGGCCATTTTTTTATTCCTTTCCATTAACGTCAGGAAAGGTAAAATAATATGCTCGCGGTGGAAAAATAAATTGAGTAATAATTTATGTGAAAATGTTTGCAGAAACATTTGAGGGGTTAGGAATAAATTGCGTTAGTTTAGGAAGCCGTTTGGTTAAGTAGAGTTGAGAGAACAAGGTTGTTAGTGGCAGAGATCTGAAATTAAAGACAAGATTAGCAAAATTGTAGATATCTTGCGTTTGAGTTGTTTGATTTGGACACTTTGTCACCGAATGAAGAAGGTAAGCGTGGCAAATCTACATCTACATCTACTCAATACCCCGCAAGCCGCCGCCAGGGCGTGTGGCGGGGGGTGTTAGGGTACCACCCGTAAATTAGGAAATAAACCGCATGCAGAAGCCACAAATTTATAGTCCTCAAACCAAACATGGTAAACATTCATGCACGAACCCATTCGCCCCAACCCTTTCACACACATGCAAACCCACAAACTACCAACAAATATGCACATGCACAATCTTTGGATTTTTATATTTATTCCGACGTGTAACTAAAATGTTTTTAATATTTCTAAATGGACTTCGGATTCTTACTATTATGATTTATGATTTTTCTGGGGATGAATGAGTATTTGAATCTATCTGTATTGGAATCTATCTCCCTTATTTTATCTTTGTGGTCTGATCTACCTAAGTATTGTGGGGCCATTATTATTCCTTTTGTGCCATCGCTAAACTCGCTGGTTCTGAATCCTTCTAAAAGTTTAAGTCTCGCTTGTTCTCCTCGTATTTCAAGGGGCTCCCAGCCTGAATCCCTTAAGAGACCTGTTACACTTGTGTTCTTGTCATACATATATTTCACGATTCTGGCTGATTTTCTCTGGACTTTATCTAACTCTTTTCGCCAGATTTTCTCCAAAGGATCCCAAATACTTGCGGCATATTCCTAATGTGGTCTAACTAGAGTAGGATAACACCTCTCTTTAACTTTCTCATTACATTTCCCCACCACCCGTTTAATGAAGCCCAGTTTCTTTAAATCGGATCCGCATATTTTACTGATATGTGCTCCCCATGAAAGCCGTGGTGTTACCCCCAAATATTTTACTTGTTTGGGCGTAGGTAGTACTGAACCCTCTATTTCGTAGTTTATGTCCTGTTCGCCACTTCCTTTGCTCCAAAATATCAAAACTGCGCATTTGTCTAAATTAAGTATTAATCCCCATTCCATGCACCAATCTGAGATTGTGTCTTAAGTCTCTTGAGAGTAGCTCGCAATCTAGTTGGCCCCATATTTCCCTGTATACCACCGTGTCATCAGCAAATAACCTGAGATTACTACTAACGTGTGCCCTTAAGTCATTAATGTACTAGTAGTATGCGCCTTTTATTTTCTTATGGAGAGGTGTTTGTTTGATCTAGTGGAAAAGTCGACAATTACGTGAGGGCATGGGAAGGGTCCCGTTTTATTGCTTTCCTTCCGTCTATCGAAGAAAATGTCTGCGCCATCGAAAATATTTCATGTCTTCGGTGAGTTTTCTTTTTATGCCTTTTGTTTTATGTATGTCACGCCTGTTTCGCCAAAACTTCTTTTTAAAATTATTTCTTCCTATGCGATTCCACGGACATATGCATGCAAACAGTGACACTGCGTCACTCATTTAGAATATGCTGTAAGTATACGGGATCCTCACGAAGCTGAATTGATTGCCGAATTGGATCGCGTGCAGCGTAGAGGAGCTGGATTTGAAAAGCAGCGTTATTCCATCAAATTTGCGGTAAAGGTAGGGAAATCGTCTACCGAAACTGTCGGTATGATTAACCAGGCTTACGGGGAGTCAGCCATGTCCAGAAACATGATCTTTCGGTGGCACAAGATGTTCGTGGAGGGCAGAGAAGAGGTCGACGACGAACCACGGCCTGGACGCCCATCAACGACACTCACCGACGAAAATGTGCGAAAAGTTCGCGATGTACTGAACTCTGATCGTCGTCTTAGTGTTCGGACGATAGCAGAGCAGTGTAATGTGCCAAAAACAATAGTACACGAGATTATTAGGGACCAATTACAGATGCGAAAAATTTGTGCAAAGTGTGTGCCGAAAGTGCTCAGTGATGATCAAAGACTCAATCGTTTGGAAATCGCGACACAACTTGCGGATCACTGCAAAAATGATCCACATTTTTTAGAGAACGTCTAGCGACTTCTTTCTGTTCCCGAAGATAAAGAGGAGTTTGAAAGGAACGCGATACGGGACTTGGACGCCGTCAAAGAGCCCGTGACGACGTGCCTTCGAGAGGTCCCCGATGATGCCCTCGCGGGAGCGTTCCAGGAATGGGAACGCCGCTGGAACAAGTGTATCGACTCACAAGGGTCCTATTTGAGGAATATTAGCTTAAGATATGTAAAAGTGTAATAAATTTTCTTTCCTGAGCTCAGTACACTTTCCGGACGAACCCTGTATTTGTTTGCGGTTTGACAAGAAGTCTCTAATCCAATTAATAATTTTCTCATTGATTCCATAGCATCTAAGTTTGTGTAACAATTTTTTGTTTGGGACTATCGAAGGCTTTTTTGAAATCTAGGAATACTGCGTCGACTTGTGTGTTTTTTTCCCGATCTAAGTATATCGTGAATGAAAACACCTAATTGTGTTTCGCAAGATGTGCTCTTCCTAAATCCATGCTGGTTGTGGCTTAGTATTTTCCTACTATCAAGAAACCTCATTATGTTACTGACAATAATGTGTTCTAATATTTTACAAGAGATCGATGTCAATGAAATGGGTCAGTAATTGGTTGGTTTATCCCTATCCTCGCCTTTATAAATGGGAGTTATTTGGGCTAGCTTCCAGTCACGAGGAACTGAGCCATCTTCTATCGATTTTAGGAAAACAATTTCTAAAAACGGGGCAATGTCCTCGGCTAATTCCTTTAATATTCTAGCAGGTATTTCTTCCGGACCAGGTGATTTGTTTGGTTTGATGCTACGTGGTAGATTTTCTATTCCATTTTCCAAGATTATTCGGGTCTCCCACCGGGTCCACGTTCGTAGGTTTGCCGACTTTTCGATGGCCGAGTCGTCCATCGTCCTCAGGGCATCGTTCATCATGCCCTGAGGACGATGGATGACTCGGCCATCGAAACTTCGGCAAACCTACGAACGTGGACCCGGTGGGAGACCCAAATAATCTTGGAAAACATTATTCGCTGGGAAAGTACCAGATCATTGTTCTATTCCATTCTTGGTCAGTGTTATGTCGCTCATGCGTTCCCCAGGTGGGTGTGGAGGATCGTTTGGTGGGTTTGTGTCTTTGTTGTAGACGCTCTGAAAAAACTTGTTTAAAATGTTCGCTTTTTTCACGCTATCTGTAATGATTTCTCCGTTTTCCCTCTTCAAAGAGTGTACAGTTGGACGTTTACCCTGTATTTCCTTATCATAAGACCAGAATGACTTTGGATTTACCTCAAGATATTCGCTTAGGATTTTAGATTTAAAAGAGAGTATGACTGTGCGCATGATACCTTTTGTTTTGCTACGACATTCTCTAAGTTTCTGTTTTGATGTATTCACATAAACAATATCGTCACTTTTTAAACTCTTTTTAAAATTTGTATTTGGCCTTCTTTGCCTTGGTAATGCCGATCTTACTTCCCCGTTGTACCATCTAGGTTCCCTATTGTCGCATTTAAGTTTGGATGGGACGTACATCTTCATTCCGAATGTGGCTATGTGGTAGCAGTTGCGAAGAAAATCAAGTGAACGGAATGGAAACTGTATCCAGGCCCTGAAAAACGTGAAGGCTTTTGGACGAAATTCGAAAATTACGTAGAAAGTGGTCGATATTGAGGGGATAATGAGGTGTTGGAAATTGATAAAGAGGCGGGGTTGTTGGGTAAGTAATATAGTATGTAGGGATGAACTGAAAAGGTATTTTGGACGTATATTAAAAGAGGCGGAGTGTTTGCGAATCAGAAAAATTATTTTCCGTCCGATATTTCTTCCCGACGGTAGTTCCAGTACGTAATTAGTCGAACAAACAAAATGTTGGTTCACATTAAATTTATTATCATTATATTCACTGGGATAGCTATGAAATGCGAAGTTGAGGGAAGTTAACGGTTAGCGGTCACGAGAGCCCATTCACGTATAGACTAAATATGACTCGTTCTCACATGTTACCTGAAGTCGTTAGGCTACCCAATTACGTGGGAAGGTCTTAATTTATTCGATCAAGAGTGATAGCACATTGGGATGATAGTCGGTGATTTCTCATTGGTCAGCGTAACAAATGAGGGGGCTTTCTTTCAAATTTTTTGAGCTTAGTCAACGTCCGCTTCCATTTGAATTTTAGATATATTCGCTATCTAGGCTAGCTTTCACTTTAATTTTCTCTGCGAAAATTTCATTTAATACGGGCTCTAACAGACTATCTATCGTCAGTCTGAAAAAAAGGAGTATTTTAAATAACTTCAATCGTAGAAATGCCATTATTCAACAGATAATTGTAATTTTTTCGTTTTTGTGAACAATTATAAACGCCTACTCCATATTTACCTCAGAATATATAGAGGTATTCTAAGAGTCCCAAGTATATTTTCTAATTCTTCGTCGTGAATTTGCGCTTAGTCTCATTCGTTTGTCAATTGCTGATGTGTGTCACAATATTTGAAACCCAAACGATTTGACAGTCACGCCCTACCGATGTAGCGTGGTGAATTTAAACCAATCGAAAAGTTGTCACGTTTAATAACGAACTTTTAATGCTATCTTCCCAAGCAGTTCAAGCTTCCTTAGCAACGGCGTGTCAAAATTCAAAGTACAAGTTCATCGCGTTTTATAAATTAGCTTTCAAGAATGTAGTTAATATCTTTAGTTTTTTACATCATTCTCACGTCGATCTTTAATTTGTAGCAGTCAAAAATCAGTTTTAATTTTATACACGCATAGGGTAAGGTGCGGAAACGTGGTCGCTGAAGCAGGAGGATAGACGTAGATTGGAGCTTTGAAATGTGGGTGTGGAGAAGAATGGAGAAGGTGAAATGGACCGAAAGAAGGAAAGCAAATGAGGAAGTACTGGAGATGGTGGGTGAGGAGAAGGGTTTGTTGAGGGAAATCCTATGGAGGCAGGAAAAATGGATGAAAGGCGTATTGAGCGGTAGTGGAATGTTGAAGAAGGTAATAGAGGGGAGAATGTTAGGCAAGCGAGGAAAGGGCAGGAACAGGATAGGGATGAAGGACGGGATGAAGGGAGGAAGGAAGCACACAGAGATGAAGAGGGACCCGATGTAGAGTAGGTTGCTGGATTGTGCTTTGTTGGGAGTCATAGAGTGTTTATTTGATAGTTGTGTCCATCCAAAAACCTACCTTAACCGGTAGATTTCCCTATAATAGGATATGGGTGATTTATATATCCCTGGGACCTTACGTTCTCTACCACGAACCACCTTTACTGCGTTCTAATCCTCACGTACGTTAATTTTGGAATTTTTAGTTGATTGACGCTTGACAGTCACATTTTCCCATTGTTGGATCATGAATTGTGATGTTTATTGTCGGGAAAAATTTTCGCTTTTTTGTTCGTAGTGATTCTGCGCTCTCCTCTGCATTTAGTCCTCCTATAATCATAATTTATTCCTCTGGTGTTCCTCTATAAATGTACGAGTTCTTAAGTCGCTCCGAGTTGACGTGGTGTTCTTATTTCCACCTCTTTCCATTGTCCTTAATGAATTCAAGCGGGGAATGTGAATTGGAGATGTTTTTTATTTAAAGTTATTCGAGAGGAGGGTGGGGGGGGGGGTAGGAGGAGAGTGGGAGGGGGATGGGCCGTTTCCATGCATAGCATAATATATGAAACGATAATGGTCTCACCCTTCTGGAATGTTCGTTTCGCCTTTCCCAACGCATGCGTGCGGGCAATTTGGGGTTACTCTATACTAGTACACGGGTGTGCATTCAATCTTATGGCAATCGAATAGTATGAATTATGTGGATCAATATCCACGCCCATCTGAAAATAAAAACTGTCTTCATTTATCGCTTCGCCATGCTATCGGTGTTTCCACGCCTTTCTCTTTTGAACCACTCCTTGCTGAAAGCGTATGTCTGCTAGGAGCCTTTTATTCTTCGGAATAATGACTGTGGCTCCTTTATCGTTCTTCTGTTTTTTTCAATCGTTCGCTTGCCGTTCCGTTTGTCCCCGTTGCCGGGAGAGCGATATCCAGGCGACGGCGGTGGCCTCCTTTGGTCGGTTCTGCGTCGCACGAATCGTTAGTCGGGCGGGTCTCCCGTCCACCGGCTGCTAGTGTGTTTATCGTACGTACCTAGTCCTGTTGCGGTAGGTAACTGATCCCCCTCTTATTCTTAGTCTCACTCTCTCTCTCCGAATTCTCTCCTTAATTGGCGATGAGATTTGTGAAACAATTCCGTGAGTTTTTATCTCCGAGCGATGGCCCTTCGTGCCTCCAAACCCTCGATTATTGCTAAGGAGCCGTAAAGGTTTGTGCACTTCGAAGTCAGAGGTCGACTCGTAACCAGCAAGGTGCCGTTAAGTGCCGAGAAACGCCATTGAGTCATTGCCGTGTCGTGATTGGAGAACGAAAGCACCTCCATCGTTGCTTTAGAGGGAATTTCGTTCAACAGCGGTGGTGCGACACTTGGTAATTTGAATTTAATTTTTAAAAGTGGGTAAAGATGAGTTTTTGGAAAAAGAGTAATTCTTTCCCGAATGCTTATTGCATCGGGAACACAGAAATGGAATGTGTAGACTCGATTAAATATTTAGAAGTTGCCCTCGCACACGACCTCTCTAGGGTGTAATATATACGGGGAATATGTGGTCAAACTAACGAAAAATTAGGATTTAGTAAAATAGTACTGGGTAAATGTGAGGAAAAGGTCAAAGAGATCCCGGTCAAGGGGAATGATTTTTACACTCTTAAATTTTTCCTCCATTAAAACTCCGTTAAAGTTACTGTTGCGGCATCTCCCGCAGTTTCTTGAAATTTGTCTAAGGCATAAACAGCCTAAGTGTTTCAAATTGGCTTTAACCTCGTGGACTGTGGCGCGTCGCGCACGACTACAAATGCCTGTGACATTGCGTGTGCACGGCATTTCGTCACAACATCTTGTTGCTTTAAAAGCCCACAAAATTCAGACTTACAGAGGACGCCTCGGTAGCTTAACTGGCTGGCTAAAACACTCGGCCGGACATCGAGGGATCCGGGTTCGAATCCCGGTCCAGGCGAATGATTTTTACACTCTGAAATTGTTTCAATCAAAGAGAAATGTTATATTTCGCTCGTTAGACATGATTTGGAATATGCTGCTTGTAAATGGCAGCGTCGAGGAGCTAGATTTGTAAAATGTTGTTATGGCAAACTAGAGTAGTGTATCACAATTATTAGAGCAGCTAGACTGGGAATCACTTCGGAGAGAAAGTTAAATTACAGATTTGAAGCTCTTGCGTAAATTGGAAGGGTGTCTCTTTAGCAGTGATGTTGAAATGTATTATTGCCCTCATCATACCTCGGTAGGAGAGATTATGTAGAAAAAATAGAGAGATTGAGTCAGAACAGAGAGAGAGGTAAGTTGTCATTTTTTTCCATGAACAGTGAGAGATCAGACCTTGTCCGCCCGAGCTAGGGGTAAAAATATTCGGGTCAAAATTTGTCCATTTATGTCCATTTGTCAAGATTTATGATGTCATTTTTTCCACGAACGATAAGGAATCGGAATAACATTGTCCGACCGCGGTAGGGATAAATTATTTGGGTGAAAAGTAATCTGGTGTGTATGCATCCCCTGCCACACACCATAATGGTGGGTTTCCTGATACTAAGAGATACTAAAAATATACTACGTAGTATTACAATGCAACAATTTCAATGTAAAAATCATTCGCCTTGGCCATTTTTACACTCTGAAATTGTTACATTGTAATGCTACACATAGCGGATGACTCCGTTAAAAGTTACTGTTGCGGTTGCATCTCCATAATAGCAGTTTCTTGGAATGTACTACGTAGTGTTTGGCCAGGGGGTTTTGCACTTGGCCTTAATCGTGCGTTACGATGACTCCTGCAGGAATTGCGAATGGAAAACAATTTTATTTCCCTGAGACAAATACCATTTTTCCGCCGCCTCATCAGGTGAGGGTCCACGAAATACTGTATACCCCTGCTTCTGCATTGTAGGTGCTTCTCGTGTGGAAATGTTTTAAGTAGGAGACTACCATTGGGCATTTGATGCTGCGACATGCTGTCTTTGCACGACCATTTTCCCAGTTGATGGATTTGGAAGTTACCAAGCTGCACACATTTACTTTGTTGGTGTATATTAGTGTCCCATGCGAGGCAATAATAAATTGCAAGAAGACCAACCATTTACTTTTTTTTCTTCGACGACATGCGTTGCAAATATTCCATGGTATTCCATACTTGGGTAATATTGGCCTCTTTTGAAGTCAAGTTTCTCTTCCATCGGCACCTGAGGCTCATTGTTTGCACGCGAGGCTTATGATTTGGTGGTTGTCATGGAAGGTTTATATTTGACTCCAAATTCTCCATTATTGTAGATCCCGGGTTCTTGTTCCGAGACCTCATTCGTTTATATAATGAAACACACCTGTATGTAATCAGAAATGAACAGTGATATTTCAACGTCCTTTTATTGATTAAAGTCTGAAGTCAGGGAAAGTGGATTATAGTCCCCTTGCTCTCGCAGGCTATAAATCCTCGAGATTACTTGCTATATTATAATACGAGCCTCCGCGGGAAGGTGATTTAATAATTAAATGGTCGATAGGCTTACTTCATTATTGGCATTCTTCCTCTTAAAGCTAGGTTTTTGGACGTTTACGAACTTCAGTCTTGTTTGCCCTGCATTATGCGACGTTTAAATTGTATGATCCCGAGTATGCGTATGCTAGCTGTTCTCTAACTAATTAAACTGTGGCGTTTACATTTTTCGCACTTCCGTCTATTTAAGGTAATTATGTAATTGTGGTTTTGCAAAAATTATAAGGTTCCAAAAAATGTACCCTCAGGTTGGTTACGCGCCTGAAAAACGTGGAATATTTTACAATAACGACGGTAAAGTGTTTCTGTTAATTCAACAGAGAAAATAACTGCAGTGACTGCTATGGCCATGTTTCCCATTCTGTGCGCTTTTGGGTAACCCGCTGGCAATGTTCTCGTCCTCACTACTCTCTAAGATTAACGAGCCCTATGATTTTTCAATTGCACAATTGTTTCTCGTACAATGAAAAAATCTTTTCTCAATTAAAAAGGAAGTATGTCGTTGTTTATGACGTATGTCGTATGTTTATTGAAGAAGTTGGTTCTCGTCAAAATGTGGGTTATCCTTTATTCCGTTTTCACGCTCTTATCCCTATCATAAAATTCCGAAAGCAACAACCTGGGAATGTGGCGGATTTTGTTCTAGAAAACCTGGACAAATGACTTGAATTTGCTTCTTTTCTCCTTTTTTTGTGGCTTCCCTGATCCTTCTACTGCATTGATTTCGAGCGTCGGTGTCTCTCTTTAGTCCTAAATACTCGTAACTAGTCGTTATGAGATGGAATATCTTTTTAGTATAGGAATTGGTGTTTAGATGTTTCAGGTAATTTTGAACGAAAGTTAAGTTTGAATATGACGCCAAAGATTTCTGTGTCAACGGACACAATTTTCCTGGGCACGAATTATTATTATTGGCATTTCTACCGTCGCGGCAGGTTATGGACGGACACAAGACTAAACAACGACGCAACAATACATTTCTTCATTTCTTTGCATCTCCCAAAAAGCACAAACTGTCATCGGACACTGCGATAAGCCCCTCCTCCCTTGATTCCATTCAACACGCCTATCCCGTCCCTAGCTCTTCCTCGTATGTCTGACGTTTTCCCCTCAATATAAGGGGATCGAGATTGTTCGTTGCATAGTGCTTTGTTTTCCCAACTCGGGGTATTACGCCGTCCTTCGGATGGGATGTTGGACAGTGGGCGTCTTTCGTTGAAGATTAGGCTAATGCCAACGCCGGGTTTCTCTTTCCACCCTTACACCCATTTCCTGAACATGCTTCTCCTACCCTTCTGTATAATGCTTAATACTCCTTGACGTCCCATCGCCTATCCAAATGCCCTGTATTCATTCGTCTTGCGTCTTTAGGATGTCTCTTAATACACTTCTCTCTTCTCTAAAACTTAAACTACACTTTCCTCCTCCTCCACACACACACACACATTTCAAAAGCCTCCGCCTACCATCAATGACACTGTTTCCGTGCCTTGCAAAACTACCCTCCATATCGAGCCTTCTCTTAACGTCCTTACTCATAGTCCCTGTCAGCAATTCCCTCCTCCTTGTCGAAGCTTCTTTCCCCAAAGCAACTCTTCTGCTTATGCCCCTGCTACTTAGACCATTTTGATCCAAGACACTTCCGAGATAGGCAAACTGTTCCACCTGTTCTTATCAATGAACTTCTATTTTAATATTTAACTTGGCTTTCCTCTTTCTCGAAAATCGCCTTTGTGTCTCTATGCTTTGGGTCTCATCATCCAATCTCAATCGCACTGCCTTTCCAGTTTCATAATGATAATTGGTACGCGGAGATCCCGTTCCCCTTCACCCCTTGCGATGGGCGGGGAGGGAGCAGTGTTCGGAACGATTGCGCGGGTCGCGTTTCCGAGGGACACGCTCACCCGGGCGTCTCCTCCATCTCTCGCCGGGCCTTCCGCTGGGCGCGGGCACGTTCTCCGTCCCGACCTATTTGTCGGTGCGGCGGCACTCAACTCTCCCCCTCCTCTTCCGCCCCGCGCCGCCCCTTCCTCGCAAGTGCGGGGGAGGACGGCGTGCACTGCCCTCGCTCACTGCATAATATCACGCAATCCCGCCGTCTTTTTTTTCCTCTTCCCCCCATCCCTCTCCCCTACACCCCACCCACCGCGGAACACGCGATGGGTTGGAGGGGAGACGCCATGGCGTGAAAGTGAACGCGCGGGTGTCGTGCATCGGCCTCCCCGCCCCCGTCTCGTCCTCCTTCCTCCCCCCACACCCCCTTCGGCCCTCTCGCTTTCCTCCCCGTCTCCCCTCAAATCCCACCCTCTTCGTCTGCTCCCTCTAATCGCAGTTGGGGCGGGAGTGATGGGAGGCGGCCGTGAGAGAGGAGGAGGGAGCAGGGGCGACGGACGGGCGTCGAAGGTCGCGAAGGATTGTCGTGACGAGGAGTTTCGTCGGCGGGCGATGTTCTGTTCGGTAGTTTCCTCCGGTCTGCTTCCAGCGTGCGAATTTGCTCTCTTCTTGTGTGTAACTCCGTAATTATTTTTTCCGTGACCTTTATTTTCTGGGAACATCCATCTTTCTGAAGGCACAGATCCCGAATTTGGCGTAATATGCACCCGTGAGATACCAACTAGTGGATGCATGGACTCCTGGTTCGGAATTAGTCGTCCACTATCGATTTGGCCCATTACTGAAAAGGTTTAATTATCCTTGAGAAGTTAGCCTAATTCAAATTGGACGACTTTGATGGATTCAGTTATGATCTCTCATCCCGCTTTCATTGAATTGCCTTTCCGTCCGACACCCATGGCCATCAGCATTCAACAGTTTATTTCCTAAAACAATTCCGTCCAATCCGTGAACGTGCTTGCGCATAAATTGCCTGTACGTAAGTCTCCGAAACTTAAGTCTTCGGTGTAAAAATGTGTGGGTAGGACCTTGTTCAGTTCCTCGTTGAGATTTGGTCGTTTAGAAGAACGGAAAAATGTAAAGGAAAACAAACGAAGAGGTCCTAGATCCCAGAGGTCCTAGAAGGAGTAGGTTTTTGGGATAAATTGAAAGATCGCAGGAGTAGTGGATGGAGATGATATTTGGGCGTTGGCAGTTGGGCGTTGACGATCGTGATGTGGAAGGGAGAATATTGAGTGCAACGATGCAGGGGGAGGAAAAGAGAATCGATACGTTGGACGGGATGAGTGGAGTTTGCTCATCGGTTAGACGAGAGAGCTCATTTCGCCATTAGGATGACTAACGCAGGTGCCGTAGTATAATTTAATCTTGAGAATTCAAACTGTGAAAAGCTCTGGTTGATATAATTAGCGAAAGACTGCACTTTGCCGAGGGAAAAGAACTGTTACATACCTCGTTTACTCCCTGGTGATGCTTGAATTCTGTCATGGATCGTAGTTCGAGGTGTGCTCTTAAAGTCGCCTATCTGAAACTACTTTCGAGCTGATCAATGAGATGGCGACGGAGGAAAGGTTCAAAGTGTATGAGGATGTAAATAAAGAGAAATAATATGATATTTTAGTGCATCGATTGTTGAGTGTGCGTGTTAAGGAGGTTTGACAGAACTTAGTCCACGGGTGCTTAAAATGCATTGCTTAATCGTTGGATTAATGTTAACAACGTTATGTGCAGTTTTGATGGAAACGCGTATGCATGTACATTACGATCAAAAAACGATCGTCGGGCGCTTCCTCCTCCGACCGGAGGGAAGGAGTGTGTGGGTAGGGTGAGGCGAGGAAGGGGGTGGTTATCTCCAACTACCCTCGCGTTTCATGTCCAGCGTCGCGCGAAGTCACGTACCCACTCGGGGGGAAGTGTGGAACCAGTTTCTTGGCCCGTGCCTTATAAGGTTTTCCACCTAGCTCCTATGAAAAGAACATTCCTAAAGTTTTCATACTTTCTGTAGCCGGTTCCCTTCGATTAACGTTACATGCATACCCTTCACGCCGTTGACTTTTCGTGGTAGGTATACCAAAAAGAAAACGATTTTAGGCTATGGCTTAGGAAAAAGAGTTTCCGTCAGTTACTTTCGTCCAAACTGCGCAATACTTAACATGCATCGTTAGTCTTAGGGTGGGGGGGGGGGTATTTTGGATCAAAAGTAGTCTGGTGTGTTATCACCCCCTGCCAAACATCCTAGCGGTGGCATGGAAGGTAACATGTAGTCTAATGTGTCTGACACGCCCATGTAGCGGTTTGCGTTTGGTCTCTGTTTTGTTCTCAAGAGCATTCATGTTCCTCGTGTCGAAAGCCGTTACGATCACATTGGCTGATGATTTTTCTCCATCTTTCTCGGTCTCTTCAAACCACTTTCTCACTTATCTCACTCTCTCCTTAAGTGATTCGACTCAATCAGGAGTAATATAGTAAACTTGTGGGAGTTTCGCCTGGTTTTGGTCTTTCGATACCCCTCTCTTTTGGTGGAAGGTTTAGGTTAGACTTCGATATTCCTTTAGTTGAGGAACCTTATAGGATATATATGAACTCGCCTCAACGTTACCAAGATAATGATGCGTCCTTACGTCTATTATTGGAATACCAAATAAACTTGGCTTCGTAACCCATTCATTCCTTACTCATATTTTCTATTTCGATCGCTAAGAATAGTTCTGCAGTAAACTCTGCCAAAAGCAGTTTATGGACTCCTCAGATTACCGTGTAATGATCGAGTTTCATTTAAACCAATGCGATTGGGAATGATGCACAATATGGATTTGGATTTTTTGCAATTTTATTTTTCAATTCACGAAAGGATAAAGGACTGGCGAAATTTAAAAGTCCTGTCGATGAATCTTTTGATTTGTGTGACCGCATTAGCGCATGACTCGTGGGAAACCTAAGTAAAGATTTTAATTCTGCCATTACCCACCCTGTGTTTGAGAGTCCAAAAGCAAACCTTAATTCCAAACGTAGGTATTTGAGCCTTCATATGCGTATACATTTATATATTTTTTCCGCAAACCGCGAAAACATTCATATGGATACAGGTGGGATGGCAACACACACAAAGGACAAACACATCGTTGATGGGCGGGGATTGGTGAGAAAGGGTGCGGATTCTAAGCGGGAAAAGTTTTCCTTGAATGGAACTTGAAGCAATGACCTTCGGCTTGCCTAAAATCTACCAGTTTGGAAACCTTGTTGCCACTTAAATCCTCAGGAGCCTTCTGTAAACAATTACCCCGATTCTTTGGCCGAGCAATAACTGTCGGTAATTATTTCACCCCCTGCTTGAGGAATGGACGAATATAGTAAGAGTGAGGGTTAACGGAGGCAATCGATCGCATATTAGAGTCACGAAGATCATGAGTGAGTATGAAGGCACGAGGAGACCGAAGAAGAAAATGAACCGCATCAAAATGCACATTCAGCCGCCAGGAAACCCGCCAATTGGCGGAAACTTGTTCGTACGGATATAGGTACTAGGGGACACGGTATGTGCGCACACACTTAAACCGATGCCCTCTCTATCTCGGTCATCACGTTCGGGTCACGTTGCGCCCGGTGCTCAAGCACCCTGTATCCAGTCACTGAAATGTATCTCGCGGAAATCCAGTTCATAACGAGCGGTGTGGGGTTGAAGGTCCTGAGTGTCCATCCGGGTAACGAACGAACTGCCGTATTTTTTCTATCTCTCTCTTCCTGGACTTCGGTATTGCGGGACATTTCGACTTAAAATGTATAAGTTCCGGGTAAAAGAGCGTCCTCCATTGTCCTCAAGTTTTTTTTAGCTCTTGGCCACTGCCCCTGTTGGAGAAAGTCACTGTTTGCAGATCCGGAATGAATCGGAAATTTCTATATTTATTTCGTGATTTTTTTATGGCTCCGCCGGCAGTACAGTTTCTGTCACATTTCGTAAAATACTCGAGATCAGTGCTTGAGGAATATGTGGGACCATTGACCAGTTATTATGAGAAACTTCAGAATTGAGTGGAGCTATTGCTTATAGAAAACTGTTTTGTTCAAATTGATTTTTTTTAAATGCCTATTTATTCGTACAAAAATGTTAAATGTAATACGTATAATAAATACCTTTCTACCCATAACAGTGAGGCATTGTATTTTAATCCAATTTGAAAATATTTTCTACGAGCAATCATTCTCCATCAACAGCCTTAAAATATGAAATTAATTACCTTTATGTTTAAAAAATACTAGAAGTGTACTTCAATAAAATACATGGAAATCTGAATGGTATCGTCATAGAAATTTCTTTGGGTATAAATTAACGATTTTTTGAAAAGCAATTAGCAGTTACGTTTATTGTTAAATTTATTTTATCTGCACAGAAGCCGTGTGACCTTCCACGGTCTATTTGGTGTCTTCTTGCTCTTCCATTTCAACAGAGTTCTGCTGAGCTTGTGTATGTCTTGCTCTCATCTCCTAATGTGGTCCATTGCATCACATTCCTTCATCCATTTCATGGAGTGGCGGGTCAACATCCCCCATCTCAACTAGTAGCTGAGTTATCCGTTAACGCAGTTAGGGTAAGCTCAATTTAGTCGAAATTGAAGTTTTTGTATTAGGAGATAGTTGTGAGACAATGACGGAGTGGACATATTAAAATGGATGTAAGAAATGTGTGGTACAAATAAATTCACCGGCTTTCCCAAATATTTAATCAGCTCGTTTCAATGGACACACGTGCTGTGTGAACATGCCACGGTTCATTGTAAAGCTTCGTTACGTTAATCAATGAGATTTCGGAGAATCGCCTTTCAATTCCACTAATAGTCATATTAATATAACCAAAAGTGGTTTCGATGGTTGATTTTAAAAGTGTGTCTACACAATGGAAAACTCATCTAACACAATGAAAGTAATTCGATTTTCAATTATCATTCATTCAGATTGAAATTATAGAATAACCAATATGACCTTACCAAATGTACATCCTATTTACAACTGTTAAAATGACCTATATTTAGCGTGATTTCTTACTGAAGCTTACGTGTAGTCTGCAAACTGTTTCTCTTACGTTAAACCCATATAAATTCGCTCAAAGGTGCTCCATGTTGTATCCCCGGCAGCAATACCAAATGTTGCAGCATTCCAGATATATAAGAAGGCGTGTTTCGTGAACGCCATTTTATTTGCTAAACATACTGACTCAGTGTCGACCTGCCGATAATTTTCTGGCTTTGATTTTTAAGGCCAGAGTTAGTCGCAGAATTCACACCGTTGGGATCCAACTGATGACGAACATGAACGAGTGAAAACACATTTTTTTGTTACCACGTTTGCATTATCGATTCCAGCAGTGTTGAAATAACATAGAATTGACAAAATATGTATGTTCAATGGGGTTATAGGTAGGATGTATCGGGCGACGGTAAATAAGCGTGGAGGCTTGTGTGTCCCGTGGGACCGGAATTCGCCCTTATGAAATAATCGGGTCATAAATATCATCCATAGACGGGAACGGTAAAGCAATCGCAATACTTTATTTTGCATTCATTTTTCATTATTTATTATTTAAATTATTTCAAAACACTTTGGGCGGCACGGAATTAAGTAGGACGTTCGAGAGTTCAAAAAAAGGGGTTATGGTAATTTATTTTGTTTTTAAGGTATTTAGAGTTCGAGAAATGTAGAATAGGGTCCATTATAAACCTGCCTTTAATGGTAATAACTCTCATAATGGGGTAATTAATATCTAGGGTTTCAATGCGAGTTGATAAAAGCGAGATTGCCCTGATTTTCAGCATCACTAAATATTCTAGAGTAATTTTTTAAAAACGCTAAACTGTCCTTAATTTTTCAATTGTTGTAATAAGTGTCGCAACTTTTTTAATGCTAGTGTAAATAACTGCGGATAGATAGGGTTTTACAGCTTGCTGTTCCTCTCGTTTCTGACTCGAATGAGCAAGGGACCACATAGGGGGTTATTGATTTTTGCGTAAATATGAATCCATGTGTATAGCATGCAAGTAATTAATTGCATACGTTTTTCATTTTTTTCATTGCGATTTCTGTTTTTTGGATGTAGATAAAAGAGAAACTAAGAAAAAAGCCAAATTTTAAATACTAAATTTTAAATTTAAATTTTACAACACGTGTGAACTGTTTCAAATTATCTCGTAACCCATTTGTTCACTGTCCAGAATTCTTTTGTTGCCCTTGTTGCAGCCATGCCAACGTTGACCAGATGAAATTGACAGCATAATTTTCTATCTCCTTGTTTTGTGTCGATCGAAGTTCAAATTTTTTTCTCTGAACGTGGTCGACCAAACGGAAACGACTGACACCACTCGTATCCTCCCCGGGAGCCCCCCCCCCCCTCAAATTTAGTATTCTCGCTCTGCGGTTTCCTTAACATAAACCTGCATTAGAGTAAAGAAAGGTCCTTATGACCTGGAAAGTGCTGGAATTTGGCAGACACCCTTTCGCAACGGTTTTTCTCGAGTTTTCGGTGAGATATGACCCAAACCCTCTCTCTCCCTCGCTGCATTGTAAACCCAATTACGTTTTGCTGACCCCACTCAGTCGGAGGACGCTTGCTTCCTCCACTTCCCTCCCGCCCCTTTATCTCTGCCTTACCTCCTCTTTCTTCCCTCCCCCTCTCTTCCCTCCCCCCTCCCCCTCTCTCTCACACACACACAGGCAAACACGAACACTCCAAACCCCTTTTCCGTAATCGTCCCCTCCCCCGACATATCCCGCGGCGGGGCACCCCGTCTCGTTTTTGCTCCAATGACCCACCGCGCGGCCGAAACCCCGGAGTGCTTGCCGCTCTGCCTCTTTGGGTCGCTCGCTATCTGGGGCGGAAGCAGGAGCGGTGCTTGACAGGAGCGAGTCGCGTGTCGAGAACTGCTGGCTGGCATGACGCTCCGATGGGCGTCGGCGTTCCTCAAATGCCACCAAACCCAGTGGCTGCTCCACTGTGTGTTTCTCTCCACCATTTGGAAGAGAGGAGATGTATTTTATGTATGTGTGTCTGTTATGGAGACAGAAAAAATGGATGCAAAGCATATTGATTGGAAGTGGGATGTTGACTACTGTGATAGAGGGGAAGAGTTAGGAAGACGATGAAGGGGCAGGGATACGATAGGGATTTTGGACGGGAGGAAACCAAGAAGTAAATACAAACACGGGGATATTTTGGTGTTCATCCAAAACCGGAATATTACTTACAATGATAATAGATATATGCATATAAAAAAACCATAAACACAGTATTCAACCCGAAGGTCGGTTTGGTAGGTGATGTTAGAGTTCACCCAGTACTAAGCCCGACAGCATGTGAATATTCACACATCAGGGTAGGGGGGCCAGTTCCTTTCCCTGTGCCGGTTATGGTTTCCCAGGAAGATCTGGTACCCGAAAAATCAACTAACTTGGGTGGAGCTGCAGGTACCCAGAGTTTGCCTTGCCCGCGAATCGAACCCGGGACCCTCCGGTCGGTAGTCCAAAGCTCTACCCACTAGACAACCGCGACTCATATATATACATTATATTTTTATACAAAACACATATACTATACATATATGTATACTATACATACATATAAACTATACATATACTATACTATAATACTATATATATACTATACATATAAACTATACATATACATATACTGTTCCTAATTCCTCTTGAGAAAGGTGGTTGCACCACCGAAAATTCGAGAAACAGTGAGTCCCTCTTTTATATGTTTTAGTTTCTGTGTTCGTCGACTAGTTAGTGAATTTACATTATATATACTATACATAGAAATATACTACGGCCAGTTTCTTTCCCTGTGTCGGTTATCGTTCCCCATGAAGATCTGGTACCCGAAAAATCACATACCTTGTATATACATATATATGTGTAAATATGTGTGTGTATGCACGCACACACCCTTATACTATGTATGTATTCCAAAATGTAAGTAACTTGTACGAAAATCTCACGGATGATGAATAATAATTCAAACGAATGAGCGGGATGGCGTTTGGAAGCAAAGATATCGAAAAATAGGTGGAAAAGACACACATTCCAAATTTTCCAGAACTTCCTGGTACACCATTGATGGCGCAGAGAAATGATCCCGCCTGATCACCTGCAACCTATCCTGATGCACGAATTTCACACGCCGTTGACCTTAGTAATGGGTTAACTCTTCCGACACCTATCAAATCGACTTTCGGGTTGATAACTATGTTTATGGTTTTTTTATGAGGTAAAAATAGTTGGATCACTTCATAATCTGTCTGATGTGATAATTCTACTGGAGTACTCAACAATAGCGTGCGTTATTTCCGACGCGTGGCCTGGCGAATTTTACCATGTTTCATCTTCCAGAGCTTTACATAATCGTGCAGTCATCCATATCCAGTAATTTTACTTCTTCGTAAAATGGCCTGTCAAGACTTCGTGGCAAATGGCGGGGTAGAAGAGGGTTACCGCCGGGCGCCAACAAGAATGGGCTCCGGTATAAGGATCTCTGCAACAACTCTTCCTTAGTTTTTCAATGCCATCGTATATTTTAGATTCGCTCTGACTCTTTTTGGGTAGCCAGCTCCGTTAAAATGTAGAAAAAACCCCTTTAATAAGAACCTGGAGTAAAGAGAAAGCGATGATTAAAAGGGTTGCTTTGTACAAGTCATTCTTTCGTCCCCTTTCGTCCTTTGGATCACCAACTGTTGACATTAATGGCACGCGGGGCCTAATCTTGAATGACTAGTTGCTCAGAACTGTCGGCGGAGACGCTTTTGTTTATCGAAAAGCTACGGCCGAGGCCGTTCAACTCCGTCGTTCATTAAATCAAGCAGAGTAGATACAGGCGACTTGAGTATTTTATATTGAAAACGGCCGGAACGTTCATTTAATTTGTGTTATTTTGATTTCATAAAAAAACTGAAACAGAACTCGAAAGAGAAGGATTATGAAGATTCGCAAGGCACGAATGGACCCGAAGCGCATATCTTATGAGATGAATTAATCGCGCCTGTGTTATTTTAAGTTCTCACTGTACCGAGATCCCACCACTTGCAAGTCGTCGGTTTGGTCACAGGTGCAAAATGGTGGGCGGAGAATGTGGAAATCTTGGGTGAATTTTCGTGGACTGCAGTTGGAAGCGAAAGTCACTTGCTCCACATCATTCTCCATTTGCTTCGCTTTCACATCTGTGGCAGTATTTCAACCGAAAGTAATATCGCGTGACCAT
Source organism: Hetaerina titia (assembly GCA_037158775.1). Lineage (NCBI taxonomy): Eukaryota > Metazoa > Arthropoda > Insecta > Odonata > Calopterygidae > Hetaerina > Hetaerina titia. The sequence continues at coordinate 8,299,805 of CM073772.1, forward strand.
GGGAGCAATTTCAGTGACAGAATCCATTCGTATTTCACTCCGCGCGCGGAACAAAATCGAGAAATTAATTTTCTTTCCGCTTTTCAGCCAGTTTTAAACACCAAAGAGTTTCCTTTCGCTCCAAAGTTAAACTAGCTAGAAATTTTGGTTTTCGTTTCGTTTCAACAGATCTGATGCGGGTGAGTAAGCAGCAGGAAAGAATGACGTCGTCGTTGTGAGGAGAAGTAAAGAATCAGTGTGACATCGAGTAGAACGATTCGTACAAAACGGTTCGCCTACTTAGGGAGTTCATTGGAAAAATCATTGAGGGCGTAAGGATCGCTCTATTTAAAGAAGCTTTTCGAACGACAAAGTAGGTGATGAGGGGGGCAGCATGTCGAGAAAAGATGTTGGGAAAATCTATCGGAACCTAAAATGGAGCGTATTTTTGTATGGCTCCAACTGTAGTCGTTGAGGAAAGAGGATAAACTTCGGAGGGTTTTAAGATATCGGTGTGGAGAAAAATTGAAATAAATGGACGGAAAGGAAAACCAGCCACGAGTTCTAGCCATGGTTCGGGGGAGATAGGAGGTTGTTGAGAGAAATTCGAAGAAAGCAGGACAAGCGTATGCAAGACATACTGGGAGACAATGGGATGCTGGAGAAGGTGATGGTGATAGATGGGGAGAATTTTACGGAAAATCGAGTTAGAGGGACAAAAATAAAAATCATTTTGGATGGAATTAATGCAGGCAGAAAGTATGCAGAGCTGAAGAACGAATGTAGTCTGGGTTTAATGGATATTTTGTGTCGTTAATCAGGGCTTAGGCGCACAGTAATGGGTCGGAAACATACGCTAACCCTGTAGACTATTGCTGATCCAGTCATCGTATGATCAACCCGTAGCAGTTTGGTGTGTAAGGGAAGGAAAATACTGAAGTTATGTGTTCAATGACGTAGACATGAGTTCTCATGGTTGTATTCCGAATTTTCTTATCCTAACAACGAAACGCTGTTCCAGATATAGATTCGACATTGAGAGATAGCACGCACAACTTGAAGGGCTTTGTGGGGGTGTAGAGGAGCACGTCTCGCTTCGGTCCTTCTGGGGAGAATTCGAATTCATGATGCCACCAAGCCACCCACGGAAGCACAAATCAAACACCCTTTTAGAAAAAAATCAATTCCCCAAGTCTCGAAAGAAACTGATGCAATCTGCGGACTTTAAATAAACTAATCATCGATGAAAATGCTTCGATTGTTAGTGTTTTTTTAGGTTGAAGAATACGTTTTTATTGTATAGTGCGACGTGGCTATGTTGGATAAAAAGACACCATGATAATTATTTTCGTAATAGGAGGGCAAAAATTATAGTGGTTACAAGAGTTTACAGATCTAGGAGTTATCATATGTAGTCTTGGACCGAAACGGCCACTGTAGTGGAGAGGAATCGGTCTAGGCAAATAACTTATCCCAAGGAATGCATTGGTGACAGGGACGTTAAAGAAGAATGTTAAGAAAAGGCTCGTTAAAACTTTGATATGAAGCGTGTTTTTGTACGGTTCGGAAATATGGTAATTTGAAGCAAGACGATAGGCTTAGATTGGAGGCTTTTGCCATGTGGGTTTTGAGAAGGGTTTAATAGCATTGGTTTGTCCCTATATCCGTCAAAAGTCTATTTTCTTAACGTTTAGATGAGCTGCCACCAGTTATCTATCACCTGTTCGGTTCTTGCCATCGGGAAGTGTATCGTGTTAAAATGTGACCACCTTCCTTTGCAGACGATCATAGGTTTATTCCGAACCCAAATGATTTCCACAGGGTTCCTCTAATACTATCATTTATTGTTTTTTATTTTGGGAACACCCTTTTCGCATTATTGGACAATGAATCCATCTATCATTCAGAGTATGAACTATTAACCTTTACGTATGATTTATCTCTTTCCGTCTTCTTCTTGGAAAATGTTTTCCCATTTACGTGTTATTTTAAAATAATTGTAATACGTGTTTGTAAGCGTTTCTGCAATTTACACCTCTCGTTACACAGCGGATGAAGTGCACTCATAAGGTCTCCCCGCTTTGCCTGGAGGCGAAGGGACTTGCCCAGTCAGTCCTCTATCCTCGCTCCCCATTCTCTCCTTACTTGGGCTGTCCTACTCTCCCAAATGACGTCAGTGACCTCTTGCGCTGGCGACATAAGCGAAAATCTCCCCATCCTTTCTTAAAGCCTAAGAGTTTCCGATCTACCGCTTTAGCCTTGCGCTAATAGCAAAACTGATCGCGTAGGTTTCTCTTGAAGTTTGAATTGCTGTTAGAGATGAAGAGTACCGTATATTTTTGATAAATAATGTATATATATATATATATATATATATATATATATATATATATATATATATATATATATATACACACACACACATTAGACATACACACACATACATAATGTGTGTGTATATCTATAGAAGGCGGGGATATTAAATTCATGGAAGATATTATTCGCATAACGATAAATCCGACATGGTATATTGCCAGACATTACTAAGCAGAAAATGTGGGTAATATTCTCTATGCACAAGTACACAGAAGAGCCAATAAATATAGTTAGGATAAATTTAATCCTTCATGCATAACGAGAACAGAGATGCTCCCCGTAGTCAACGGCCAATCATATTATCATAGAATCGTAGAGATATGATAATATGGATGATATAATCGATCGACGAAGCGAACAAAATCAGACATACAGGGTTCGTCCGGAAGATAAGTGTACTGAGCTCAGGAAAGAAAATTTATTACACTTTTACATATCTTAAGCTAATATTCCTCAAAATAGGACCCTTTTGAGTCGATACACTTGTTCCAGCGGCGTTCCCATTCCTGGAACGCTCCCGCGAAGGCATCATCGGGAACCTCCCGAAGACACGTCGTCACGGCGTCTTTGACGGCGTCCAAAGTCCCGTATCGCGTTCCTTTCAAACTCCTCTTTATCTTCGGGAACAGAAAGAAGTCCGGTGGTGCCAAGTCCGGGATGTAGGGCGGGTGCGGCAGCGTTGCCACGCCGTGTTTGGCCAAGAAGTCCGACACGACAAGCGCGGTGTGAGATGGCGCATTGCCGTGATGCAGCCGCCAGATGTTTTTGATCGCTGGCCGGACGCGGGCGACTCATTTTCGAAGCCTGTCGAGCACGTGGACGTAAAATGCAGCATTTACAGTTTGTCGTTCAGGTACAATTTCGTAGTGGACGACTCCCCTTTTGACAAAAAAGACAATGAGCATCGCCTTGATCCGAGATTTGCTCATGCGAGCTTTCTTTTGACGGGGTGATGATGGGGTGTGCCACTCCGCACTTTGTCTCTTCGACTCCGGGTCGTACTCAAAGACCCACGTCTCGTCACCCGAAACAACGTTCTCTAAAAAATGTGGATAATTTTTGCAGTGATCCGCAAGTTGTGTCGCGATTTCCACACGATTGAGTCTTTGATCATCACTGAGCACTTTCGGCACCAACTTTGCACAAAATTTTCGCATCTGTAATTTGTCCCTAATAATCTCGTGCACTATTGTTTTTGGCACATTACACTGCTCTGCTATCATCCGAACACTAAGACGACGATCAGAGTTCAGTACATCGCGAACTTTTCGCACATTTTCGTCGGTGGGTGTCGTTGATGGGCGTCCAGGCCGTGGTTCGTTGTCGACCTCTTCTCTGCCCTCCACGAACATCTTGTGCCACCGAAAGATCATGTTTCTGGACATGGCTGACTCCCCGTAAGCCTGGTTAATCATACCGACAGTTTCGGTAGACGATTTCCCAAGCTTTACCGCAAATTTGATGGAATAACGCTGCTCCAAAAACTTCGGCATCGCGTCCCGTGACGTGGGTCGAGCGTTGAGGTTCGCGTTAACAGAGCTCCTCACTACACCACAGCTCAGAGCCGACTGCCTTTTTCAGCGTCGCTTGCCAACATACCCCCCTCCAATCGCAGCCCGTCAGAGCGGTGCTGGGCGCGCCTGGAGCGGCGGGAAAAATCAATACACTTATTTTCCTGACGAACCCTGTAGGTCGACATATCTAATAAGGTCGATTATACCCGATAATGTCGACACTGCTTCTTGATATAGGCACCATATAATTTTCGCCTCTTCGATGTTTTTTCAATGAAAACGATCGATATCCGAAAATCCAGGCGGGAGTGACATTGGCTAGATAGGCCCACCACCCTCACCGCGCCAAAATGTCGGGAGTTCAGTTGGTGAGCGCAAAGTGCGATTTGCGGTCGTCCACGGAACAGACTGAATCAACTCCCGAAGCAGGAGCCTCTGCCGTTAACGATCTACGCGATAACCTGATTATATCGCACGGCATTAATCAAACAGGACTTCTGCGCCAAAAAAAATATACAAGATGACATTTATTTCCCAAGCGGGAGAATCTTCGCGAGTGCCTTTACTTTTGCGAAATGCACAGACTCGCGAGGAAAAAAAATTTCGTCGCTCGTTTGCGATAGCGGATGTGGTTTGCATGGTGGATTCGATAGAGCCTGGAGGGAAGGGGGGGTTGGGCTTTTCCGCCTCCCGCGGGCCCCGAAGAAAGTGCCAGGAAATACAACAAGGTTGCTTCGTTGATCAAATGGAAAGCATTCTTGAATGGCATATTTTTTTTGACATTGAAACCCAAAACGCAATCCTTCGATAAATATCCGAAAATCCATGAAACCAATACGGGTACTGCTTTAAATAAGGTCTATTCAATATTTTTATCGAAGCACGCAGAAATGTGATAACGCAAATGAATTTAAAAAACAAAATTTTAACATACGCAGTATCAAGGGAACTGGTAAGTGTAATTTAAAGTGCAGTGAGTTCCTCGTCCCGAGAGCCAGGGTTCTAGTCCCGCTGATGGCAGCATTTTTCATTGACATCCCGAACCATACCAGGGGTACTTTTTCGAGAGCACTTCAGATGACGGACTCACGGGTCAGTCGGACTGAACATTAAATTCTGCGGCCCCTTGACGCTCTTCGTTATTCATATAGTATTCACCACGATCGGTATTGCAATCGTAAAATTGGTTCATCGAAGCCCTTCTTTATTATCTATTCGGCGTTGATTCCCTCACAACTCTGCATTTTTGACTTGCGGGATATTTCCTTTTAATATATTTCCAAATTATCCATTGTGGGTAAATAAGGTGTATCCAATCCATCTAGTTCTTGTCTTTGTCGCAGTGCTCTCCATACAAGATCACAAGAACATTGTTCTTTGTACCCTTGGGTTCTTTCTCAGGGTCAGGTTCGTCATTCTCCGTTCGTTATGAGTACGTTAGTTTTTCTATACGCACTACGGATTCATCGGGCTACGCTAATGTCTACGGTTTCTAATTATTCAAGCAGATTTCTCTCCACCCATTTCCTGAAGATCCTAACTCTTACCAAATTACCCATAGTTATCCCCAATGTGACGTAACAGACCTAACCAGTTGGTCGGCTAGCCTTATTACTAGATATTACTACTACTGGCTCTCTCATATCGGCAATGGAGATTAAAGTAGGTTCATGATGTGTGCCACATCAATCATTTCAATCTATCGTCGCACGCCCTTGGCAACTGTAAACTTGTGTTACATTTTTGGCGACATTTTTAGTCGTAATCGGAGGGTGGGAAATTATCTTTTTGAAATCAACATGAAACACGAGGCATATTCTTAAAATAAGTACCGTTTGCTTCTATTTAAATATTGGCGCTTCAGAACACAGTTTTGCTCCAGCGCCATCTACTAATTCATTGAGAAGCTATAGCAGCATTTGTTTTGTTTCAGAATCGTTTGCTTGTCCGTGCATGCAAACAACAATGTCCGCAACAATCGTTGATCCCGCCAGCTGTGAAGTGCGTTCTGTCATACGATTCTTGTATGCAAAAGGATTGTCGGCTGCTGAAATTCATCGGGAATTATGCCTAGTTTATAAACCTACAGTTATGAGTGAAGGAAAGGTTAGACAATGGTGCTGTGATTTTAAAAATGGGCGAACAAATGTCCATGACGAAGAGCAAAGTGGTAGGCCCAGTATTCTGATCGATGAAATTGTTTCGCAAGTGGAACAAAAACTGCGATGTGATCGTCGATTGACAATTAATGGTCTGGCTGAACAATTTCAACTTGGACGCACTACTGTCTACAATATTGTTACGGAAAACCTCGGATACCACACATTGCGTGCAAGGTAGGTACCGAAAATGCTCACCGACCACCACAAAGAGCAAAGAATGTCCAGTGCACGAGAGTTTTTGGGTCGTTGGGAACTCTTTAAACCACCCACCGTACAGTCCTGACCTTATACCCAGCGACTACTTCCTCTTCTTGCACTTGAAACAGTGGTTCGGTGGACAACGTTTCGAAACCGAAGAGGAACTCAAGAATGGCGTTGTCGATTGGTTCAACCCTCAGGCGGCGAGTTTCTATGCAGAGGGGTTAAAGAAGCTGGTGCAGCGGTACGAAAAATGCTTAGAAGTGAACGGCGATTATGTAGATAAGTGAAGTAGGTTTGTAGCTAACTAAAAGTGCCAATAAAATGTGTTTCATATGAGTATATTTTTTCCTGTGACCAAACGGGCCTTACTTTATGAACACGCCTCGTATTAGATTATTATATATATATATATATATATATATATATATATATATATATATATATATATATATATATATATATATATATATATATATATATATATATTATTAGGTAATCTACCGGTTAAGGTAGGTTTTTGGATGGACACAGCTATCAAATAAACATTTTGTAACTCCCCACCTAGCAAACTAATCTATATCAGGTCCCTCTTCATCTCGGTGTACTTCTTTCCTCCCTTCATCCCGTCTAACATCCCTATCCTGTTCCTACCCTTACCACGCTTGCCCAACATTCTCCCCTCTATTACCCTCTTCAACATTCCACTACCGCTCAATACGCCTTTCATCCATTTTTCCTGCCTCCATAGGATTTCTCTCAAGAAACCCCTCTCCTCCCCCATTTCTAGTACTTCCTCATTTGTTTTCCTTTCGGTCTATTTCACCTTCTCCATTCTTCTCCATACCCACATTTCAAAAGCCTCCAATCTACGTCTATCCTCCTGCTTCAGCGACCACGTTTCCGCGCCGTACATAGCTACGCTCCATATCAGAGTTTTTACGAGTCTTGTCTTAACATCCCTACTCAACGTCCCCGTCATCAACTTCCTCCTCTTTGAGAAAGCCTCCTTGCCTAGCGCAATTCTTCTCCTTACGTCCCTACCACTTTGACCGTGTTGGTCCAAAACACTTCCGAGATATGTAAACTGCTCTAACTGCTCTATTCTTTCCCCGCCTATTTTAATGTATAGCTTAGCCTTTTTCTTTCTGGAAAATCGCATAACCTTTGTTTTATTAATATTGATTCTCATCCCATATTTATCGCACGAAATCCCGCCATACGACGAACAAATATAGTATTACTTCACCCATAGAAATAGAAAAAAGGAAAGAGGATAGGAAAACACAAAATACCAACACAAGAAAGGTGGGCAAGGCGGATCTGAGCAGATCACAAATGTAAAAATATTGCTTTATCCGGGATTTGAACATTGGACTATAAGATCGCAGATCTCAAGGTAAATCAGGTTTCCTTATTAGCTCAATTGGTAGAGCATCCGCCCGGAAAGTGGAAGGTCCGTGGTTCAAATCCCGGATAGGGAAATATTTTTACTTTAGTGATCTGCCAAAAAACCGCCTTCCCCACATGTCCTGTGTTCGCCTTTTATGTGTTTTCCTATCCCCTTTCCTTATACCTATTTCTGTTTGAATATATATATATATATTCATAGTATTGAATGTATATATATATGTATATATATATATATATATATATATATATATATATATATATATATATATATATATATATATACATTCATTTTCGAAATCCCGCCATATGGCGCACAAATATTCATTCAAACATAGAAATAGGCAAAAGGAAAGGGAATAGGCAAACACATAAAAGGCGAACACCGGACATGTGGGGAAGGCGGATTTTGAGCAGATCACAAAAGTAAAAATATTTCCTTAACCGGGATTTGAACACCGGACCTTCCACTTGCCGAGTGGATGCGCTACCGATTATGCTAATAAGGAGCTATAATTACGTGTAAGTATAATAAGTATAAGTACGCCCGCCCGGCAAGTGGATGTTTAGGAAAATGTGGGAAGGAGACTCTATATGGACTGATTCGTAGTATCTATGAGGAAGGAATCTGGCCGGAAGATTTTGTGAGATCAGTCTTAGTTCCTATTCCGAAAAAGGGTAATGGCTACGTCATGTGAGGATTACAGAACAATAAGTTTGATATCCCACGCAGCTAAAGTTATTCTCAGGATCATCAACAAAAGGATAAAGAGTAAGGCAAATGATTACTTAGGGGATGATCAGTTTGGGTTCAGGAAAGGAAGAGGTACGCGTGATGCCATTGCAGTAATGAGATCACTAGTCGAGAGGAATATAGAATACAATCAGGACGTTTTTGCCTGTTTTGTAGATTTCGAAAAAGCGTTTGATAGAGTGAATTAGGAAAAATTAATGCGTGTATTGCAGAAAATAGGAATGGATTGGAGGGACAGGAGACTGATCCGCAACCTGTACATGTCTCAGACTGCTCAGGTGCGAGTGGGGGACGGAGAGTCCGGATGCGCAGTGTTAGGAAGAGGTGTAAGGCAGGGTTGCCCATTGTCACCGGTACTGTTCAACGTATATGTGGAGGAAATGATTAAAGAGGAATCAAGTCATCATCAAGAATCAGTCCTAACTTATCTTTCGAAGAAGACGGAGTTCGAGTCCGTCGAAATTATCAAGATATTACGTGTGAGTGTTCCTTTTTTGTGTTCTCGCGCTGTGTGTTGCTGTCTAAGTTTATTAGTCATTAGTTCCGTGTTACTTCGAAGAAATCAGGGTAGGGGGGCCAATTCCCTTCTCTGTGACGGTTATGGTTTCCCAAGAAGATCAGGTACCCGAAAAATCAACTAGCTTGGGTGGAGCTGCAGGTGCCCAGAGTGCCCTGGAATCGAACCCGGGACCCTCCGGTCAGTAGTCCAACGCCCTACCCACTAGACCACCGCGACCCCTATATTTTTATACATATTTTTACATACATATATATATACATATCTTTCCCACCTTTCCTGTGTTGGTCTTTATGTGTTTTCCTATCCCCTTTCCTAATAGTCTATTTCTATGTGCGAAAATAATATATATATATATATATATATATATATATATATATATATATATATATATATATATATATATATATATATATGTATATGTATAAATAATAAAACTTTAAAAAAATAATAAACTTAACTTACCGTAAAACACAGCATATATATACGTGTATGACAACGGCCGTGCCGTCGAAACGTAAATATCTACTGTGTGTCCTTTTTTATGTTTCTGTGTGTGTAATATTTATTATCTTTGTGTTTGTGTGTTTGTGCGTCGCCGGAGAGCGTCATTTTCAAGATTATACATACATACATATATATATATATTATTATTAGGTAATCTACCGGTTAATGTAGGTTTTTGGATGGACACAACTATCAAGTAAACATTTTGTGAATCCCCACCTAGCAAACTAATCTATATCAGGTCCCTCTTCATCTCGGTGTACTTCTTTCCTCCCTTCATCCCGTCCAACATCCCTATCCCTTTCCTACCCTTACCTCGCTTGCCCAACATTCTCCCCTCTATTACCCTCTTCAACATTCCACTACCGCTCAATACGCCTTTCATCCATTTTTCCTGCCTCCATATGATTTCTCTCAACAAACCCCTCTCCTCCCCCACCATTTCTAGTACTTCCTCATTTGTTTTCCTTTCGGTCCATTTCACCTTCTCCATTCTTCTCCACACATTATCTTCCCATTGATATATCCTTGTAATTCTTGCGTTGTAAATGTGACCCTGATTAATATGACTCTGATGTGCAATTGTCTGCCTATCGCAACTTTCCCTTGGTGGCCATCGTTTGAAGATCATTTCTTCGCCGTGAGGCCCTCCCGATGACACCCACGCAATCCGTCCTTGGCCTTTGTCTGCGGTTGTCTTCCCCCGTCTCGCAAGCCTCCCCCCCCCCCCAGCCCTTCCCTCCCCCGGCCGCCTTCCTACGAGAAGCCTGTCTCTATCCGACTGTTCCCGCATCCGTCCATTACATCCGCGAGAGAAATGCCCGTTCACTTTTATATTCCTTTCCGATCTTCTCTTCCCTGCTGCCGCTATATACTGTGCCCCGCATCCGAAATATTAAGCTTGCAACGAATGAATGGATAAGTTGATCTTGCGGGAGGATATGTATTTATATTTATGTTTGTGTATGTACATTTATGTATGTATGTGTGTGTATATATATATATATATATATGCATGTATGTATGAAAATATATATATATATATATATTTTTTTTTTCTTACAGGTTCCCCCCACCCCTCCTCATATCATTAATCATTAAGGATACATGTATGAAGTATGCATCCTCCTTCTCATTTACGTGCCAAAAAAGCTCCTACTGTTTCGCGATCATCAGAATTCCTCCCAAATTTCTGCCTTATTCGGATTTCACTCTGGTAATTTCTCTCTTCCCCCATTATAAATAAAAAAAACTTCGTCGTTAGTCCACCTCTCTGTCCAACTTAATTCTAATATTTTCTCCTTGCTCAGAAACAAATGAATCTACATTAATCCTCTTTCCTCTGAAAAGAGCGTAGTATTTTATTCGAAAAGGGGTCGGATGTGTTAACAAATGACCCCTCTGATGATTTGAAGCTACATACGTGAACATATAATGTGATAAGCTTAAATAGCGTAGCAAGGTCACTCGTAGACACACTGTCAAAGACTGAAATACTTAAATTATACGGAAGCGCAAATATTTTCTGTAGTTGTCATAGATGCATAAATACTCTATCTTTCTGTCGTAGTCGGTGTCATAAATATTAGATGATTGACGTTAGGATGCAAGTATTTGTTTTTCTTTTAGGATGAAGACCGTGACACATGAGCTTCAGCACGCTATTTAGTGCAAGAAAGCCACCAATCATATTCGCTCGCAACGAAATTCGAGGCTTTGTCTCGTTTTACTGAAGTAATTTGGAGAAAATTGGCTTAGACGACATGAACGAGGGATTACTTGAGCAGTTCTTATCTTTCTATTGTAAATAATTGAATAATTCTCCTCCTTACAGATTGAAATTTCTGTGACGTCATTATCCAGAGTTCGTTAAAATCTGTGTGGTATTATCAACCAGCCGTCTTTGTTAGAGTTCTTTTGTTCTGCTCGCTTCTGGCTGGGAGGTGCACTGAAACTAGGCATGTGACGCTGTGCGTCAACGGACCAGACTGATTACCGTCGCTCGGGCGCATAACTTGTTATAATAGTTCGCCTAATTAGTTTGTAATTCTTATTGTCCTTATAAAATAGCTATTATTATTATTATGCAATGACACGACATATTATTCTCACATTTTGAAAGATTTCTAATGAAACTTTTTCTCCAGTTCGTATCAAACTATTTTTACCCTTCATACTTTATAATGTTCTAGTTTTTTTTTTTTAAATTCCCCCATTACAGTTCGAAATTGTTTTATGCTACATACGTGTGTTGTGGACTGTGCGTGGATGTTGTTGGATCACCGCCTGCCGTCCAATCAATCGATGGGTCGTGAAATGTCAGGTGGCTGTTTTAACGGAGTCCCCGCGGTGCCAATCCAGTTTCGATGCTCCCTCCAGCCATAGGATTGGCACATCCCCCAGGTGTGTAGGACGGGAGGGGAGGGAACAGCAGGTTGTCCTGATGTCACTTCCGTCAGCATTTCCGTCCCGTCGTGGGGTCGCTCTTATCATCACTACCTCTCCTCTTGATACTGTCGAAGGCATTGCAAAGGGTCAAGTTTGTTAGATATTAGCTAGCGTGGGACTCCTTTGAGACGGGTTCGTGTTAGGATGGGTGCGGAAGCCGCTCTCACTTCCACTTCTGCCATGTCGAACAACGATAAACCCGAACTTCCATGACCCAGCGCTGTATCTGTGGCAACGTGTGGAATGGAGCAACCGTGGCAAAAGTTATATGCTGCACTTACTGAGACACTACATGAGTTAAAGGAATCGGCGATTATTAAATGAAGAACACACTCTACGATATATTGTGCTCTTCATTTAATTAACATGAACTTCCGCAAAGTGGGGCCAGAAACAATCGAATATCAGCGATTATTATTAGCTGCAGTGATAATAATTGGCGCAGGTTCTCATAATCTTGGAATTTACTCATAGAGCTTATTAATTCAATGCGATTAGAACTTCAACGAGTTGTTAGGTACATAACATGCACCGTGTTGAGATCTGGTATTTATCGTTAACCACCGAGCACTTATGTTTTAATGGGATCACCAATTCAAAATCGTCCGACAAGAATTCTCGCAATCAATCGATATTGCCAATTTTTTTACTTGGAGAAGCGGAGGATTGTATCGTTGTACAATCTTGTGTCCATTCCAAATCTACTGTAAACGCTAGTATACCATGGACAAATAAACCATACGTTTATGAGCGTATTGATATTAGCGGAGATTTATTAAGAGCGCGATTTAAAAAAACGAGTTACTGATTGCTTGCTTATGATCTGGACGCGACAGTCTTCCTCCCCCCCTCTCATTCCCTCCGTTCCTCAATTCACCCACCCGCCGTTCCCCTCCCCACCACCCTCCTACGGGGGCGGGGGTGGAACGAGGACCCGGCACCCGCCGCGCAAAGTGCACGCCGACAGCCCTCGCCAACTTCCGCCCAACGCGTTTTATTTCGGTCCCATACGCTAGAGGCTTCGTATGGAGCTGCGAATCAGAGACGTGGAACACAGGAAAAGAGGGAAGAGCAAATAATAGATGGAAGGTTTCGATATACTACCTTGAACAAAAAGTTCCCGGAATAACCACCGTGTGGCGCTCCCATCGTTCCGATTTGAGTTCTGTTTTTTTTTGTTAAATTGGTACATCTGTTGTTGATATTCCCTTTAAATCTTAGTGTCATAACTTGACATTTGCAAAAGTGGTTTGCAATGGTGCTGGAGGAGAATTCTGAAGATTTAAATGGACCGATTAAGTGAGGACCGAGGAAGTACGTGGATGAGTACAATAGCTAGCTATGTGAAGAGAACTGTACGGCAAAGGTTAACCAGATGAATTTGGACACGCCTTAGAGGCAGAATTGATTCGTTGTGAACAAAATAATGAAAGGGTAGATTTCTTAAAGGAAGACCAAAGACAAGTACGTACTAAAGTACAAATTAAAAAGGACTTGAGAAACAGAGAATCTATCAGGGGGTGAGAGGGAATCAACCCTGGATAGAGATGAATGGAGGGATGCAGTAAACAGATCCTACGATTGAAATACTGATGAGTACTGAGACTAGGTGACCAGAAAATAGATGGGAGTTGGCACATTTCATCCCCTTCCGCTCTATCCAGAGTAGGCCTTTAATTAATGTTGGCGACCCTCGACGCGAGCCCTACCGCTCGATCCGTTCCTTTCCGAATGAAGTTTCTGCTTAGATCCTTACAAGTAATGCGACACACCTTTGATTCTGTTTTTGTTTGAATAATGCTTTTGCTTTGCTGTCTCGGTTTACAGTCCGAAAAAATCGAGCTAACCGTCATGGAGTTCTGAATAAAACCCACATTTTTCAACGCGCCTTGCCAAGAGCGACGGAAATGTTTGAATTTGGCGGTCGAAGTGCAATGTTTTACCATCCAAATGGGTATCGTCGAACAAACGAACAATCAAAATCACCGGAAATAAGATGACTACCTATTACCATGAAAGAATTTCAAAGCATGAAAATCATTCGCCTTGACCAGAATATAATATCTTGTTCGTTCAAAGCATCCAAATTTTCGGAGTGTAAGAGGACGCCTCGTCAGATTAACTGGCTTACGCACTCGGCGAGATAATGAGGGATTCGGGTGGATAATTTTTACACTTTGTAATTGTTGCAAATTTAATTTCTCCGATAGAAGTTACTGTCGAGGCATCTCCCGAAGTATATTTAAATACGACTACCTATAACAGCCCCCATTTAATATAACGCCTAATGATCTGACATCCCCTGCCACAGGCCCGCATGGGAACTCGAAGGGTAAAATGTGTATCCTCCCATCGACAATAACATCCACAACGTAAAATGAAACTTTTTGTTTTGTAGAATTTTATGGCAATCGATTGTAAAAAAATATCTAATTGAAAGAATGAAAAAGTCAGTTACTGACAAAGTTTCCGTTAGAACTGACGGCGTATTAACCCTCCCCCTCCCCAAATATGATCTGTGAAATTCAAGCATCAGGGTACGAGGGCCAGATCCTTTCCCTTTCGCGCCTATGGTTCCCCAGGAATTTCTTGCACCTGAAAAATCGCACAGCTTAGTTGAAACTTTGTCTCTCGAGAGGTGTCACTCGGAATCGCACCCCGGCCTACCGATAAGTAGTCCACTGCTCGACGCACTGTACTGCCACGTCCTCACAGCCATTCCACTTATAAGTCTATGAAAGGAAATTCTCTCTCTAAAAAAACCGGGGTTGCCGCTCCCTCTATAAAATTATTAATTTAATATGTGCATCATTTTGGCTATTCCACCCAACCCTACCTGATCCACTGACCAAATTAAACTCGACTCAACCGCACCCACCTGCCCAACTTCCATCAGCCATCTTCCTAACAATCCCAACTTTTATATACGACTCGTTTATTTTTGAAAATAATAACAACAAAAAAATTATTTAAGTAAAAAACTCCAAATATTTTCCTAAAAACCAAGACCACTCCATACCCCACGGTGGAACCTGGTTCCGAAGTAAGTAGAAAAAGGAACACTAACTTCCCTTTGGCTTGGCATCATTTTCGTTTCGTAACTTTTTTCAGAAATAGCAATTCGTTCTGAATTTTTTTTTGTGTTAAGGACGAAGACGCCTTTCCCACAGCACGACTTGATTCTTAAGTCGTTTAATAATTGGCGATGTCTCGGCGCCACATCCCACCCTTTCTTAGATCAAAGAGTAGTACCGTGAACGTGTCATGTCATGTCGTGTCGTGTTTATTTGCGGATTTCCTTAATATGAGTTCTCTCGTCATTTTAAAGGTTTCGAAGGGCTTGACCACCAAGGGAATGACCGCGCGCGCTGTCAAGAAGCAAAACACACTTGCAGCCAGGGAGTGCCCGGACAAATCAAGTAAAATACTGTCTCCACTCAAAGCGTTGAAGGATGGACGCCGATTCTCCCTAGTGTGGTTTTGCGCTGGATTATGAATTGATTAGC
This sequence comes from Hetaerina titia, assembly GCA_037158775.1. Taxonomy (NCBI): domain Eukaryota; kingdom Metazoa; phylum Arthropoda; class Insecta; order Odonata; family Calopterygidae; genus Hetaerina; species Hetaerina titia. The sequence goes on from CM073772.1 coordinate 8,315,176, forward strand.
GGTGAAGGGGCGGACAAACCATTTCGCTTTCTTGTAGAATATACACTGAGGAGAAGGGTGGGGGTTTCGGGGCATAAATAGAGTGCGCTCGGCGAAGGTCACGTGTTGCCGTCGACGTCCCAAGTGGGTGGAAATCCGGAGCGGTTGAAAGGATGTAAAAGACTTAGGGTGATGTCGTGTATGCGTCATTTTGACAAAATATTCACTGTATTTGGTCTTAAAGTTCAATCTATAAAATGATGATGATAAAACTGAGTCTTCCCTTGATAGTTTTCATAGTATTCCACTGTATTAAATACTTTTTTCTTAAGGCGGTAAAGGGTTGCCTTTACGGCTTAAGAAAAAAATGATCCAATATTGTCAGTGTTAAAAAGGCCGAAATAATCTCATTTTTCTCTTTTATATAATTTGACTTTGAAAATCTTATTCATGCTCTTACGCCTTCATGCTCAGTTGGGGATTAATAGCATAGGAAGTATGGATTAATGACTCGGAAATACATGTCGTTCTCACGCAAATCTGATATGATGCACACGATTATTTAAGAGCCGTAATAGCGTTTACATAGCATCACTTATATTTGTTTTAAATGATTATTATTTCAGGTAATCTCCCGGTTAAGGTGGGTTTTTGGATGGACACAACTACCAAATAAATATTTTGTGACTCCAAACAAAACACAATCCAGCAACCTAATCTACACCAGGTCTCTCTTCATCTCTGTGTACTTCTTTCCTCCCTTCATCTCGTCCAACATCCCTATCCTGTTCCTGCCCTTTCCTCGCTTGCCCAACATTCTCCCCTCTTTTACCTTCTTCAACATTCCACTACCGCTCAATACGTTTTTCATCCATTTTTCCTGTCTCTATAGGATTTCTCCAAACAAACCCCTTTTTAAATTATATTAATTAATAAATCGTATTGTTTCCAAATATTGCGCCTCAGAAATTGTCCAAAATAAGTTTTTCGAGCAAGTTTCAAAAAATATTTAGAGCCTCTCATAGGTTCTTAAAAAAACTGTATATTCTCATAATGGCCTGCTTCAGAAATCCGTGGGTAAGCGTGGGTGCGGCAGTATCTTTCATTACTCGTGATTATTAATACCTGAACTAAGGTGATACATTGACTCGTGCAGTCACAATCTGACCCCGATGAAAAAAATGGGGGGAGCTCCCATGTTTTCCTCCCCCTCTCTCTCTCTCCTCTGCGGGGATTCGCTTCGATGAATCGGAAATTCCCTTAATAGGAAGGGGGAGGGGCGTTTATTTTGGGGGGTTGTTGGGATGGAAGGGAGAAGGTCGTCTTCTCTCGCAGGGTCCTCTCTCCCATTAAGATTGCTTCGGGATCTCTTCCCCAGGAGGATATGGGGTGGTTGGGTACATCGGGGAGGGACTTCAATGGCGACGGCGCCTGGAATGCCGCAACTTCCGCTCCTCCCTATTGGGTGGCGCCACCCCCTCATCCCCGGGACCTCCCTCTCTCCCCGTTGCCGCCGCGTCCCACGTGCAGAACGAACGACAGTGCTTCTTTCCCCCAATTCACCCCTCCCTCTTCTCCCATCCCCTCTTCCCCTTCGGGAGAGAGAGCTCTATAGCGATAATTGTGTTTTGTTTTCCATTCTTCCAGGCTCCCCTCTGTAGATGTTCAGGTTCGCGAAATGAGGAACGCCTTGCATTCTTCTGCTCAAAATTTTGTTCGGCTGCGATCATAATTAAGTTAATAACCAAATTAGATTCCGTTCCGCCCACTTCCTTTTTTTATATTATGATATATTTCTCATCTTTTGTGCGTGATCGTCGGGTACGCCCCGATGACGTTCCGTTCGAAGTGCCTTCATTTCGCGCGCGTGGCGAAGAACCTCGAGCGTTGAAAGGAGGGGAGAAAAAAAATGTCGTAGGAAATAAATCGATCACAGTTTATGATTTACTTCAACCGGACATTATTCCGCGATGCAAATTCTGACCATATTCATGTCAAAGCAGTAACGCACAGTTTGGAGTCCATCCACGGCCCGTGCTTGAAGTATTTTCTGAAATCAAGGAATGCCGCGACGGCTACTTAGCGGAGTCATCTGAATATTTGAACCGAAGTGCGAGAATTTCACGGCGGTCATCCAATTTGTTTTTTGCATCCTAATTGTGCTTCCAACATTGATTCTCATTCCATACCTATCGCGCTATATTTATAATGCACTCAGAAATGCTTGTGACACTTTGACTGACTAAGGGTTGATCATTGGCAAGGTTGCGTTCCGATTGACGCTTCAGGACAACCTTACCTTCGGACAACTTTTGCACTGACTGAATAGTGCTGTAATTGTTACTTGCTGCCCTCTAGTATGCGGAACCGAATGCTTTATCATTCATGTAAGACTTTTTCCGAAGACTTGTAGATCGATCTTTAGGAGGGGATTGCTGGGAGAAATCATAAGAAGGCAGGAAAAATGGATGAAAATCATTTTGATCGGCAGTGGGGTGTTGAAGACTGTGATAGAGGGGAGAATGTTAGGCAAACGATGAAACGGCAGGAACATGATAGGGATGTTGGACGGGATGAATGACGGGGTCGTCAATAAAATGAACGCAAGCTATACTCTAGTAAAAAAAAACACCAGTATCACCCAAGTGCGCGTTTCGATGTTGTGCGGTGCCTCAAGCTGGTACCAAAATGACATCGTTGGAGTGGTACTCCTGGGCGAGCACCAGCGACATCAGAGAACATTATTGAGTTGATAATATGGTTTCCATAAGCCCTTTCACTCACGAATATATTGTAAATCAGATATCAGAGCGGCACCGAAGAGGTGTGTGCGCTGAGCAAATTGGATATTGGGAAATAGCCCCTGGTGTAGCTGCCTTGGGATTAGCGCAATTGGGATTATTTATACCCCGGCGACATCGCCAGTGGCCTATAATTTTTCTCATGATGAGGTCCCTTTAAGGTGCGTTCCCCTGGGTGCCATATTATTATTAGGTAATCTACCGTTTAAGGTAGGTTTTTGGATGGACACAACTGTCAAATAAACATTTTGTGACTCCCCATCCTTAAATCTGACTCCGACCCTTCTCTCTCGCCTCACCCACCATAGCCACACACGAACGCCCCCCGCCCCCAATCCGCTCTCGGGGGCCGGTCCCTCTCCCCCGCCTCATTTCCTGGGTCATTTTCTCCTTAACGACCCCTCTTCCCGTTCAAGCGGTCTCTTGTGCATAACGTGATGGCCAAATTCGCATAACTGGCATCGTGTCGTGGTCTTCCCGTCACGTGGGAGAACCGCAGATATGTTTTTGATAAATTCATCAGAGCTCAGTCGAATTTAGTTTTTTACCCTTTGAAATTTCAATGATAGCCATCTATCCTTGGCTAAAAAATACTGTCATCGTGGGGTCTTATGGCCGATGCTAACATATTAGCTATTTTTATTAGTTAATCTACCGGTTAAGGTAGGTTTTTGAATGGACACAACTATCAAATAAATACTTTGTAACTCCTAACAAAATCCAATCCAGCACCCTAATCTACATCCGATGCTAATTATCTTCAGTATAAAAATATAGGTTTAAATACGAAAGAATATCCCAGTTTATGGATATTTACAAACTCAAAGAATATGTACTGCATTTTTCCCAATTTTTGTAATACTTCCTTTACAATGGAGAGTAAATTGTCACCACGCACAAACAATATTCTTTTAATTTTTAGGAATTGTCTTTCAGCATTACTATTAGTGATGTCAAAAATCGAAAATTAAAGTGCTGATGTGAATTTTAGTTATGATAAAGTAGATTTAATTTGATCTCCGCAAACGAACAATGACAAGCGATGTAAGTATTTCCCTGGATTTCACATTTAGCGATAATCTAACAGAAAATTTAAAAAAATGCAAAATTCGCATTTTAAGACAGATCCATACCACCCAACTCCCAAATGGCTTGGTGCCTATTCTCCTCTTTGCTGGAGATGACGTGGACTGTCTGGTTGTATGCGATGGGAATCCCAATCTCTTTGAACGTATCGCATTGATTGGAAGAGCAAATATTTTTACCAATACCCGCCTGTTGCATTTCGCGAAATGGACTTCTACTATCGCTTATTGCATTTTTTAACGCCTATACTATTAATTAATGAATCGATTTGGTTAAGTGAGATTTCCGAGAATACTGTTGCGGATTATTGACTTGATAGGCCTTGTCACTCATTCGGGAAAATGTCGGTAATTTCGCTCCATTTGTCAAACATTTCGGGAAGATGACTGACGAATCGGGAATTCTCGATGAGGACGATGTTTCTTTGGTGAGACCAGTTCGAATTCGGTACATGCCATCTTGCGTGCGGGGGCTGGCAGGAATTCAAGATACCTTACATGATCTACCTTCGTGAGCACCAGTGTCGAGGAATGGTTCACTAAAAGCACCAAAGTAATCACATTCTGAACATTCGTGAAAAAGATGGCATGTCAGGAGTAGGACTCTTTAGAGAGTGAATGAGTGCCTTCCGTGCATATAACCCATTTTCTACTCCCCCTCCTCCCCCTGAAGGATGTACTTGAAAGGCTTTAAACTGCCAATCAACCCTTGTTTCAAATTATTTTTTTATTAAAGTCTAGTTAACCGCATCTAAGGCACCTCTCATTCAAATCGGGAGAGATGCGTATTGGACGAAATGGGACGAGTCGACGAGTAATTCGCCAGTTAATTACAGCAGTGCTCAGTAGCTGCTCCCTCAAGCTGCAAAACTTCAAGTGGTCCTAATTGTCAAGATCCTTTGGTGGCAGTCGATCATTCCTGAGGTGCAGGACGTACGTATTTGAATCATTCTTCTAAACCAGGGTGTGGAGTTCACGTGGTTTTATTTTACGAATAATTGTAATCGATATGAATTTACTTCCGGTCGTTTGTGATGTAGGGTTGAATTTTACTGGAGGTGTCGCATAATATGCCGTCAATTCGAATTTTTTAAAAAGTCAATGGTCATATGGTCATTACGGTCTCGGGACTTTTTTATAAGGGCATTTGCTAGCTCGGGAAATTTAGTGGATATTCTGGAAAAGTCTACATATATATTTGGCACACATGATGTTGAGAATATTCCCGCCTCTCTGGTTGACATTTGTTCGAGAGACGTAACTGATTAGCTCTCAAGTGATAAGCTCTCTGTTCATCTTCCCCTTCGCGACCGTCGCCCTGCTTCACTCGCCGTTGATTTGGGCCGTTGGTTCGTGCTTTACGTGACGATGAGGGCCTACACATCTTGTGTAAACTTTAACATTCAATACACTTCATATTGAATCAGTTTTATGCTTATTTTCAGGATGATCGCTTTGTAACTTGAGTTTTGTTACATGAAGGAGGTGTTCCCTTTTTTTACTTGCTGTCTATTTGTAAAAAAAGTGATTTTCATGTTTTCAGGTGATCTAAGAGAATGGTACAGAAAACGATACCACCTTCGCCATTATTCTTGATTTTTAAGAAAAACTCCTTATCGAGGAAATTAATGCCACTTTCTCATTAAATCCATGTTCCTTATTTGGGCTGCCAATTAATTACGATTCACGAAAATTTCTGAACAGGATGTTGTACTTACTCGATATTTCTTTAACTCCGGCACATTTCAGGAAATTATGCCATACATTCGGTTATCGCAATTAGACTTGCAGCCATTATTTGTCAATTCTGACTCCTGCAGTTATTAAAAATTACCGCATGACCAATAGTTTCACGAACTTGAATTTTTTTAAGGATGTGCAACAAACCAAGGATATTTACTTCAAGACTTGGAGATTTCAGGGAATTTATTGAGCGTTGGATGGAGGTCACTTGAGGTCGAACTGGTTCTCTGGGAATATAACATATAATTCAGAAATAAGGCGCTGATAATATAGTTATCTTCGCAATATTTTCAATGCCTTAAGGTTATATTCTTTGTTTTGCTTCGAATTGTGGATATTTTTGGTTTCATCACAAAACCGCAGCAATCAGCCCGGAATTTGATTTTTATATCTGAGATTGTAGTTAAATTGTTATGGAGCCGAACTACGGCGTGGTGTGGAATTCGCAGAATAAGAGGGGAAGGGTTTTCCTTTCCCCCATTTGCCACCTGGGGTTTCCCCGGAAAATATGGCTCCCGGAAAGCCACACAGCTTGGTAGGGACAGCCGTGGGGTGTTCCGAGTCAACCCGATTTGAACAGAGGCGCTCCAGTTGATAACCGTGCACTCTACCCCGCCTGGCCACCGAGCCGATTTGTTAAATGCTGGTAAATTTTGCAGTGAAAAGATAAACATCTAATTTCCCTATGAAATCATAGGGAGGAAACCACATGGAGAATTCCGAGGGTTTCGTTAGGGTGGCAAGGAGAACGATACACATACTACCTTGAACAAAAAGTTCCCGGAATAACCACCGTGTGGCGCTCCCATCGTTCCGATTTGAGTTCTGTTTTTTTTTATTAAATTGGTACATCTGTTGTTGATATTCCCTTTAAATCTTAGTGTCATAACTTGACATTTGCAAAAGTTACGTAGCCAAGAGTACATCTATCTCTGTGTGTGTTGGCGATTTTTTACAATTGCAGAAATGGATTTAAATTTGCAACAACGAACTTGTTTTAAATTTTTCGTAAAAAACGGATTTAGTGGCGCATGGACGTTGGAGGAAATGTTGGAAAAGTGTTTCGGCAACGATTCTCTAAAAAAAACGATCGTTTACCAGTGTCACGAGCGGTTCAGAAGTGGTCGTGAGTCAATCGAAGATGATGAACGCAGTGGCAGACCATCGACATCGAAAGTCGGTGAAAAAATTGATAAAGTAAAAGAAATGTTGGTCAATAACCGCAAATTAACCATCAGAGAAATAGCGGAGGACTTGAACATTGCCTATGGATCCGCCCAAGACATTGTGGTTAATGATTTGGGTTTCCGTCGTGTAGCAGCAAAGTTGGTGCCAAAAGACCTCAATTTCATGCAAAAAAGAGACCGTTTTGACGTCGCAAAAGACATGATTTGCGAGGCTGAATCCGATCTCACATTCATCAAAAGGATCATTACTGGAGACGAGACGTGGGTTTATGAGTACGACACGCAGTCCAGACATCAGGCAAGTGAATGGCGTTCACCAAATGAGCCGAGACCAAAAAAACCACGTCGTTTTCAGTCAAAAAAGAAGGCAATGCTGACGGTTTTCATGGATTACAACGGTGTAGTGCATCATGAATTTTTTCCAGAAGGCCAGACAGTAAACAAAGAGTATTATTTGGGCGTTATGGGACGTTTGCGTGAAGCAATTCGCCGAAAGAGACCAGAAATCGTCGCACAGTGCGTCGAGACCGTCGCACAGTGCTATCATTATTCGTAATTTTTTGACGAAAAATGCAACAAATACCATCCAACAGCCACCGAATTCACCTGATTTGGCTCCCTGTGACTTCTTTCTGTTCAATCGAGTTAAAAAACCATTACGGAGAACGCGTTTTAGCAGCCGAGAGGAAGTAATGGAAAAATCGCAGGAAGCACTGATGGACATACCGAAAACCGAATATAAAAAATGTTTCGAGGATTGGATCAAGCGCTGGCATAAGTGTGTTGCAGTCGATGGGGATTACTTTGAAGGGGACAATATAGATTTAGATGAATAAACTTGTATTTTTAATTTTCTGAATAAATTCCGGGAACTTTTTGATCAAGGTAGTATTCCTTTGGGTTTTTATGGAAATCCCTCAATAAGAGGTCGAAAATTTTTAGATGCATAACGCTTTTTTTATGAATTAACCAATCAGAACTACGCGCGTAGAGATTCGCATATGTTTGAATGGCAAATGCATGATGGCTCTGCTGGCTACTTTAAAATCGCTACGCTGTTTTGTTTTACTTCTCTGAAATAGGCTGAATAGGCCACTAATCGTAGTTTATCGTTTGTTTCAACCGGTCTTTTATTTCACATTTTAATCTGAATAGTTAATTTTAAATATATTTGATTCCAATCCGTTGATGTTTTCCTGCACGTTTTGTTTTCTTCGTCGATGTGGTGGCGATAGAACTGTTCTACTTCAAGAAAACCTGTGGTGATTTGTTTACAGATTCTCCCATTTTTTTATCCATGGCAACAATGCCAACCGGTATATAATTGCAGATTAACAAGAAGGGTTGTTCCAGGAACGGAATTTTAATTACAAACACTCGCAGGGATTTCGCATTACTTTTTATTAATTCGGCGTTTCTCTTTTTGTTTAGTGAACCGTATCCAGATCCACTGAAAAATTAAATGAAAAGCTTATGTAATTATTTTCTTTGACCACTTTCGTTTTCCGAGGTCGCCCGTCTCCATTTTCTGTAATGCTTTCATCGGAAGAGCCGAGAGCTGTGCCGATGAGGTATTTCCGGTCCGCTGGCTCCGAGGTGCCCCCACCTCCCTCCCTCCATGTGGCCCCGGGGTCGGCCGAAGACTCGGTCGAATCCTCCTCCCCATCTCATTTCTTCGAGGCGAACCGAAATACATTTTTTGGGCGACTAATACTAATACTCAATTTAAAATATTTAGGATTCTGGCAATTTTGGATATGTACCGAACGATAAATTGACTCGGCGCGATCTACATAGACGTAATATTCAGTGGGATTAGTGAAATATTACGTCAACTCAAAAAATGTTTAAAGAATTTAGCAACATACGCTGGAAAGCATTGCTGAGTGCATTGGAACGTCTGTACGATCTGCATGCGATGAGAATAAATGCAAACTAAACGAAGGTTATGAGGTTTTCGAGAAAGAGAAAGGTTAAAAGGAATAGTTAAATGTTAATATAAGAGTTGATATACTGGAGCAGGTGTAACAGTTAACCTATCTCGGAAGTGTTTTGGACTAAAACGTTCGCAGTAGTATAATATGAATGCGGAAAACGCAAAAAAAGAAGAATTGCGTTAGGCAAAATACTGGAAGGAAAAGGGACAAAAATGACAGGGATGTTGAGTCTGGATGCTAAGAAAATGCTCGTCAAAACTTTAATATGGAGCAAGGTTTTGCACAGCAGAAAAAAACATGGTCTTTGAAGCAGGTTTATATGCATACAATGGAGACTTTTGAAATGTGGGTGTGGGGAAGAATGAAGAAGATGAAGTGGACGGAAAGGAAAACAAATGAGGAACTGCTAGGGGAGGGGATTATTGGGAGAAATACAAAGGAGGCAAGGAAAGCAGAGTGCTTTGATTCGCAATGGGATCTTTAAGACTGAAGTATAGAATATAACATTGGCCGAAAGAGGGAGGGGCAGGGTTACGCGTTGCATGGAATGTGGAGAGGAAAGAAGCATGCGGCATTGAAAAGGCGCTATTTGCCGAATATTTAATATCAATCGAATATGGCTCTGGCCAACTGAAAAATAGATATAAACATGAAAAAAAGACAATCACACTTATTCCGAAATTTTCGGCGGCACGAACGCCTTCTTCTGTGGACAGAAAGAACTGAGAATCAGTTCCACTATCATGGTGAACGCTTGACTTTGTGTTAAGAATATCACTATAGATTACCCAACATGGTTTTGGTCTGATTTATCTGGAATGTTTTGACCACATTTGAATACTAAGATACAAGAGTTCACTAATCTTTACTGACATATTTTTGAAATATAAAAAACCAAGTTCGTGGTCGCGTACGAGCAAGTCTTGCGCAAATGTGTTGGTCAGCGGATCGACGCCTTTCACTTAGAACATTCATTCGCAAAGCTGCAAATATGCATGTAATTAATGTAAGATTACAAAAATGATTTGGTTGATGTATTTTGGTCGAAACGTTTAAAATCGACTTAATCCTGTGGTGTTATTCATGCCCATGGACAAAAAGCTACTGTCGACATTTTAATAGTGCCGTATCGAGTTCCATCAGTCGTCGAATATTCAATGAAAATACCGTACATAAATTAATTATGTATCTACTTAATGTTCGATCTAAAAGTGAATGAAAATTTTGCCGTTTACTGTTCCGATCTGATCATTTGGTTCCAAATAAGAGAATTCACTCTGAATGGATATTGCAAATTCAATTTCTTCAATCAAGATAACAATTATGTTGAACCCCTGTGTCGATGAAACCGAATTGGACCGAGTCTGGCCACCTTTGCTAGTAATACAATGGATGTCAAAGAAGTTGAAGAGGTATTCTCAAGTTGTTTGACGATTGTGCCACGGAGGCTCCTGGAAGGGTGTTCTAACCCCCCTTCCCGTCGCTTTTTGCCCGTTGTTTGTTACGCCACGGTGGTGTCTGTGTACATTGGGTGTCCGCCCTTTCCTCCAGGATGCGGCTTCAGCGATAAGGAGAGAAACTTTTAATTATCACCGAAGTTGCACGCGTTTGCGGCAATGCCCTTCATGACGGGCCGGCCTGCGCGAGGGGTCGTTCCTTCCTGATGGAGGCAGCTCTGGTGTACGAGATGGTCACTCTTTGAAATGGGCATTTGTTCATTACTCCACGTTTTAAATTTTCCCCTCTCCTTCCTCGTCATCTGCCCTTGATGTTTTTCGTTAATTATCGCTCAATTTCCGTGGGCGTGTGTAAAAGGTTAAGAATTTAAGTTGCTCCTTTACCTTTTCCCCTCACGGAGAGAAGTTGAGCCTTCGGATTCTCGACGAGGGACTCCGCTTACGCGCCGCGCTCTTGACTTATCTTTGACGGTGTATCCAAGAGATTGAGCGAAAAACCTGGAAGCTGAGGTCACACGAACCAAGATGCGGTACAACTCGCATAAAATAATTACTCAATGCATGATTGAATTGAAATCGATGCGAATAGTACAAGGACGAGAAATTATTAAGGCCAGGATCCATGTAGCTCGTTGAACAGTGGCATGTAGGCACCAATCAGGACCGACTCCGGCGTGATTGTTGATCGCAAAATAGCTGCGCGAAGTTTAAACGAGGTAAAAATGGTCGAAAATGCCACATTAATAAAAGTAATAGCCGGAGTGACAACAGAACGGATATTTTGACCTTCCATAGCACGAGTGGGAGCGTCCTTGCCCTTTCAACAGCGAAGTTAATAGCTGGAACAGTAAACCTATTCAGTTGAAGTGATTTCTCCGAAGTCTCGTGTGAAAGGACGCCACGAAATGACTCGAATGGGCTTGGATTTTTCTTCGGCCAAAATGTGGTATGGTAATTTGGACCGTGTGACCAAGGTATGGGCAGCGGGCTGGCTTTTCTGAAGCTATGCCGAAAAAGGCATTTTTCACATTTCAAAAATCTTACGTCGTTCTTTGATGAAGGACTGGAAAATTACAACGCGCTCTCCTCCCACTGAACAGAAGGTGGGATGTAATTTTTTTTTTAATTTCGGCCAAAGGTCATTCGCTCACGGTATAGAGAGGGAGAGCCCGGGGAATGTTCGGTGTCGGCGGCAGCTGGCCTCTCCCATGTCCCCTCCAACGCCTCCTCCCCTCCCTCCCTCCCCGACCGCCTTACCATTCGCGCCAAGTGCACCTGGGTCAATTTTTACCGGCGCCATGGAAGGGGGAGACTTCTCCACTTCGGTGGATGGTGCGATAATTGCGAGTCATTGAAGAGCAATAGATTTTTCTAATTATTTAAATTCTGCCGAGTAAATAAGATAGGAAGCGGTATTAGAAGAGATGGAAGAAGATTGGCGGGCTGGCCGACTTATCCGAAACCTGTCTGTCTGTCTCAGTTGCGAGTGAAGGTTGGAGAGTCCGGACGGGCAGTATTAGGAAAGAGGGGTAAGACGAGGCTGCCCATTCTCAGCCTAGCTTTTCAACTTGTATGTAGAAGGAATGGTTAAAGAGGCGTGGGAAGAAGTGGAAATAGGAATGATGGTCGGTGGTAAAAAGTCATAAAATCAGTTAGGTTTGCTGATCATCAAGTTTGAGTTTGTCAGTCAGCCAAGGGTTTGAAAATATTGCCGAAGGCATTGGTGAGTCAGTGCGATAGGTTTGGGATGAGAATAAATGTAAATAAAACAAAGGTTATGCGATTTGCAAAGTGTTTAATACCAAGGTTGTCGAAGTACGTTGTTGGTCATAAGAAAGAGAATTGTGTTGATCAAAGATGCTTTTACAAGGGGGAGGCAATTGATGAAAAGGATGTTGGGTACGGATGTTAAGAAAGCATTAGTGAAAATTAGTTGATATTGAGCGTCAAGATGATGGGCGTAGATCTGGAGGTGTTTGATATGTGGATATGGAGAAGAATGGAAAAGATGAAGTGGACAGAGATGAAAATCAACGAAGAAGTGGAGAATCAACCTACCAGCATGGTGGACGTGATTGAGAAATTGGGTTGAAATTTATTGCATGAGATTGGAGAAATGAACATCCTGCAGGAAAGATGGATGCGGAGACGATCTCAATGAAACTGCGAGAGATTCCGCGAAAGTGACGTTCGACGGACCCAAACGTCAATGCGCATTACAATGCAGCAATTTCGAAGTGTAAGGCCTCTAATCCCTGTCAAGGGGAATGACTTTTACGCCTTGTAATTGTTGCAGTGGATGCCGAGAATTTAGATTAGCGATGGACTGGTGAATACTGTGATATACGAGGGAAAGGCATATGAAAAAGGAGGAAGGCGTGGAACTATGAGTCAGCCAAGGGTAGGAATCGAAGAACACCTTAATGTAGTTTTGGGTGTCAGGTTGTTCCTTTTTGGACGTAGTTGAGAAGTGGCGATGTTCAGCCGTTGTCCATTCAAAAACTTACCGGTAGACTACTATCATTAATAATAATTGTTAATAGGAGGATCACATTTAATCTCAGCACTTACGGTAAACATTCAGTAAATACTACATCCCTGTGATTGATGAGAAGTCTATACTATACTCCAAATGTCTTTATTAATTTTAAAGCTGTGATGCCCTCTTTGGGTCATTGCAAATTTTCATAAGTTGCCGGCCCCGGTAGATATCTCTTCGCCTGCCAAACATAGGTCTTGGGTTCGTCTCCCCCCTTACTTGTGTTGTCCTGCTTGTGTAGGGCTTCTAATTATCTCTGTTGTTATTTCATTGTGAAGATATACGATGGAAAACACCAAAAGATTTCTTTTGTTTACTACTAAATGAGTTAATGAAATGAAAATTTGTTGGGAGCGAATTTTATGCTGAAATACGCCCAATAAACGAATGACTACAGCTTTTAAAATAGTATTGTGTAAACGATTTCATTTAATTTTATGTGACCTCCGAAAATGTAGTTATTCTATGCGAAAAAGTAGCATCCCCCAAAATGGTTAGATTAAAGAAAATGCCTTGCCGTTAAACAAACCCGGGAATTGTCATTTTTTCTTCACGGGCACTCTCTCAGATAGACCCTTTAGGAGAACTTTGGCCAAATTCCAACAAAATCCAATGACTACACGTTGAAAAATCGATCCAGCCACCTTAAAGGATATGACATAGAAAGAGTTGAAGCAGCCATCTGGCGGCCCACGACTTGTCCCCGCTCCCTTGCGCTCCTAAGAACACGGTGGACGTCATCCACTTCTTCCTTTCGAAAAGGTAACACCGTCCTTGTGCGAAGCTTTACTCTCCATCTTGTTAGATGTAAGTAAGGGGTGCTACTACCTCGGAAAAATTGGGAAGAAAAATTGCTTAGAAATTCACCAAATATCTTCGACTATTCGGGCATAAATTTGGTGAAGGGTCGAATTTTTTCCCTTGGATTATAGTATTGGATGTAGAATCGGATTTAGGCGTTGTGAAAATCGGGAATCCGTTAGGGAACGATGCCACTTTGCTAGTTTTGGTTGTTGGGTATCAGTTCATGTTTTAGCGCAGCCTATTCCCGGGTAAGCCCAGTAAAAAACCGAACCCGACGTCTCCCGCGCCTGGAGAACCTGGAAATGTCATGGATTTTGAAAGTATCGTTGTGCTGATATGTAGTCTCTGTCCATCCAAAATCTACCATTTTAAGGTATGTTTTTGTGTTTTTTGGTGGGCACAGATTGCACTATTCTTAGCCTCGTCCTTTCACTTCAGTAATCCCCGCTCCAATTCCTCATATTTCCTTCCTCCCTTCATTGTGGCCCAACATCCCTATCCTATTTCTACCTCATCCTGGTTTCCCTAATCACCCCTATATTCCCCTCTCCACCCCTTTCACCATGCCTAACACTTCTTCGTTTGTTTTTCTGTCTACCCATTTCAACCTTACCGACCTTCTCCATGCCCACATCTCAAAAAGTCTCTCGTCAGTCGTCTACTAAATCCAGTCATATTGCTTTGATGGCCATTTTCCCGAGATGTACAAAGCCATGCTCCATACCAAGGTGCTTGAGCCTCCTTACTCCCCGCACTCTCTCTGACATCTGTTGAAATTTACACTCGAATGATTTTTCGTTTAAATATCGCCCGTTCATCATATTATTATTAACTGACTTATTTCTCTCTCGTATGATTGTATTGGAGACTGCTGGACCATCACCTTTCGACGAAAAAAGAATAGATTCCAATAAAACTTGTCGAGAGTAAGAAACGGCGGAAGAGTAAGTCATTTCAATATTAAACTGAACCGTTTCGATAAGTTTCGCATGAATAAATCTATGTCGTCCGTCAATCGGTTAGGGTTTGATGTAATAAAAGTGGGTGCCCCGTATAGATAGATAGGTTGCTGGTGGACATTGGAAAATATTTCAAGAGCTCTTGAGTTAAGGAATCACTTCAGAACTTAATTGACTACCATGATTGTGCCCTAATTGACTTTACTGTGCTTTTCCACTCACTTTCTCTCATGATTCACCTTTAACCAGCCCCTCCTCATATGTGCACAAAACTCACTAAAGTATAAAAATCTGCGCTCATCCTCTTTCCCCTTAATGTTCTAGGTTTCTCAGCTCTGTGCTACGTATCTTTACGTCTCAGTATCGTCACGTCTCCACTCAAGAGAGCGTTCATTTTATCCGAGTTCCCCAATCTTAAAGGTCTCTAACATTAGGTGAGGCAGTTATGTTCATAGCCATCCTACTCAATACGCCCGTTCCCATCCAAAATATATATATCCCGAAGTGCGAACGAGTTAATTCGATTTCGATAGTCGCATTTTGGAATAGCTCCATCATTTCGAGCGGCCCTTACGACGGGAACCAGAGTCGGATGGTTGGGGGAGGGGCTGTTTTTCGTCGATCTCTTCCCTTTTTCTGAACCCTGTCTCGTGTGTGTGTGCGCGCATAAGAAGTGCTTCACCGATCGGGCGGGACGCGGAAATCCATGTGGGCGGAGCAGAAGGGGGTTTCGTCTGGGCGGGAGCCCAACCCTCGGGAGGATTCCAGAGCAGCGGTAGTGATCCACTTTTGTGACTTTATTTTAAGGCTGGTTCGCGCGCGTCAGTCTTCTAGTCCGAGTGGCCTGCAGGCCGATGGGGCGTTTGGGGTGTGGGGCGGGCGGGTGGAGGTCCGAGACGATCGACCCAGATGTGATTCCAATAGAGGAAAGGGTTTGTCGGCGGGGAGAGCGTCAGCCATCGGGAGAGTCCGTTGTAGAAGCCCCGTTGCGAGAATTAGTAGAAGTTTAGACGGTTCTTTTTTTCAGCGTTGAATGCGAGGTCTGTTCACAAATTTCCCGAACTTTTTCATTTCCAAAAAAATACTGCACTAACAAATTATTGGTCGAGGTTTTCTTCAAAGAAATCTTTGAAGAAGTCTTCAAAGACTACTTCGGGATCTTATTCAAAGTAGTCTTTGAAGAAGGCTCCACTCGTATGCACTTATCCCAACGGTTTTTCCACTTTTTGAAACAATTCTGGAACGCTTCTTCCAGAATGCTTAGAAGCTCTTCCTTCGAATATTTCTCGCTCTCTGGAATGGTAGCAAATCTTTTTCCTTTGAGCAGGGTTTTTCGTTTGGGGAACAGGAAAGAGTCACATGGGGCCGGGTGTGGTGAGTACGGTGAATGGGGAAGTACAGGGTTTTTATTTTTGGCTAAAACCTCGCGAGTTGAGCCGGCCCGTTGTCGTGGTGAATAAACTACTCGCCGCTCCTTCAAAGTTCGGGCCATTTTCGCCTGATCTCTCTCTCTCTTAGGCATATCCCAACCCCCAGGTAGCACTTCGTGTTGACGGTCTGTCAGGTAGATATTCGTGATGCACAATCCCCTTTGCATTGAAATAAAACAGTCTTAATGATGAACATAATGGTCGTGAATCAATGTAAACAAAAAAAGGCCGAGAACTTAAACTTTTATTCTTGATTGATTAATTTGATCAAGTTTGCGGTCTCGGACTTTTGTTGCTTGCAAGTCTTAATAACCTTTAAATTCGAGCGAACTAGTCGAGCTTTTTTTGGGAATGTTTCACCAATTCATTGTGAACATTACACTTTTGTTTTGATGTCATATCCATAAATCATATCCATACGGGCCACGTATGGGTGACCGAAAACCGGGAATATGCCAGGAAATCGAGAAAAGAATCGCGAAAAACCGTGCGAGAATTTGTCCGGTGATCAGCCAATCAAACGTTGGGGATATACGAAAAATGTGGACGTTTCTAATGGGTAAAAGTTTACTTCTTACGAAAATACGAGCGCTTAAAAGCTTTGAAAACACTAAGTCACGTTACTCAGCCATTTTTGTGACGCAGCGGGAGGATCGTCCGCGACGCACCGTAGATAATCCCCATACGTAATGAATGATCATTCCTTGAACCGTGCGCGTAGCCTAATTCTGGTGTCACTGCTCTGTTAGTGGTGCTAGAGTCACCAGTACAAGGCATTCAGATGCGCAGGACCGCAACGTGCTCTAATCGTGGGATTTCACGTTTCATTCGCGATCTGAATTCTGGAGAGAGTTAATGAAGCGATGTAAACAAAAAAATACCGGGACCGTAAACTTGAATGGCACTAAGTAATAAGAAAGAGAAGGAAAAGAAAAAAACACACGCACACACAAAAGCCAAAACAAGTAATAAAAAATAATAATAATAAAACATAAAAATTAATAAAAGAAACTTACAACCACCCGATCACTAGGGTGTGTTACGAAATAACTTCCACTCTCGTGAATCACATTCACACCCACACTCAGGGTTTGCAAGGATCCCTCCTATGTCAGTGACCCGTCAATCACACAAGTAAATTAAAATTATAAAAGGATGTAAAGAAACAAAAACAACTGAATACACAGTCACCCAATCACTCAGGTGTGCTCGAAAAGAAGCACCTTTGTGATTCACAAGTACTCACACGTCCAGGGTTTACCAGGATTCCTCCTAGGCCAGGGACCCGCCAATCACACGAAAATAACTAAATGGAAAATAAGTGCCTTCGGTAAAAACGCACTCAATCACTCAGGTGTATCCGGCCTTTGTGAAACGCACGCACTCACCCATTCAGGGTTTACAAGGATTCCTCCTAGGCCAGGGACCCGCCAATCACACAGAAATATAAAAGCGGAAAATAAGGGACTTAGGTAAAAACGCAATCATTCAATCACTCAGGTGTATCCGACCTTTGTGAAACGCACGCACTCACCCATTAAGGGTTTACATGGATTCCTCCTAGGCCAGGGACCCGCCAATCACACAAACAAAATTAAAGAACTAAAATTGTGGGTAGGTAAGTGCCTAAGAAAACCTTACACCAGGTGTTTCGCCTGCAAAGCACGCCTTTTCAGAGAAGAATGAGAATTCCGTTGGGGGGGGATTGAAAGAATGGCTCATTGGGAGGGAGAGGGGGTGATGGGAAAACCTCGGCAAGATGCAATGGGCCCTTGGTCGTTATTCATGGTGTCTATACTGTTCTTTTTGGTGTGGATGCATTCGTAATAGTCCATCATGTAGTCTGGGGCATGTTTAAGTGGTTTTCTGTCGTCAATTGTGATGTTATGACCTTCAGAGAACATATGTTGGGGAACGGAGGATTTAGGATTTTCCCTAGTCTGAAAAAAGCAGCATGCTCTTTAAAACGGGTGATGAGTTTCTTCTGGTCTGTCCTGCGTATGAAGAATTACATTGGGGACAGGAGATTTTGTATACTATATGCCAGATTTGAGAAGGCGTCCTATGGGATCTTTAGGATTTCCAAGTAATTGTATTAGTTTGTTATTGGATGAGAAAGTGGGTTTGAAATTGTGTTTATTGAAAATGGTTTCTAGCCCTTTGGTGTTCTGTGGGTGGAAGGGAAGTTCAATGTATTTCTCTTCGTTGGACTGGGATAGCGTGGTGCTGGATTTGATTAGACTTTTCTGTTCATGCTTCTTTAGAATTCTGTCAATTAGTCGTTTGGCGTAGCCGTTGGATATGGCGGTCTGTTTTATGGAGTGGAGTTCTGATGAAGCGATGACACAATTTTTTTCCATTATCCATGACAAAAATTTGGAATGCTAAATTCACGCAAGGGCACGATACACACGCGAATATTTTTATGTATTTCTTTACTGATGGGTCATTTCTGGGAAGAAGGCGTGCTGACTACGCAACTCGCATATTTGTGACGCCCGACCTGTTGTTTACTCCCGGGTTATGGGATAAAATAACGCTGTGCACGTGAGTAAATACGGTAATGTGATGTGACCTACGGGGAAATGCTGAAACCCACCCCTAACCCGGAACCTTTCCCAAGCACTCCGTAAAAAAAGGGAGAAATTTCACCCAAACATTGTGTATATCAGCCTTTTAGTCCTCTGAAGGCTTCATTGAATCATCATCAACCTTGCGCTAATGGGTTTTTTAATGGCTTATTTAAAAGCATAATGCGTGATATTTTTGCTAAACTTTGAGTCGTAGATTTGCCTCTTTGATTTTTGACTTGTTGGAACGATGGTAATTCACAGGGTCTGCATTTCTGTCGACAGCTATATTTTACCACTATTCGTTTGTACAACTATTATAATCTCTTTCTACCACACTTAATCAACATTTACCCAACTCTGTACGTATTCTATGAAATAAGAAAATATATTTTTTTCACATTTTCAAAATGTGAACTCTTCTTATGTTTTATTTTAAATAATTTTCCGGTACTCTTTTTTTCGCTTTGGAATTAAAGAGGAAAATATGCATTAAATTGTGTACATTGTAATTTATTTTTGGGGGCGCGGCATATTTCGCGTGATCATTTGTTCCCATCGCTCTCAAATGTTGGCCTTGTGTCCAGCTCGGGGGACTAAACCTCCGTGTACTTGCTGTTCATCCGTTCGGAATTGTTTGACCTCGGGAGGATGTGGATTGGATAATTAGGTCCCCAGGCCAAAAGGCGTATTTCGCATGCGGGGTCCGTCCCTTTGCACCACGCAAACTCACGTGACTCGCAATCAACCATAATGTCCCTCCCCAACCTTCCCCCACCTTCCTCCAGGACCTGCATGTCGCGCTGTAGCTGTTCCTTTAAGCATCGTCTGTGTACGCGCGCGCGAAATCTAGACAAATTCATGTTCCCACCGGGTTGCATTAATTGGTGGAGGATTATTTGTCTGCCAACCCAGTGGTCCTATGAATATCGAAAATGTTCTATATCTGCATTTTCTAGGATAGTAGAATATCGAACTGCGAATCGCCGTGAATTTCTAATTTAGTATAAGACGCCGGGCACCTTTCAGAATGATTTTCTTAATGGCTAAGCGCAAAGCTTTCGGAGGCAAAGCATTTTTTCATTGTATTTATTTTTTTAAATGACCTTGCTGTTTCCATCTTTTTGAAGGATTTTATGTTCTTATTATTGCCATTCTACCACTTAAGATAGGTTTCAGATAGGCACAGTCTTATCAACGGTACGTATCCTTACCTCTCGTAACAAAACATCCTGGCATCCGACACTTGCTCCTCTTCAGCTCCGCGTACCACACTTAACACATTCCATCGCCGGTCGGAATTCTCCGCACCCATCTTTCCACCCTCCTCTGAAATTATCCCAACAGTCACAATTCGAAAACGTTGAAGGAACATGAGGTTTTAAATAAAATATGCGGCAATATGCTCGGCTCCAGCCGTGTTTGACCTGTTAAGATGTGTTCTCTGGATGAGTGTGGCGCCAGGTGACCTCAATCGTTGGGAACACGATAAAAATGACCATAATTCCTATTTCTGTCTCGATTAGCTTGTCTTGCGCCGAAATTCCCACTCAAGAGAATGACCTGATTGCGTCAAATAAAAAAATGGCTGAATGTGGCAGTCATAATGTCATCACGAACTTTTCAACGACCGTATGAATGCAGCAAATTGTTTGAGCAGATAATCCCTAGGATGAGATGCCAACAAAATGGCATCCTCAACAGCGCATTGCCCGCGTGTGCGCGGCCCTAGATGATGCCCATCGGCCCTGAAATGTCAAGCTGTGCATTACGGTACGGTCTACTTGGCGCGCGACGCCATGCTTGGCCAAACGGTAGCATTGATATTGCCTACGTCATGCCTAGTTTTACTCAGAAAATGTGTACTCGGGGATTTAAAAAAAAAGTAATCGAGGTCATTCTGTAATCTGTCGGGGTTGATAAATTTATTAATTTTATTATGTCGATGGTCATCTCACTGAGGGACATAATAGCATAGAGTGTGGCCCGTTTGACTACCGACCGGAGGATCGAGGTTCGATTCCGGGTGACGCTTCACCTTCAAGCTGTAGAAATTTTCGGGGAAAACACAGGCGCCTTAGGGAATGATGATCTGGTTCCCCTTGAATACCCTTAACTGTGAATTTCACACGATGTTGGGTTTGGTAACTAAGTGAGCTGTACCCTCATTCATGTCAAACCGACCGTCGAGTTGACAATTACCGGTTGCGTCGACTGCACTTCTCAATCTGTAGCGCCGTACGAATGGTTTTGCCTCTCCCGCGACAACAGATGAGCGACGGCGTACGAGGGCACGTTTGCTTTTCCTCGCGTGTGTGCATCTGGAAGTGTCCGTGTCTCGTTTTCACCGTCCGTTACCTTGTTTGGGGATGGAGAGAGAGAGAGAAACGACCGCAGCTGAATCTGAAACTGTCATTCTTTCAATATTTTTCTCCTCCACAATTCCCCCTCCTCCCTCCTCTGCGGACCGCTGCCCTCTCGCGAGCCATCATTTCCCCGACTCCCTGCAGTTACCCCAAGCTTAAACCTCATTCTCTCTCTCTCCCCTCCTCTACCCCCCAACATCCCCTCCAATCTCGGTTATGCAAGGCAAGGAGAGGTGGCGAGGAGATGTTGGAGTGCGTAGGGATTACTACTTCGAAGGAATGCCGGGCGAGGAGGAGGGGATCGGTGGCGCATTGGACGGCGGGTCTCTTTTTCCTCCTCGCCACATTTGGTCCTTTTTTGGTCTTTTGCCGCTTTCATCCATCGCTCTCCTCCCGACAGTCCCTCATCCTCGTGTGAGTCAGTTGAGGCCTTCTTACACAGTGCTTATTTCAGGATTCTAAATATCGAATATGGATGTAAGGCGTATTGAGCGGCAGTGGAATGTTGAAGAAGGTAATAGAGGGGAGAATGTTGGGCAAGCGAGGAAAGGGCAGGAACAGGATAGGGATGTTGGACGGGATGAAGGGAGGGAATAAGTACACAGAGATGAAGAGTGACCTGATGTAGATTAGGTTGCTCGATTGGGTTTTGTTTGGAGTTACAAAATGTTTATATGATAACTGATGTGTCCATCAAAAACCTACCTTAACCGGTAGATTATTATTATTAGGTAATCTACCGGTTAAGGTAGGTTTTTGGATGGAAACAACTATCAAATAAACATTTTGTGACTCCCCAGCTAGCAAACTAATCCATATCAGGTCCCTCTTCATCTCGGTGTACTTCTTTCCTCCCTTCATCCCGTCCAACATCACTATCCTGTTCCTGCCCTTTCCTCGCTTGCCCAACATTCTCCCCTCTATTACCCTCTTCAACATTCCACTACCGCTCAATACGCCTTTCATCCATTTTTCCTGCCTCCATAGGATTTCTCTCAACAAACCCCTCTCCTCACCCACCATTTCTAGTACTTCCTCATTTGTTTTCCTTTCGGTCCATTTCACCTTCTCCATTCTTCTCCACACCCACATTTCAAAAGCCTCCAATCTACGTCTATCCTCCTGCTTCAGCGACCACGTTTCCGCGCCGTATATAGCTACTCTCCATATCAGAGTTTTTACGAGTATTGTCTTAACATCCCTACTCAACGTCCCTGTCATCAACTCCCTCCTCCTTGAGAAAGCCTCCTTGCCTAGCGCAATTCTTCTCCTTACGTCCCTACTACTTTGACCGTGTTGGTCCAAAACACTTCCGAGATATGTAAACTGCTCTACCTGCTCTATTCTTTCCCCGCCTATTTTAATATTTAGCTTAGCCTTTTTCTTTCTGGAAAATCGCATAACCTTTGTTTTATTAATATTGATTCTCATCCCATATTTATCGCACTGAAACTCCAATTCACTCAACAATGCTTGCAACCCCTTGGCTGACTGACATAAAATAAAATAAAATACCGAATGAAAAAACTCGTTCCCAAGTCTCTGATGAATCCTTTTTACACGATCCAACTCTCCTGTAGAATTTAGATTTATTTGCGCAGGCGCTGAACGCTTCGTTTCGATTTCTACGAGGAAGTTTGATTTCTACGAGTATAGTCTTCACTCGTATGACGGCAGTGTTTACGTTTGAAGTCAAATAAGCTTTTGATAGATCATGTCAGATTCCACCTTTGACGATGAAACTTTTGCTGTATCTGGGGGAAACGTCAGTTGCTTATCCTGAAGGCGAAAAAGAGAAATTTCGATAAATAATCAAATTTTTCTGTTGAACGGAATATAAAATGGGTTCCTACAAAAATAATATCGATGTGATGTAACGCTCGGTAGTCTTTGGAACTGAAAATGACAATTGATGTTTTCAAAAATGTTTTATTTTCCCCCGCAAGCGCCTTTTTAATTTTAATTAATTTCATCCAACGGTGTTCTTGTGCCATAATCCAGTCTCCGTAGTGTTCTTCACGAAGTACTGCGGAGCACTCGTATACAGCGACGATCGTTTTTTGATTGGACGAAAAATGTTGACCGGCGAGGGAACTATCGAGTTTTCGGAAGAGGTGGGAGTCGGAGGGAGCCAGATCCGGGGATCATGCTTGATGTTCGAGCACTGTGCAAATCTCTTTAATTTTACCATCGCCGAGGCACTTTTGCACCGAGCATTGTCCCGGTGGAAAATTCTTTTACTTCTGCCAACCGGGTCTGCTGTCGCAGATTTTTATCTCCAGTAAAACTATCGGATAGAGAGTATTTTTAAGAAGAGTGTGATTCCACTTAATGCTATATTACCAATTAATTTGTCCATTTTCTCCTTCCCATCGGCACTTGAGCAAGCAGCGTCGCCAGCGAGAACCCCCACTACTACTCCCTTGTGCTCACCCTGAGTTCGCACAATGGTAACACAGTCTTCTTCTATTTGTGTTCCGTTCCAAGTAATGCAGTCCGAAGTTTCCAGTGGATGTGATTTTCCCTTGCGATCCCTTTTGCTCCACCTCGATTTGTCATCCCTCGAGGTGTCTCTTTACATCTTGGATTTTCTTCTTGGATCTTCTCGAGACCGCAGTATAGACTTTCCACCTCTGCAACCTACTGCGCCTTGGTCCTTTTAAAATGCGTCCTTTCCAGTCTACCCGTTTGGGCGTGAATATAATCAAAAATACTCTTTTCCTTCTCTCGGGAGTTATCTACGTGAGCCGCGTACATATTGATCACGAGAAGCGTGATGGAATTCACTTCGCCATTTATAGGTTTCATGCGAGGAACTTCTCGCTCCTGGGCTCGATGAGGATATCTTAATCCCGGTCCTGAATAGACGGCGATCTCTTTTTAAAACCCATTTGTCGTTCCTTTCATTCCGTCGCCATGGTTTCGTCACGTGGTGTTTACACTATATTCCACGAGCCGCCGCATGGGTGTTTAGCGGGGGATGTTAGGGCACCACCCCTAAAACAGAATGCAACCACTTTCAGAACAAATTCTTGCCGATTCACTCCCACAGAGAGACAAATACATTCATGCAAAGCCCTTTTTTTTACTTGCATTCATGGAATTACGTGTACTAGCAACTAAGAAACACAAGCGGAAGGCCCACGAATGTACCAGATATCTAAGCAGCGTTTCATCTTGTCCTCACTTCGAACGTCTTTGCTATAACTATTATGGCTTCGATTTATTACTATTATGATTTCTGATTTTCCAAGGAAAGAATGAATATATGTATCTGTCTGTAATGGAGTTTTATCTTCCTTATCTTTGTGGCCTGACCTACCGAAATGGTATGGGGCCATTATAATGCCTTTTGTCTCATTGCTAAACTCGTTTGTTCTAAACCTTTCGAAAAGTCCAAATCCAGCTTATTCTCTTCGCATTTCGAGAGACTCCCAACCTAATTCCTCCAAAAGGCCTGTCACACTCATCTTCTTATCGTAAGAAATTTTGACCAATCTGGTAGATTTTCTCTGAACTTCTTTCTTCAAGTGTTTCTCCCAAGGATCTCAACTACAAATACGGCGTATTCCAAAGTGACCTAGCTGCAGTGAAAGAACACATCTCTTTAAATATCGCATTACTTTTCCCCGCCACCCGTTTAATGAAATAGTGTTCCTCTTAGGGGGATCCCCCATATTCTCCTGATATGTGTGCGTGCCCGTGTAAGGCGTGATATTAGCACTACCCCCGAATATTTATTTATCTGCCGAAGTTAGCTCTGAACCCTCTATTTCATAATTTATGTCCTGCTCATCACTATTTATGCTGCAAAATTTCAAAACTGCTCATTTTCCTATGTTAGGCACTAATCCCCCTCCCCCCAATTCCATTCGATATTGTTTCTAAATCTCTAGAGAGTAGCCCGCAATCTGCCGGGGTCCTCTGTGCCATTTCGTGTAAGTCAATGCTTCGAAAAAGAAGTTGTGGATTTAATTATTTAACGGGATATTCCACGGCCTATTTTTTCAATTACATAATGTGGATATGAGACTAAGTTACGTCAATTCCTTTTCTTGCTCACTTAATTTTAAGATTACAGATTGATGTTAGCTAATAAAATTAATCTGGACGAAAATAAATGCGTTAAGTAAATTACGACTTTTGTTCTTTTTTTGCAATTCCTTCTTCGTGTTTTTTTTCGAAACACGAAAATAGGTGATAAATTCAATTAGTAAAATTCCTGAAGTGTCGGTCCCAGAAAACTTTGAAACTCGTAGGAAAGGAGTGGTAAAACGTTGAAAACTTTGTAAGTTGATTGATTACTTCAAAATGTCGGTCGGTCGTTTGAAAAGATTCGTGAATATGAAGCAGCATACATTGGTGGATGTGAAATCGTACGTCATCGTACTACCCGGTGAGAAGGTTGCGTTTGCGGCAATACTTGGGACTAGTAATGGCCCATTTTATAGCATTGGAATGGTGCCAAAATTCAAGTTTCTCTCGGTGAAATTTGCATCGCGAGAATATGCTATTCGGCCCGGGGCTCCTATGGGACGCTACGATATCGATACTGAGTCGGAGCAACTTTTTGTCCATTATTATTTATTATTATATGTGTCTAGTGGTACTATCGTGAATTCTTAAGGTGAGGAATCCTCTCAACGAACGCTATAACCTCTTTGTGGGAAAATGATGGAGTATCTGGAAAAGATTTCGTCGTGAAATATCGAATTTGGCGCGAAGGGGTGGAAATTATGGGCGTTTTTCTTCGACTAACTCGTAGTTGGCGGTGGCCATTGATGCACTTAGTCACGATAAGGGCAGTCCCGGATAAAAAAAACACGAGTTCTTTTCGAGAAGTGGCTAGCAGTAACAGAGGACCATAGATCTGTTAGGAAACCTAGTTAACGAACCGCAGAATCGGAAATCATACCTCCAACATGTCACTCAAATTGGAATTTTGTTCATATTTTCTTTGAAAAATTGTCGAATGTCAAATATCTCATTACCGTATTCAGATAATTGTCACTATAACTCGGGTTTACATCTACGTGGAATGATGTTATTGTAAAAGATTGATGAAGCCAGTAGCAATGCTTGCTTCCAGAACTTGGATATTCAAGCAAATTGCAGTAGGCATTTCAAATGTGGAGATGGAGAAGTACATGTAAGATGGGCAGAGTTTCATTAAAATAGTGAATGATAAAATGCAAATTAGAGAAATGGGTGGGAGAAATTCCAAATTAGACTGTCTGTGAGGATTGATTGCAACTCGCGCAATTTTTTAAATTTTGATTTTTTTCCGGAAAACGATAAATAAACGAATCTTCAATTTCTCATGTATTTGAGAACACGCCACCGATCAGCGTTGTCTTGTGTGTGTTCTGTGTTTGTTGTGAGGGGATTACGCATATGATTTGTCTATTTAAGCTTGCGTGAACAAAATCTGACGAGAAATTCTTCCTTTCTTCACAGGTACGTGGTCCGCCTGCAGTGTTCGCTTGTCGTCTGGGCAGTGGATTGAATCCTGTGAGCTCATGCTTTATCTTTAAGTGTTCCTTTCCCGATGGAGATGTGCGTAGCGATATATTCTTATTCTTGGATTCAGGTGGACGCGCGAAAATGGCCTTATCTCCGCCTTTGGCGTCCGCCTGTGAAACAGGCTCACACCACCAAGCCGCGTTCTGTTATTTCCTCCGATTTCATAAGATAGAATGAATTTAGCGATGCCCCAGGTTTGTCTGTATCAAGTGGGAAAAGTCAAGAATTGCATGAATGGATACGGACTTGATGGAATGATTCACTTATTTGGAGAATCTGATAGCGGAGATCAATTAGGAGAATTACGTGGGCGAAAGAAGAATTTGCCAGGAGGAGGAGAAGAATAGGACTGATGACAGAGACTCTTACAGGAGGTTAGATCGTGACTCGCGGGTCAGTGTGTCATCTTAGTTCATGTATTAATGAAGAGTGATGAAAGGTAATTTGATACCTATTCGTGCATTGCTCGTAAATAGATAAGATGTGAATGTACAGTTTTTAAGAGGTTCTTAGTAATCTTTGAAACTTGCTCCAAAGCTTAACTTGAACCATTTCTGAGGTGCCAATTTGTTACACTCTGCGAGTTCGGCTGTGCTTTCTAACAACTTAATTAATATCATTTAAAATAAAGACGGTTAGGCGCTGTTATATAAGCGCTATTACGACTTATATTTTTGCATATTATATAAGTTTTCGTTGGAACGACATGCATTTCTGGAGCCATTTAATCTACTATTCTTCTAGTGGTAGTTCTCCACTGCCGTAAGATCGTGCACAAAATGTTGGACTTTCGATGTCAGTTTTTATGAAAACTAACTCAGGAAAACCGAGTTTTATCATTTTATTTCATAAAGGGCAATTAAGGCTATAAGTACTGGGAATTCAATACGATGCAACTTCATTGAGTAAAGTTGTAAAATAAAGCATTAGAGAAAACTTTTAATACATCCTTAAGTGCTGTGTGGATCCATAAAATATTATATTTCAGGCAAGCTGATGAGCGTAGATTGGAGGCTTCTGAGGGGTGGGTGGTGAGAAGAATAATTAAAATAATTGCAACGACAAGTTCGACTCTTAACCCTACTTTTCTACATCTACATCTACATAAATACCCTTCGAGCCACCAAAAAAGGTGTGTGGCAGGGGGGGTAGCACCATGAGGGAAGGGTAAGGGATGAAGGGGTTGGGGTTATCAAATAGGTGAGGAAAGGTGGGGGGAACCTGTAAGACAAAAAAATATGTACATACATACGTACATGCATATGTATATATATACATATATATACATACATACATATATATATATATATATATTAAAATATACAAATACTACTGACCGGAGGGTCCCGGGTTCGATTCCCGGGCAAGGCACTTTGGGCACCTGCAGCTCCACCCAAGCTAGTTGATTTTTCGGGTACCAGATCTTCCTGGGAAACCATAACCGGCACAGGGAAAGGAACTGGCCCCCCTACCCTGATGTGTGAATATTCACACGCCGTCGGGCTTTGCACATGGGTGAGCTCTACCATCACCTACTAAACCGACCTTCGGGTTGATTACTGTGTTTATGGTTTATATATATATATATATACATACATACACACATATCCTCGCGCAGTCCCTAACCTGTACGTTAATACTTATTGTAATGAACTATGTCCTGGGGAATTTCGGCTACAAGCATTCTGGTCCCTTATCGTTCTTGGAAAAAATGACATTTTAAACCTGTCAGTCTTGCAGTCTATCTCTCTAGTCTTATACTACCTTGAACAAAAAGTTCCCGGAATAACCACCGTGTGGCGCTCCCATCGTTCCGATTTGAGTTCTGTTTTTTTTTGTTAAATTGGTACATCTGTTGATATTCCCTTTAAATCTTAGTGTCATAACTTGACATTTGCAAAAGTTACGTAGCCAAGAGTACATCTATCTCTGTGTGTGTTGGCGATTTTTTACAATTGCAGAAATGGATTTAAATTTGCAACAACGAACTTGTATTAAATTTTGCGTAAAAAACGGATTTAGTGGCGCACGGACGTTGGAAATGTTGAAAAAGTGTTTCGGCAACGATTCTCTAAAAAAAACGGTCGTTTACCAGTGGCACGAGCGGTTCAGAAGTGGTCGTGAGTCAATCGAAGATGATGAACGCAGTGGCAGACCATCGACATCGAAAGTCGGTGAAAAAATTGATAAAGTAAAAGAAATGTTGGTCAATAACCGCAAATTAACCATCAGAGAAATAGCAGAGGACTTGAACATTGCCTATGGATCCGCCCAAGACATTGTGGTTAATGATTTGGGTTTCCGTCGTGTAGCAGCAAAGTTGGTGCCAAAAGACCTCAATTTCATGCAAAAAAGAGACCATGTTGACGTCGCAAAAGACATGATTTGCGAGGCTGAATCCGATCCCACATTCATCAAAAGGATCATTACTGGAGACGAGACGTGGGTTTATGAGTACGACACGCAATCCAGACGTCAGGCAAGTGAATGGCGTTCACCAAATGAGCCGAGACCAAAAAAACCACGTCGTTTTCAGTCAAAAAAGAAGGCAATGCTGACGGTTTTCATGGATTACAACGGTGTAGTGCATCATGAATTTTTGCCAGAAGGCCAGACAGTAAACAAAGAGTATTATTTGGGCGTTATGAGACGTTTGCGTGAAGCAATTTGCCGAAAGAGACCAGAAATCGTCGCACAGTGCGTCGAGACCGTCGCACAGTGCTATCATTATTCGTAATTTTTTGACGAAAAATGCAACAAATACCATCCAACAGCCACCGAATTCACCTGATTTGGCTCCCTGTGACTTCTTTCTGTTCAATCGAGTTAAAAAACCATTACGGGGAACGCGTTTTAGCAGCCGAGAGGAAGTAATGGAAAAATCGCAGGAAGCACTGATGGACATACCGAAAACCGAATATAAAAAATGTTTCGAGGATTGGTTCAAGCGCTGGCATAAGTGTGTTGCAGTCGATGGGGATTACTTTGAAGGGGACAATATAGATTTAGATGAATAAACTTGTATTTTTAATTTTCTGAATAAGTTCCGGGAACTTTTGATCAAAGTAGTATTCGTGATCACTTCGACCGTAACACGTTGGGGTTCGTATTATATCCTTGATGTCATCGGAAAAGGGCCCATCTTTAAACTTTTTTAATAAGTTTAATCTTTAGTGTAAACGCCGCTGTGTTAGAGAATCCCATCCTAAATTGCCTAGCAAAGTGGATACGCTGCTGCGTTGGTCATAACAATGTTTGACAAATCTAGCCCTCCTCCGCTGAACTCGATCTAATTCCGAAACCAAATTTATGTTATGAGGATCCCATATACTGGCAGCATACTCTAGGTGGGGCCTGACCAAGGCAAGGAAACATCGTTCTTTCACTTTTTCATCGCATTTACCTAGCACTCTTTTCACAAATCCCAATTTTTTAATAGCACGACCGCATATTTCTCGTATGTGTTTTCACCATGACAGATCGTGAGTAATTGTTACACTCAAGTATTTAAAGGAATCTACCCTCGCGGTATTGGTTTGTTTCACTTTGTAACTATAAGGGAGGGAATTACTCTTTTCCCAAAAATGTATTACTACGCATTTTTTCAATTTCAATTCCAATTGCCATGCATCGCACCAATTTTGAATTGCATCTAGGTCGTTGGCTAACACGACTCTGTCTTCGTGACTTCGAATGTCCCCATAAATTACTGCATCATCGGCGAAAAGACGGAGCTTGCTATTAACCCTTTTTAATGTGTATTCTATGAATCTATCAACTTTTAAATGTGCATAGTGGGCGTAGAGGAAGTTGTTGGGTGAAATCTGCGGGCGATGGAGGAGTTATTGAGATACAGTGAGATGTTAAAGGCCGAAGTGGAAGGGGGAATGTTAGGTAAGCGGAATATGGAAGGTCACGTTTCTATGTTGAAACCGGTTTACGCAATCAAAGAGTTTTTTTTACATAAATGATTGCTGATTTAACTATATGCAGTAATAATATATTCTAAAACGTAATTGGTAATCCAGTCCATCGTATGAAAAGGAAGGCAAAAACGGCTATTTTTGAACGGTAAGAAGGGTGCGAGAATGAGGAACAGAATTGGTGTATGGTATTGTGTTTGGTGTCTGGTCGGTTTGTAGTCGGTGTTTATTTTTCCTTAAATAAATGAATTTCTCATTAACGAAATGTACTTTACATTTCTCTTTAAGGAGCACAGTTTAGGTAGAATATCCATTGGTCAATAGAATGCCAAGACACCTAAGTGATTAAAAATTGGTCTCGTCCCCATTTTGACTTGTACGTTTACTCTTCACTTATAATTGATTTTTCCGGCCACTATCTTCCTTTTCTCTTCATCGAATTCAAATTTCGCGTAATCTAGTCGTCGTATCATAGTCATAATTTCATTTGTATCCTATGACTAGAATGATTTCAAATTTTTATTTTAGGCTGTAGTGGTTCTTGTTTTACGGCTATCGCCGCCAGCGAGGTAAAATTTTTCTCGTATTAATCGAAACAAATAAACGGAATTTTCAATGTAGTAACATAGGAAATGTTGAATTCCCTAATGCAGTTTGATGATTCAACCCTACTTCTCATTATCAGTATACTGCAGACCTTTCCGACTTATTCCTACACACACACACACATATATATATATATATATATGTATATATATATATGTGTGTGTATATATATATATATATATATATATATAAAGCGGGTCGCGGTGGTCTAGCGGGTAGAGTCTTGGACTACTGACCGGAGGATCCCGGGTTCGATTCCAAACAAGGCAAGCTCTGGGCACCTGCAGCTCCACCCAAGCTATGTGATTTTTCGGGTACCAGATCTTCCTGGGAAACAATAACCGGCACAGGGAACGGAACTGGCCCCCCTACCCTGATGTGTGAATATTCGTACGCCGCCGGGCTTGGTACATAGGTGAGCTCTACCATCACCTACTATACCGGCCTTCGGGTTGATTTCTGTGTTTATGAGCTATATACGCACACATACACACCCAATTTTTGGACAAAAAGCCAGTGTCAATATTCGTTAAGTCTCTCTTAGTTAAGACCGATCTACTTCAAGTTGTTTTGTACTTTGTTGCTTTGTAGTTATGGGTTTTTCTTATTCGCAACCTTCCTCTATTGTTTCGAAAGTCATGCACGATTTTCTTGAAGTGCCACACGCTACATGACCACAGAATACATGACCTCACATTAGGTGTCCGCCAGCAGTGGAAATTCGTTGCATGATGCAGGAAATTCCCTGCATTGTAGCTCTACTGCACTAGTTAATTTACGCACACGGGCCTACCCACGTTAGTTACGAAATCCGGACCGGTCAAATATTGCCACGATGCATCTGCGACACATTTTTAGTGAATTGGAGCTCTACACTGATTCAAAATGAGAGAACGAGCTCGTATGCGCTGCTATGCTTTTGTTTCCTTGTGCGACGTCAGCCTCTGGTGAAAAATACCCTGTAGGATCGGAGGTCGAGTTGCCATGAGATAGTCGTCGAATTAAAGGCGATTGATAATGGAGATTTTTTAAACTGTGATGAATACATTGAAAGGGTTTATTTTGAAATACTTCCACATCAAGAATTTTCAAAGTGCTCTTGGCTGAATTAATCACGGAATGCCATCAGATATTGGGTGGTTGGATCGCACGTTGTTTTGGTATTTAAATATACAAGGAAAGTAGCTACGGTCGTGAATCAATGTAAACAAAAAATACCGGGACCGTAAACTTGAATGGCACCAAATAATGATAAAAATAATAATAAATATAAATAAAAAATGGAATAATAATAAATAATAATAATACATTTAAATAAATAAATAATAATAATGAAATTTATAATTAAAATAATAATAATAATAAATTAAATTTAAAAACACCACACACACACACAAATTTGCAACAAATAATTAAAGAAATAAAATAATAATAAATAAAAAATAATAAAACAGACTTGCAACCACTCGATCACTAGGGTGAGTTACGAAATAACTTTCACTCTCGTGAATCACATTCACACACACCCACACTCAGGATTTGCAAGGATCCCTCCTATGTCAGTGACCCGTCAATCACACAAATAAATGAAAATTATAAAAGGATGTAAAGAAACAAAACAACTTACGTGAATACAAAGTCACTCAATCACTCATGTATGCATATACCTGAGTGATTGAATGACTGTGTATTCACTTGTTCATGTGGCATTGTATTCACGTATTCACGTGGCTGTGTATTCACGCTGAGTGAGCAGCATACCTGAGGTATATGCATACCTGAGTGATTGAGTGACTTTGTATTCACGTAAGTTGATTTGTTTCTTTACATCCTTTAATAATTTTCATTTATTTGTGTGATTGACGGGTCACTGACATAGGAGGGATCCTTGCAAACCCTGAGTGTGGGTGTGTGTGAATGTGATTCACGAGAGTGAAAGTTATTTCGTAACTCACCCTAGTGATCGAGTGGTTGCAAGTCTGTTTTATTATTTTTTATTTATTATTATTTTATTTCTTTAATTATTTGTTACAAATTTGTGTGTGTGTGTGTGTGTGGTGTTTTTTAATTTAATTTATTATTATTATTATTTTAATTATAAATTTCATTATTATTATTTATTTATTTAAATGTATTATTATTATTTATTATTATTCCATTTATTTATTTTTATTTATTATTATTATTTGATGCCATTCAAGTTTACGGTCCCGGTATTTTTTGTTTACATTGTGTTGGCATGGTAACCATTAATTTATTTTGGGCAACTGCCTGCAACAGCCTCTTTGCACTCACATGTTCTCCTAGAATGCTGTTGCTCGGTGTTGGTATTACATTTTTAAGTTCCCAGATCATATCGGGAACTTAAAATGTATGTGGTGAGTAATTATTTTCTTAGTGACCCTGTAGGGTGTTTTTTTATTAAATCAACGCCGTGTCTTTGATGGCCTACTTAGAGCTCGCCGAACTCCCATGTCGTTCCGAGCGAAGCGTAACATAAAACTGGAGTATCAATATTGCATGAATCGCGGTTTTTATCTTGAATATTGTTTTTGAACCAGTCGGTGCGTTGAGTTGCATGAATGTCTGGACGTACGTGCGTAGGGACGGTTGTTTATGATCACGCGTGAGTACGCAAGCGAGAGTATTTTTTCGCGAATAGAAAGTACGAGTGATTGGTGGATTATTTGATTTGCCCCCGTTCGAGGCGGCCTCTGAGAGTCATCGTCGCCGCTGTCTTAATGATTACACAGGCCAACAGTGGTTTTGGTGCCGGAGCTTTTAATGTTGATTTAAAGAACAATTGGGGTGCTGAATCCAATTATGACACTAGTTTTTCCTATCAGCTATAGTTTTCAAGATGTAGATATGTTGTTACTTACGTAAAGAAATCTTCTACCTGATGATATGGGAATATTGTATTAATAATTATCTCATTGGCCTACAATATAGAAATATACATAAAACTTATTGACAGTTTATTGAAAATAAAAGGAACACCGCTGAGTGGTTATAAATTAGTATACTTATAGATTTATTTAACTTTGAAAATTATTTTCCGGAATATATCAAATATTAAAACAACTAATCGTAAGATGTGCCATATCTAAAAAAGTAGAGCTGTTAAATAAAAACGGATTTCATATTTGGATTCAGCTCTACAAATATAGTTAAAAGCATCACAAAGATTCCCGGCACCAAAAAAAAAATTTTTTTGTAGGCCTGTGTTATCCAACGCCGAGGGAGGCCGTTGCGACGGAGTCCTGGTTATTTTCTGATTGGCGGAGACAGTCGCACCCTCCCCCCCGCACCCTCATCCATGATGGGCGTTAGCCGCATGCATCGAGCGATAAAGGATGAGGTCAGCCGCACACAAGCCCCGTGGTGGAAGGTTTTTTTGTTTAATTTCATATCTGAAAGATGTGGACGCGCTCCGTTTCAGATGCATCCTGAAAAACTCGCCTGACTCCTCATCTTCGACGGTTAACGCGTGAATTTGTGCCATTGTATTGCCTCATACGTTTTCTCATCGTGCTGCATGTTTTCCGATAGCAGGGCGCCATTACTGGGAGCGAGACTTCGCGCGGTTCTAATCCGAATTGGAACAAGTGTGTCGTCATCAATCAAATTGCGAAAATAGTTATTGCTTCACGTTCAACCCCATTTTCCTCATCGAATATGGGTGACTCTAAGAAGAAGTATATAAGAGTCCTATATCTGCACTCTATTCATTAGACCACTTCATAATGTGTTGCACTGAATTTCGATCTTTTTTTATTCTGAGGGTCTGACCCCAGAAGGATAGCCACGAAAGGTGAAGGTGCCTTGAAGGAAGCACTATTTTGGTCGAAATATAAGAATCCACCTCAATTTTTATCCTTAAACATTTATTACAGAACCAATTATGAAATTAATCCTTACAATGGCGGGAATCGGCTCTCTGTGACGAGTGTCATGCCCGGCAATAGGGGAGGCTAAGTCTCTGTGGTCGTCATCACACCTGGGGCTTAGAAATGTTGCAAAGCTTAGACATTTGAGGCTACTTTAATCGATATATTAATATTAATAAATAATATTATTGCACGGATAGTGAGGCTTTGCCGATTTTTGAGAAATTACAATTTTGGATTTCGTAGTATCCATCTGAGGTGAATAATTTACTGAAAAGTAACGTAGTGTAACAGAGCTCTGTGGTGAATCCACATTAATTTGATGACATTGACTCGGACGAATGCGGAATAATGTGATCGTGAACTGCGAAAATCTTAAGAGTAAAAATTATTTTAAACTTTCCAGGAATTTTAGTGTTTCCTATCTACTTACTTAAGTAACTAACCAAATGGATAAGAATGAAAAGCATCGGAGAATTAATAAAATTCATTTAGCTTTGCGGATGATCAAGATTTAGCTAGCCTGACGGCCAAGAGGTTACAATCATTTCCAAGTTCATGGATGAATCGGTGAGGATTTTGTGATCAGTGGATTGGAGGCTTTTGGGATGTGGATGTAGAGAAGGATGGAAAAGGCGAAACGGGAAGGAAAACAAACGAGAAAGCGCTGGAGATGGTGGGGGAGGGAAGGGATTGTTGCTAGATGCCTAAAAGAAGACATGAAAGGTGGATTAAAACCTTTTTGATCGGAAGTGGGTTATTAAAGACTGTGATAGAGGGGAGAATGTCAGGCAAACGAGGAAGAGGTAGGAATAGGATATGACTGTTGGACGGAATGAAGAGAGGAAGAAAGAATTTGGAATTAAAGAGGGATATATTGTGGTGTGGGATATCGGGTTGAGTTTAGTTAGGAGATGCGTTTCTCCTTAAGAATCGTAACAATCGTGTTTACTTCGACTTCATCTCTGCGTAACTTCCGTTAAGTCGATTGCAGGGAGACATTCGATTGCATCGCACACCCTCCTTTGGCCCATTTCTGTACAGTTAATCCACGCCTCATTCGCCTTCATTCGTTCTCCCGTCGCTCTAAGACAGGGTCGTCGGCGCTGCAGGACGATGATTAATGAATTGGGGCACACCCCATGAGACCGGCCGTGCCCTTTTCCAGTCCGCTCTCGTCTGCATGTTTTGTGCGTCATCGTTTCCCGTACTCAGTATCTCTC
This sequence comes from Hetaerina titia, assembly GCA_037158775.1. Classification (NCBI taxonomy): domain Eukaryota; kingdom Metazoa; phylum Arthropoda; class Insecta; order Odonata; family Calopterygidae; genus Hetaerina; species Hetaerina titia. The sequence continues at coordinate 8,351,198 of CM073772.1, forward strand.
ATTCCCTTTCGCTCTTATCTCTCTCGCGCACCAAGGCACACACACACACACACCAGGGGTAACGAAGCATAAGTACACGTTGCTGCTTACGATGTGTTCACTCGTCCGCTTCGTGCCGTCGCTAGTCCTGGCCTCCCGCTGGAAGAAAATAGAAATGTGTTCGAAATAGTTTTAAAATTAATTGTCTTAGCGAATTGGGGATTTTTATGCGGGTCGCGGTGGTCCAGTGGGTAGAGCATTGAACTACTGATTGGAGGGTCCCGGGTTCGATTCCCGGGCAAGGCACTCTGGGCACCTGCAGCTCCACCCAAGCTATGTGATTTTTCGGGTACCAGATCTTCCTGGGAAACCATAACTGGCACAGGGAAAGGAACTGGCCTCCCTACCCTGATGTGTGAATATTCACACGCCGTCGGGCTTAATACTGGGTTAGCTCCCTGGAACATCACCTTCGGGTTGTTTTTATAAATATATAAATAAATAAATATATATATATATATATATATATATACAAACCATAAACACAGTAATCAACCCGAAGGTCGGTTTAGTAGGTGATGGTAGAGCTCACCCGTGTACCAAGCCCGACGGCGTGTGAATATTCACACATCATCATTCGTTCATTCACACATCAGGGTAGGGGGGCCAGTTCCTTTCCCTGTGCCGGTTATGGTTTCCCAGGAAGATCTGGTACCCGAAAAATCACATAGCTTAGGTGGAACTGCAGGTGGCCAAAGTGCCTTGTCCGGGAATCGAACCCGGGCCCTCCGGTGTGTAGTCCAACGCTCTACCCCTGGACGGATCTACGGCCTAGTTCTTTAATCTATTAGGCTTACTGCGTGAATATCAATGGGCTTTAGGGACTCTAATATGCTCATCAGTATTGCACTCCGTGTAAGTAATTGTCGCGGCATCTTCCGCAGTTCGCGATAACCCATGATAAAGAATAATGAGTGTCTACCGTTTGGTCTTCGTGGTATTCATGATTCATGTCTAGACGGATCTGAAATTCATAAGAGAATCCTGTTGTGGACACTCAATGATGGAGTTAATAGTGCTTTAAATGAACTTTATATTAATTTAAAACACATGATTGAGGATATTACAAATGGAGAATGAATATAGAATGGCATCAGTGAACATATTTTTTTTAACGCTAAAATTACTATGAAATTGGTTAAGGGAAGAAAACATAGCTATAGTGTAGGATAGAAACATATGTATAGTGAATTAAAGTGCAGCAATTTCAGGGCTTTGAAATGAAATGGGAAACTTTGTAATTCCACACACTTTATTGAGAATACGAACTAGTATTCGACGTCGGACGTCATCGGCAGGTCTAACCTAAGTCGTGTTCTAAATGGGGTGTGTGTGTGTGTGGAATTAAGAAGTCACTTATTTAATTTGAATATGTTGTGTAAATTCCATCAAGTTACGCTGCAGACAACATATTTCAGAGTGTAAAAATCATTCTCCTTGACCGGTATTCTAAAGTTGAAGAATTGTTGATTGCAGCTTAGGGTAGTAGATTATCTAGGAGTACGTAATGCGGGGGTTGAATGGAAACCCTTAGTCTCTGGGTCCATGAGAAACCTACGTTAACCTGTCTTCTCTTGATGATAATTGCACGAAATACACGATTATCATCGCCTGGTCGAGAAGTATACTATATATCTTTACCAACTCGATATTATTTTTATATCACCGGCCGTTGTTGAAAAAATTCATGTCGCGAAATTAGAAAAATATATCCCTCGTCGTTCCTTCAATTACGGCATTGGCATGCGCTACGTCTATCCCCGGGGGGGGGGGAGATATGCGTGCGTTGGTGCGTGGTCTGATTCGCCGCTGGAATCGCGACTGCCAATCGATCAAATCACGTGACCGTCTCCGTCCTCGGCAGATCCCTTACCACGGCTTCGTTTATTTAATTATCCTACCCCACGCCCGTCTTCTCCCCTCCTACTCTCCCTCCCACCTACTGGCGTTTACCCTCGTCTCTAACGTCATTCACCTCGTATTCATCATTTCGCCCGGAGGGTGTGTAGCGGGGGATGTCGGGGTACGCGAGCCTCTAATTAGCGTTCGTAATTGTTATTAAATAATAAGTATTCCAAGACGGAAAGACGGATGACGACAGGATTCTTCGATTTCGATGCCTGAAGTGCTATAAACTTGACCTTTTGTCTTGAAACTTGACCTTGTTAGTCTTGTAATGGATATACACTTCATTTTCTGCGATATGGCAGAGTATGGTAATAGATTGAAGGGATAAGAGGCTAATCCGCAACCTGTACATGTCACAGAGTGATCAGGTGTGAGTGGGGAACGGAGAGTCCGGATGGGCAGTGTTAGGAAGAGGGGTGAGGCAGGGTTGCCCATTATCACCGATGCTGTTCAACGTATATGTGGAGGAAATGATTAAAGAGGCATGGGAAGAACTGGAGGTAGAAATGAAAGTCGGAGGGGAATTCGCAAAATCGGTTAGGTTTGCTGATGACCAAGCATTAGTTGCTCAGTCAGCCAAGGGGTTGCAAGCATTGCCGAGTGACTTGGAAATTCAGTGCATTAGATAATGGGATGAGAATCAATATTAATGAAACAAACATTATGCGATTTTCCAGTATCTCGGAAGTGTATTGGACCAATACGGTCAAAGTAGTAGGGACGTAAGGAGAAGAATTGCGCTAGGCAAGGACACTTTCTCAAGGAGGAGGGAGTTGATGACGGGGATGTTGTGTAAGGATGTCAAGAAAAGATTCCTTATAACTGTGATATGTAGCGTAGCCCTTTACATCTCAGGTACATGACCATTGAAGGAGGATGATAGACGTGGCTTTTGATATGTGGGTTTGGAGAAGGTTAAGTGAACAGAAAGGTAAACAGATGAGGAGCTGAGGGTATGGCTCTAGGAAATGCTAAGGAGACTATATTCATCGGCAGTGGGCTGTTGAAGACTGTTAGAGAGTAGAATGTTAGACGAAAAAAGTTTGGATGGGATAGGGATGTTGAACGGAATGAAGGGAGGAAGGAAATTTGAGTAAATGGAGGAATTTTGCTGTAGATCAGGATGTTTGGCTGTTTAAGAGAGACAAGATATTTTATTGGGTAGTTTTGTTCATCCAAAACCAACCTTAACCGGGAGGATGGTTATGGGATTCGAGTATCCTAGGATGTTGAAGACTGATAGAGGGAAGAACGTTGGGCATGCGAGGAAGCAGTTGGAACAAGACAGGCATACTGGATATACGTACGTACGTACAAATCGGAAGTATGCATGTGGAATAGAAGAGGGTTTTATAATAGTGTCGGATGTCAGTTTGTGCTTTGTTAGGAGAAGCAGGGAAAATCATCGTTGTTCCGTTCTTCCCCGAATAGTGTGATTACCATCATCATCATGAGTATTTCAATACTAATATTCTTTTACTGCAATCCTCCGTTCATCTCATTTCAGTGTTAGTTATCTAACGCCGTTAATAGTCTTTCTGGTTAACGTCCTCCTTAGTATGTCCTACGTACCTGTCTCTTGGTCTTCCTCTCGGGATTTTCGGCTCTGTCATATTTCTAAATAATCCTTTTTTCCCCAATGCCTCCAATCCGTCTTGATATTCTTTGCCGTCGAGTGCTCACCATATGGTAGTCCTCCTCTTGTCTGCTTTTTTATAGACTTCCCCGTCACCCACTTAGTATTTCCGTTTAATCTTCAGCATTCTCCTCCTGCACCGAGTTTCCACGGTTTCTATTCTTCTGTCGATTCACTTTTCGTATGTTCCATGCGTCTGATCAATTGTAGCTCCAATCCAGTGTTTTGACGAACTGATTCCTTGTTTATAACTTAGTTTTCCTCGAACATAGTAGTTGCCCCTTTTTTCAAGAACGTCTGCTTATTATCTTATGCTGATATTTGAAGTCGGTCGAACTTCTTCCATTCCAATTTGTACAGCTGTCCATTTATATGAAAAATCCTACTTGCCAGTGGAAAACTTGCATAAATTAAGTTAATTTCCTCTCACCTATTGTTTTTCGAGAAAAGGTGAAAGAAATACTCTTTTTTACCGTTTCGGTATTACGTTATACCTCGATTGATTTCTGAAAAATCCCGCATTTTGAATGACGGCAGAAATAAGCTTCATTTGTGAATTTGCACGTGAAGGTGCAACAAGTGTGTTTTTTGCTGTGTATTGAAAATACTCAGGCATTTCCAGTGATGCCTTTCTCGACGATGTGAAACTGCCTTTAAGATTTTTCGGTTTCCTCCCGTGTCTTTCTAATTTTGGTAGAGGACAGCTTCGCCGGGGATTTCTATTAGGAATCTTCTGGTGTGGTGTGAGTTTCGTCTTGCGGTCCGAATTTAGGGTCGTACCTGAAGGTTCCAATTGAAATTCCCGTGAAATTGTCGTTTACCAAGATCAGTCGACGGGAATCAGCATGTATATATTTTTTGAGTTTGCCCAACTATGGACCGCAATGACCTCAAGACTTCTGGTTTTTCTTCTTTCTTTCTCCCCAGGACTTCTTCATTTTCTCGCCTACTGTTCGTCCTTGTTCTTCGGTCCACACCCTCTTTGTTCTTTGTGTTGGTCGGGCATCAGTAAATCTTGTTGTATTGTCTCTTAGTTTTCTGCACCTCTCCCTGCTGTGAACCACTTCCTCCGTTAATCCAATATTTCCCGCATCCCTCCTGGTCTCCTCTAACCATCCTGTTGTGTGATTTAACTTTTAAATACAGTTGAATATTTTTTATTAATCTATTTTCATCCAATCGCTTTAGGTGCCCTTAGAATTTCAATCTTCTTTTTTTCATCGTATCTGTGATTTTCTCGGTAGTCCTATATAGATCCTCATTTTTTCTCCTAATCCAAATATTTTCCTAGGCTTTTCCTCCAAATATTTCTTTCTTTCCTCTCCAGTTCTCGCAGGTCCCCTGTCTTTTTCTTCGTTAGGCATTCCGATCCATCTGGGGTTAATGACTGTGTTGTAATGCCTGATTTAGGTTTGGATGGATATTGTTCTTTTATTGTAATGATTTTGTGTAATTCTGTAAGCCAGTTGCAGTTTTTTATTCGTTCTCTGTTTGTTGTATTGTCCAATTCATTCGGTTCAATATATTATCCTAGATATTTAAATTTATCAACTCTCTTGATTCTTCCATACTTTGGTTTCATGTATTTCTCCCTATTGTGTCTCAGTTCTATATATTCTGTCCTCTCATAGGAGATCTTCAGTCCTGTTTTTTCCGATATTTCGTGTAATGTTTCCAGCATGACTCTTGCGCCTGTAATGTTCTGTGTTATCAAGGCTATGTCGTCGGCAAAGGCTAGGCATTTCACTTCAATATATGAAAATAAAATAATAACATTTCACCTGAATTACGTGAAATACCACTAGTGTTTCAGGGAAACGATGTTGGCACTATGATAGATGTGATATAGAAAAGCTATCCTTATGTTAGCAAAATTGAGGCTCATTATGTCGGCAACCTCTGTTCTTACCTACTGTAGCTAATTTTTCAGTTTATGGACTTTGTAAAATTATTTTAAATTATAGTAATACCCCTAGAGGCGATTCAGCAGTAGTGGTTTAATCTTCGGGAAATAATTTCGGGCTCGTTTGCAAAGTAAGAGGGCATGTACGTTTACTCGATTTTAATTTAAGAAAGAGAGGGTAGTTTTGTTGTCGTGTGTTTTCTGTCCAACTTTTTTGGATTTCTTATTCATTTTATAAACAAATGAGGAAGTACTGGAGATGGTGAGTGAGGAGAGGGGTTTGTTGGAAGAAATCCTATGGAGGCAGGAAAAATGGATGAAAGACATATTGAGCGGCAGTGGGATGTTGAAGAAGGTAATAGAGGGGAGAATGTTAGGCAAACGAGGAAAAGGCAGGAACAGGATAGATAGGGATATTGGACGGGATGAAGGGAGGAAAGAGGTACACAGAGATGAAGAGGGACCTGATGTAGATGAGGTTGCTGGATTGGGTTTTATTTGGAGTTACAAAATATTTATTTGATGGTCGTGTACATCCAAAAACCCACCTTAACCGCTAGATTACCTTATTATAATAATAATTCAATTTATAGGCCGCGGGTCGCGGTGGTCTAGTGGGTAGAGCGTTGGACTACTGACCGGAGGGTCCCGGGTTCGATTCCCGGGCAAGGCACTTTGGGCCCCTGCAGATCCACCCAAGCTAGTTGATTTATCGGGTACCGAGTCTTCCTGGGAAACCATACCGGCACAGGGAAAGGAACTGGCCCCCCTACCCTGATGTGTGAATATTCACACGCCGTATAGGGCTTGGTACATGGGTGAGCTCTACCATCACCTACTAAACCGACCTTCGGGTTGATTACTGTGTTTATGGTTTTTTCTATAGGCCACGGAAACTGTTGTTGAAGCAGGGTGATAATAATGGATGGGAGGCTTTTGAAATATGGTTTTGGAGAAGGATGGAAAAGGTGAATTGAGAGACAGATAGGAAAACCAACGAGGAAGTGCTGGGTATGATAGGGGAGGAGAGAGGATTGCTGGCAGAAATCCAAATGAGGCAGTATAGATGGACGCGAAGTGTTTTGATTGGCATTATGGTGTTGCAAATTGCGTTGGACGAAAGAACGTTAGACAAGCGAGGAAGGGGCAGGAATATGGTTGGTATGATGGGATAAATGAAGGGAGGTAGTATGTGGAATTTAAGAGGGGTTTATTGTAGCGTAAAGGGTGTCTGGTTGTGATCAGTTACGAAAGGCTTAGAAATGTGTTAGCGTCCAGTCTGTGGGCCATCCAAAACTTACCTTAAACGGTAGAATACCATTAGTAATAGTAATTTCTTTTCCTTCTCTCCTGGAGGAGTGTGTTTGCATAATCTTCGTCAGAAGGAGCCGTGTTGGAGCCGAGCTCTGTTTCGTGTCCTCATCCGTCCTTGGTTTCAACCACGCCCCCACAATCCGGGCGTTCACAATAATACCGGCAAAGTTCTCTCCTCGTATCCCTCACCCCACCCCTTCCGTTCGTCTTCCTGGGAGTTTAAGTTGACCTCCCACTCCTATTTGGAACTACATGCCTTATCCTTTGCCGTCCTAGTGCCCTCGCCCCAACGACGCCCCTGCAGCTCCTGCAGCAGAACCGAGCGAGAAGGGACGGCGGGCACCGCACGGCAAACTACGTACGGGAGACTTGCAATCGTGTTGTCTCGAAAATCTTTGTGCATTCAGTTGCCTCTGTGTACCCAGCGCCTTGTAAAGAATTCAACTTATCACCCCACTCCTTTGATTTGATGCGTCTTGACAGAGTATAAGTACAAGTATAGCCTAAAAAGGAAGCGTTCGCTTCGAAATAAAATATTTTAAATGCGAAAAAATAATTGTGGCATTGAGTGAATATAGACTAAGTAAAGTTCCATTTATTACTTTTATATTCTCACTTCTTTTGAATCCTAGTACATCAAAGCAAAAAGGATGGGAAATCCGTTCTCGTCCTACCCAGCCCCATTATTTAACGTCTTAGTACGTGTATTAATTCCTTTTAGTTTTGATGTACATAGTAGTCAATTCTACATTGACGAAAATTGTCTTGTTTGCCTCAATGAAGGAAGGATGGGTGGGCAGTATTTTTTTTCAATTTTAGTATTTTTTTAGTACCCTGCAAGCCACCGCTAGGGTATGAAGCAGGGTTAATTAAAATGGCTATTTTTAATTAATCATGATATTCCACCATATAGCGGGTCGCGGTGGTCTAGTGGTTAGAGCGTTGGACTACTGACCGGAGGGTCCCGGGTTCGATTCCCGGGCAAGGCACTTTGGGCACCTGCAGCTCCACCCAAGCTAGTTGATTTTTCGGGTACCAGGTCTTCCTGGGAAACCATAACCGGCACAGGGAAAGGAACTGGCCCCCCTACCCTGATGTGTGAATATTCACACGCCGTATAGGGCTTGGTACATGGGTGAGCTCTACTATCACCTACTAAACCGACCTTCGGGTTGATTACTGTGTTTATGGTTTATTCCACCATATGACGCCTGAAACGTCTCTTTTGATGAAGCATAGGGTGAATACACACCTGATTAATTTAGGCCCAAATATTTTTATCCCTACGGTGGTGGGGCAACGTTATTCTGATCCCTCATCGTTCATGGTAAAACTGACGTCTTAAGTCTCTCTGTTCTACGCTTAATCTCTCTAATTCTATTGATATGATGTGGCCTTCCGTGTGACGATGGGAGTAATAATAAAGTTTCAGCATCATTACTAAAGAGACATCCTTCCAATTTATGCAAGAGATATAGTCTGTAATTTAAAATTCGCTCTTTGAGTATTACCCAGCCTACATCTTGTACATATTTTCAATTTTTATTTGATATTCTACCATATCACGCCTGAAACGTCTCTTTTTATACATATTTTCAATACCATGCCCAAGTTTATCGTAACGTTTCGGTTATCAATCCAACTTCATGAGAACCCCATATACTAGCTCCATATTGTAAATGAGGCCTAACCAGTGAAATGTAACGTTTATCTTTGCTCTTTTCATCGCATTTACCCAGTACTCCTCTAATAAATTCTACTTTTTCGTCAGCTTGTCCACAAATTTCCCGTATATATTTTCACCCAGGAGAGGTCGTGACTGAGGGTAACGCATAGGTATTTAGTTAAGTCTACACTTTCAATTTTGGTGTTCTCGATGCAGTAGGCGTTCGGGAAGGGAATGGAGGAAGGGTGGAGAGAAACCCGGCGTCGGCATCAGCCGACTCTTAACTAAAGGGGCCAAGGGGTCCACATTTCAACATCCCATCCGACCGGCAGAAAGTCCCACAATTTGGGATCGGGATACCACTGAAAAAACCTCCCGTCCAGGATTCTCGCCCGGGTCATTTGGGTGGGAGGCTAGTACATAAGCCACCTCACCATCCCAATCCCCCCTTTGAGCCTTTTTTCTCGGTATTCTGTTATCCAACTTATTTCAGTGTAACCCTTAACATTAACTCGTTTAAAATGTGTGGAGGAGTATTTTAAATAAAAATCGGAAGGGTTGTAGGCTTGCGTTGTCAAAAATACCGTGGTCGTTTAATATGTTCTTAGGAATAAATGTTGCAACAATTTCTTTTGGTTAGATTTTTAAAATGTTTTTAAACAATTTCATTTTAGCTCGATACACTTTTACACCAAAGTTTCTCCGAAATATTTAGTTGCTAGGAATTGCGTCAGCAAATGACGGCATTCAAGCTCTCCTGCGGTCGACAAAACCGATGCTTCGCCGACCTTTCTTAGATCTAGAAGGCTGCAGTTTTATTCATTTTCTAAGAAACATGCCACGCCATGCCTTCACATAACCCTAGTGGATTTCGTTTGTTTTCCGTGGTCTCATCACCCTTCCGTGAAGTCTTTTCGGTGAAAATAATGGAAGGAATTACACGTATTTCGAATTTTTGGAGTTGAGCGATGGAAAATGCAACGGATTTGGTAATAAAATTGGGGTTTATTTCCACCGCGGAAGTGCAACTACTGAATGATAAATAAACATCAAAATAGCGAAAATATGCGTTGCGAAAGTGAGAAAGATAATAATTGTCTGCCTGTGGTGTGCTTTTAAGGTTCCCAAATGTTTATGGCTGCGTAGATTTTCGGGGAAACATGCCGGGAGACATCGGGGAAACATGCCGAGCTATGAAAGTTCGGATGAAAGGACACCTCCGGGCTACTACGAACAAACAGTTTCACCTCTCGGCCATCTCCGACATTAATGGAGTGAACCCGGCCATGATATTCTATTCCATGACGCTACAATCATAAGTAAAGAAAGTAGATATTACCCACGCCTAATCAGAGAAGCCAAGATAAAGCCAGAAAGAGATAGCCAAAAACCCGGCGAATCTCAATAGAGATGAAGACTACCATCTCCACAACGCGTGGAAGAGAGTCCTTCGACAAAGGACCAATCAGAGAGCAGCACCTGGACGGGACCACCTATATAAGGACGGCCAAAACTCTGAGTCCCTCATCTTCGACCTGAAGACGCCGGATGAAACTTCGGCGAAACTGTTGTCGGCTTCAAACAACAACGCGGTGAAAACCCGGATATGCAGAATTCTTCCCAAATGTTGTTCATCTGGGTGAGACCACTTGTTGCCGTTGGGTACGAAGGAGGAGAGGATGGAGAAAGTGGTGCGAGTTGCCATGGGCGGGGAGGGGGAAATGAGTTGCCATGGTAATGATTGATGCACTCGAGGGAGTCAGGTGTCCCTCCCATTCAAGAATTTCTCCTTCGTCTCTTCCTGGTCGCTTCCTCCCTTTTTTTTCATTTCTTTCTTTTCCCTCAACATCCTTGCGACAGCAGACATCCGACGACCATCATCTTCCCCTGGAAGAGTCGAGATTACTGACGCAATGAGAAAAATACCAGTTAGTTGTGGAGATATTAATATTAAAGGCTGGTGTATCTTTGGAATTTCTTCCTCGACATTTAATCCGACAGCTGCTGCTTCGGGATGTGCCCAATGGTGCTCAAGCTATTAATATGGGGAGGGGAGAATTGCGCGAGCCCCGCACCTGAGAGAAGTCTGGCAGAAGCCGGCTTCCAGTCGGATGGCCCGCCATTTGCTCGCTGTCGTGAGGGAACGAACCCCTCATCTGCTTCGGATCATCAGCGTGAGGACTCCCAGCTACGGCGGCCAACCGAATCCTGTTTCGATAGTCTCACATGCGATCAATGAGACCTCTGGAGGAAATAAGTGAAATTGAATTTGATTTTCGCATGGTGGTTGTTTCTCCTGGTATCGTTGGTCACTCGGGTCTTCTTCTGGAACTGACTTGTCGTGCCATTTGTTTCCTGTGCATTGCGGTTGTACCATTGGTGATGCTCGACCGCACACCAACGCAATTTTATGCCTTTAAATTGTTTTACATTTTACGCATGCATTTGCGTACCTGAGTTGAATACAATTGATTTCACATGACAGGAGAGTTTGCGACAGCTGTAAGAAATTCATTAAAAACGTCGTGTGCACTCCTCGGGGTGTCTCGGAGAGTCACGCCCAATGTTAAACATAGGAAGTTTGCAGTGGAAGAGTAACTGATCCAAACCGTTGGAGTGTGTTATCGACATCAACGTAAATACACCGCGATTCTCCAAATAGGTATATGGCAAGGGGTGCAAGCAACTGTTTGAAAGGGTGGAGTGATAAGGGAGGATGTGGGAGAGGAAGGGAAAAAAGGAAAAATATTCTTTAAAAAACTATCAAATAGCGTGCAAGCTTGTGAAAATGCTGGAGGGAGACGCAATTCAAAACAAGGGTTAATTCATCTGACCCGGTCCCCGCCCCCAAAGACACAGGTGGTGTGTTATCGTTTATCTGCATGTATCTAACGTGCCATCGATTTCATATCAGCTCTTCTATTGTCACTGGCGTCTATAGCTGCTCGCTCTATGCTACTGTCGTCGGTCGAGAAGTGAATGGCATATAACACCATAACGCCCTAAGATGTGTAAAACACTCTCTGGCGAAGATAGTTAGTGCTCTCTACCCACCTTTTTCTACATGCAGTGGCCACCCCCTTACGTTGAGGTACGTATTTATTAAGTTTTTCTTGCTACGTCGTTTATACCATCTGTGTTAAACCTTTAGAATCCCACCTATGCAATTCTTTATCTCTCCGAAACGATTTTCATGTTTTACTTTGCAGTCTATGTCAAGTGACCTGACTGTAGTCGATCATGATTGGCATTTCTATTCTTAAACTGCAGCCTTCCATTCTTCTCTTCGGTCTTAAATCCCCCCTCCCCATATTTCTTGTGTCCGTACGTCCTTTTTTGTACTCGTCTCATGATCTTTCTCCCCGCATCTTCCCTTCTATTATGCCGATGACTGATCTGTAGGGCCCGAGGATGTTTCGAGTCCATCTATTTCTTTCTTGCCATAGAGTGCTCCGTGTTTCCATTGCTTTTTCTACTCCAAATACTTCCTCGCTTTTGCTCTCAATTTTGTCTTCGGCATTCCCCAACGCAAGTCTTGCATATATTCTCCGCTGGTCCACTTTTCTAATATTCCATGTCTCAGATCACTCAAGTGCCATGCATGCTCTCATGTGAACGTTTTGACGAAGTAATTTCTCGTTTGCAACCTTAGGTCTTCTTTGAAGTCAAGTACCTCTTCCTCACGTAGGCCTTCTTAGCTTAAGCTATTCTTCAATTGATATCGGCCAAGCCTCTTGTATCCCAAGTTATAAATCTGCCGAGGTAGATGCAGAATAATCACACAGAACACCCCCTGCCACACACCTTGTTGGTGGCTCGCAGGGTATTTATGTAGATGTAGATATCACTTGTCCTAGTTTCCCTCTCCAATTTTGAATTCTGAATTCAGCTTGTTTCTTTTAGAGACAAGGATTTTAGCTGTCTTCTTATATTATATACACTCATATTCCCGAAGTACTTTGTCCATAGCATTCGGCTTTGCCCCCTCGCGTTTATGCTAATGCTGCGATGTCATTCGCGAACTGGAGCATGTTAATGTCTTCACCAGTCACCTTGACTCCTTTGAAATCCAATTCTTGTGCTTCTTTTATTGCCTCTTCTGGATGTACGTTTAACAGTGCGGGCGAGAAAATGCATCTTTGTCTTACTCCTTTGTTTATTTTATTGTGCGTAAAGTCGATAAATTTACAAATTACTTCTGTTGCATTCAGATGGCATCCTCGCGAAGGATGAAGTTCAGCACGGTCATGAACCAGAAGGTCGGGTGTGATATGTTAAGAGTTAGTTCTCGGAGAAGTGTAGAACTCTCACTTTAAGAATATCCAAATGGGGATCCCATCTCTTTCCTTCCGCCTCCCCATGTGGTGACCCGTCCGAAAAATTATGATATCCAAATGATTGCACCGCGTGGACGGCTTTCCAAAACGGTTATTTAAAGGAACCACACGAGAAAACCGTAGAACGCCCACCCTCCTTCAAGGCTACTACATCTAGTAGGAAACTGAATGGTGCTTGGAATCGAACCTGGGTCTTCCGATCGATTATCCACTATTCTACCCACTGAACTATGTGTATACAACACCTCGGAGAAAAAGTAGTAGTAGTGTTTAGGAGAGGCTACTACTGACCGAACTAAGGTCATTTACGCCATAAGGAATGGACGGGAAAGGATGAAGGGTGGAGGGAAACCCGGCGTCGGCATTAGCCTACTCTTAAAGACGAAAGGCGCCAAGGGGTCCGCAGCTTAACGTCCCATCCGACGGACTGCGTATTCACTCAAAGTGCTCTCCACAAAGCACCTCAAATAGGGATCGGGAAAACCACTGAAAAATATTCTAAGCCGCCGGGATTCGCACCCGGGCCCTCTGGGTGAAAAGCCAGTACGTTAGCTACCAACACCATCCCTTCCACCTTCCCGATCCCTCAGGGAAAAAGGTATACATGTTCGATTAGGTAGCGTTTGGTTCGTAACATTGTATTTTATTCGGTGTGTAACTTTGTCATTTGTTTTACGTGGGTTGTTATTTTGATGCTATGAAACGCGACTTCTTTTTGAATTCCAACATTGGGAACATTTTCACCATTCCACATTTCTGGGCCCGCTGGTGATTGCCAGTAGACACAAGACCTTTGGAAATGATTGTGCCTTAATGGAGTCCATCGGACGTGGGAAGGGTGTATTGACGACGATGCCGGTGGGTCATTCCTCGGCCTCCCTTGCCTCTCCTGTGTTAAGGGTTGGGGTGGGGGATCCCCTTCCCGCGAGGCGACGATCCTGTTACTTTAATCCCTAATACCACCCTCCCCCCCGCATAAAAAGATTAAAACAAAGGCGCCAATTTCCAGCCATTGAAAAAATATTTCCGATCGTTTTGTGTGTCATCCTCGCCATCCCTTTCTGCACTATGGGGTGTAAAGTTTTAAGCGTAAGGGAGGAAAGTACTCACCCTCGCCAACCCGGACAGTACGCGTTGGAATATGTGGACAAGCTAACAAAAAAGTTAGGATTTATTAGAAGATTATTGGGGAAATGCGATGAAAATGTTAAAGAGAAATTTCATATTTCGCTGGTTAGGTCTCATTTAGAATATGCTGCTGGTGTGTGGTCCTCACGAAGTTGAATTGATTGCCGAATAAGATCGCGTGCAGCGTACATAAGAGCTAGATTTGTAAAACGGTTTTACGATAAACTGAGTAGCGTATCAAATTATTAAGAGTAGCTAGACTGGGAATCATTTAATGGAGCGAAGGTTAAATTGCAGATTAAATCTCTTGCATATGAATTGAAAGGATTTACCTTCAGCAATTTTGTTGAAAATATATGATTGGCTCTTCCGTACTACGGTAGGAGAGTTCATGTAAATAGAATTAGAGAGGTTAAGTGTAGAACTGATAGTTTTAAGATGTGATTTTTTCCATAAATGATAAGGGATCAGATCAACCTTGTCCTATCTCGCTAGCGGGGAATGAAGTACGATTAATTTTTATTTCATCTATTTTTATCTCGTATTTTGGGTCAAAAGTAGTTTGGTGTTCAATCACCCCCTTTCAAAAACCCTAGCGTAAGCTCTCAGGGTACTATGCATGTAAGGTAACTTAACATAGTTTTGCATACCTTCATTTCGTCCAGTACCTAATTGCTCGGAGAAATCTTATCTTATTTTGATACGCTAAAGTCGTCAAAAATGACGGGAAATTAAGAATAAAAAATATCAGTGAATTTGAAAAATTATATTCATAAAAATACCCCAAGAGAAATAATTAATTAAATCTTTAAATAATCACAAAAACAGTGCGGCGGTCATGGTAATCCTAAACGGAATTCGACAAAGTCCTTATCAAATCGCCTTTGATTAGTTGTAGCTATGAGTAGAAAAATAATGTACCTTTATGTTTATTGAATCGATCTTCCCGGTTTTCTTGCTGCGTACTCGTAAGTCTTAATTAACTCAAAGTGACTGGAAAAATCCACAGAAGCATTGAGGTGCACCATAATACTTAGCACAACGTTTAAACTGGCGAAAAAGCCCCTGTTTAGGGTTCGCTTAGTCCACCTGTGGCCATTGTTGGATCCAATTTTTAAAATGACTTTTGTATGATTCTCATTGTTTCTTTTCTGTTATGAACCACAATAATTTCCCGAGGATGTTCCCATTACATTTAATAATGTTATTTTTTGTGTTTTTCCGCTTTTAAAAGATTTAAATAGCTCATCAGAACAGTCGGACATAGATTTTTTTAAGGAGAAGTTAAACACGGCTGACGGGATTGAAATTTTTTTCACCCCTAATCCCTCATTTTATCGTGTTGACATTTGCGGTGAATATTTTCATTTTTTAAATTGTTTTTCTGTTGTTGGTGATTGGAGGAATTGGCGGTTAAAATTCCGGCGAATCAGAGCGATGTCCGATTCCGCTGAATTCTTCCATCGTTGTGTAAATGTCGATCCCCATGCCACGACAGTGTGGAAAACAAAATGAACATCTCATCGGTTCAGACATAAAAAAAACACGACTGCGTCACGCTCGAGGCATTCCAGGGGTCTGCGCCGACAACGTCATAGCTGGGTTCTCGTGATTTGTGTGTCTCGTGATGTGAATGTAGTCACCACTCCTCTTCGTCCATGAATCCATTCGCGTTCATTCCTATACTCGCCTTATCCTACGCGTTTGAAATACGAGTGATCCCCGTTCTCCTCTCCTTACTGGTATCTGCGCCACAGATGGGCACTGCACCTTTCATGCCTCATGTTAGTTTTTTGTTTCTTTTAAGGTGGCTGGCTGGGGAAGCTTTGAGTCACAGACGCAGAAACACTCATTTAGAATATGCTTTTACATCTGTTGAAAAATACTGCTCTAGTGTATACTATGTAGAATGCGGAAGCCATGTAAAGCAAAATGAACATGCTGAAGACTAGGGCAAAGTGGTCACGGAAAAGAGTTTTAGTTGACATTTTGATCAGCCTGGAAATGGAGTCAAAAGTCCGATGGTAAATAAATAAATTCATAGAATGCTTACATCACTTGTAATTATCTACATATAATTAATTAAAGTTAAAGTAGAATATTCACCCGAATCCACTTTAAAATATCATTAATTATACATTTTTAAATCAACATGGCTACGCCGACACTATCTAATTTCTTGCTCGTGGGTTATCTGGTTTATCCTCATATCCTCGCGATCGACAAATATCTAATAATTATGGAAATAACGCATGAGAGAGTAGATAACTTTTTTACCATGAGTGCATATACCAAGAACTCGTAACTAATCACTTTTTGATGCAGCAATCAGTTCTAACTTTCTAAGTTTAATGAGCTATCGCGGAACATTCTTGGAGAAGTTGTCCTTTCCCGAATCCGAAGGAGGACCGAATTTGAAGGGGTACCGTAATCTTGAACGGCGACGTTATTCTTTAGGCATCAGTCGGCCGCGACGTTCCGGGATTTCCATTTGTGCCCCTCAAATCCATACTGGAAGGATGTCACCATGCCTCGGGTTACACTTGGAAATCAGGAACCCTTCATGCAATTTTAAAATCAAAGGAAAAAGGCCATGCAAACCCCAGCTCTTTTCGCCCAATCACCCTCCTCCCTGACCTAGGGAAAATATTTGAAAGATTATTTAAAGAGAGAATACAAATAATTCGCGAGGATACGTTATATCTTCCTAATCAATATGGTTTCAGGAAAAACCGAAATACATCAGATGCAATCAAAGCCCTCTTAAATAGTTTAAATAATCAAAGTAAATATACATTAGTTGTTTTCATTGATATACTATAAAAGGTGCATTTGACTCTGTTTGGTGGCCTTCTGTCCTTCAGGAACTTAAAACACTTAAAATACCGTCGAACCTAATTAGACTCTTTTCAAATTACTTTACAAAGAGACAGGTTGTATACAAAATGCACACCAATTCAACTAAGAAAATCCTCACCAGGGGCTACCCACAAGGTTCTGTTTTGGGCTCGTTAATGTGGAACCTTAATACTAACCAAGTCTTAAGGAAAGAATTCCCCATGGGATGTGCTTAATAGCTTTTGCCGATGATATGGCTTTGTCTATTGAAGCTAACTCAAGAGCTAAAATGGAGCAGCTGACAAAAAATTGTATTGAACAAATAGAACAATGGGCAATAGTTAATAAACTGGTAATTTCAGCAACCAAGACAAAATACATGGTCTTTGGAAATAAAATGTCTAGGAATCCCACTGTTAAAATCTACAGCAGCAATATCCGACGCACTTCATCTTTTAAGTATTTGGGAGTCGTGTTAGACGAAAAATTAACTTATCAAGTCCACATTAATTTCATAGTCATCAAAACCAAAAATACTTTTCAAGCTGCCCGCAGGTATTGCAATACTAATTTTGGAACGGACTCCATTCAATTGATATACAAAGCTGTAGCAATACCCATTGTTACCTACGGCTGCTCCATTTGGGGTCATAAGGTTAACTACAGCAGAATCGAAAGAAAACTTAGAGAAGCACAAAGACCCTGCCTCTTAGCAATTAGCAAAGATTACTCGGCAATCAGCACGGACGCACTATGGTTAATTACCGGACAACCACCTCTTTAAGTGCGAGGTCATGGAGAGAATTAGCATAATCGAAGTCAAATCGGACCAAGGCACAAAACACTCCAACTCCGAGATCGAACAAAATCACGCCCTAAACAAAAAACAATTAAAAGAAATACTCAGGGAACAAACAATTCATCAGTGGAATAAAGACTGGCAGAATTCCGATAAAGGTAATCACACTAGAGAAATTTTCCCAGACGTCATTGAAATATAAAATTTAAGCTAACTAAAAAGGCGACACAACTCCTATCAGGCCACGGAAATTTTGAACATTACCTCAATTAAATAGGAATGTCAAGGACTAATCTATGTAGTACCTGCCTACCAGAAGACACTGCTAAGCATAGAATAGAGGAGTGCCTACAGTATGAAAAACCCAGACATGAAATATGGCATAGCATAACTTAAAAGAAAAGCGAGATGCGTGAGATTATGCTATTTTGCCCTAATCATAACTGCAACCAATTATTTAAAATAGTACAATAATATTTGATAATGGTACAACGAGGTTTGATAGAATTAGTAATTGTATTGTATGTTTTATTGTGTAGGTAAATTGTATGTAATTGCTATTTTAAGTTGACGTGTAATATTTAGGCTAGTGTGCGATCAAAAACTGTTGTATAGTATGACTTGGTAAACTGAAGTGTTATCATGAAATAATACATTTATTCCTTAGACAACTTATTATCTCTAATTGTACTAAATTCGAGTCCAGCATTACTTTTGTAATTTTATTCTACTATGTCATCTTATTTGATATTTCTTTCTCATGTTGTGTAATTGATTTTAATTATATCAAAACACTAAAGGGGGAAAAAGCGTGAGCAGGAACCCCCTCAACATTATTATTAGGTAATCTACCGGGTAAGGTAGGTTTTTGGATGGACACAACTATCAAATAAACATTTTGTAACTCCAAACGAAACCCAATCCAGCAACCTAATCTACATCAGGTCCCTCTTCATCTCTGTGTACTTCCTCCCTCTTCATTCCGTCCAACATCCCTATCCTATTCCTGCCCTTTCCTCGCTTGCCCAACATCCTCCCCTCTATTACCCTCTTCAACATTCCACTACCGCTCAATACGCCTTTCATCCATTTTTCCTGCCTCCATAGGATTTCTCTCAACAAACCCCTCTCCTCCCCCACCATTTCTAGTACTTCCTCATTTGTTTTCCTTTCGGTCCATTTCACCTTCTCCATTCTTCTCCACACCCACATTTCAAAAGCCTCCAATCTACGTCTATCCTCCTGCTTCAGCGACCACGTTTCCGCGCCGTACATAGCTACGCTCCATATTAGAGTTTTTACGAGTCTTGTCTTAACATCCCTACTCAACGTCCCTGTCATCAACTCCCTCCTCCTTGAGAAAGCCTCCTTGCCTAGCGCAATTCTTCTCCTTACGTCCCTACCACTTTGACCGTATTGGTCCAAAACACTTCCGAGATATGTAAACTGTACTACCTGCTCTATTTTTTCCCTGCCTATTTTAATATTTAGCTTAGCCTTATTCTTTCTGGAAAATCACATAACCTTTGTTTTATCAATATTGATTCTCATCCCATATTTATAGCACTGAACCTCCAATTCACTCAACAATTCTTGCAAATCCTTGGCTGACTGAGCAACTAATGCTTGGTCATCAGCAAACCTAACCGATTTTACGAATTCCCTTTCATTCCGACTTTCATTCCTACCTCCAGTTCTTCCCATGCCTCTTTAATCATTTCCTCTACATATACGTTGAACAGTACCGGTGACAATGGACAACCCTGCCTTACACCTCTTCCTAACACTGCCCATCCGGACTCTCCGTTCCCCACTCGCACCTGAGCAGTCTGAGATATGTACAGGTTGCGGATCAGTCTCCTGTCCCTCCAATCCATTCCTATTTTCTGCAATACACGCATTAATTTTTCCTAATTCACTCTATCAAACGCTTTTTCGAAATCTACAAAACAGGCAAAAGCGTCCGGATTGTATTCTATATTCCTCTCGATTAGTGATCTCATTACTGCAATGGCATCACGCGTACCTCTTCCTTTCCTGAACCCAAACTGATCATCCCCTAAGTAATCATTTGCCTTACTCTCTATCCTTTTGTTGATGATCCTGAGAATAACTTTAGCTGCGTGGGATATCAAACTTATTGTTCTGTAATCCTCACATGACGAAGCCTTTGCCTTTTTTGGAATAGGAACTAACACCGATCTCACAAAATCTTCCGGCCAGATTCCTTCCTCATAGATGCTACGAATCAGTCCATATATGGCCTTCTTCCCACCTTTCCCTAACCATTTCAACATTTCTATAGGAATATTGTCCACCCCCACAGCTTTATTTGCTTTCATCTCCTTTAATGCCCTTTCTATTTCATCGTCGAGTATGCCTGGACTTAAGCTATCTTCTTCTACGTCATGTTCCTTTTCTATGTCTAACCTTGTCCGCCTAAGTTCTTTACCATACAGTGTTTCTATATATTCCTTCCATCTCTCTTGGATTTTTCCTGGTTCAACTATTATCTTACCCCACTTATCTTTAACTGTTAGCACAGATCTTGCCTTCTTACTTCCTGATAATAACTTAACCTTGCTGTATAGAGCACCAATTTCACCCTTCTTCTGTAAACTTTCCATATCCTCGCATTGCGTTTTCCACCATTCTTCTTTTGCTTTATTTGTGGCCCTTCTCAATTTATTGTTTAACTCTTTGTACTTAATTTTGCCCAACTCTGTGTTTACATTCTTCCATCTTCTTCTCTCATCCATCTTTGCAATCATCTCATCCGTGACCCAAGGTTTCTTTATTCTTTTCCCCTTAACGGTTCCTATAGTGTCTTTTGCTGCTTCCGATATCCCTTGCTTGATACATTCCCATTTTTCTTCGATCGTACTCAGTTCTTTACCGTCATCCATGATTTTCTCTACAGTCTGCTGATACTCCTTCCTCGTTAATCCATTTAATGCTTCTACGTTCCATTTCCTAACCCGCCGCCCTAGCCTTATATTCTTGAAACGGACGTTGCATTTCATAACAACTAAATTGTGGTCAGAGTCCGCATCCGCTCCTGGGAAACTGCGAATTTATTACACTGTTCCTAAACTTGTGCCTAACCATAATATAATCTAACTGATACCTTTCTGAGTCACCTGGCGTTTTCCATGTATACCTACGCCTTTTGTGATGTCTAAACCATGTGTTAGTGATGACTAACCCCTGTCTCCTGCAGAATTCAATTGCTTTCTCCCCGCGTTCATTCCTCGTGCCTAACCCATAGTCCCCCACCTTACCACCATATCTTCCTTCGCCTACCGTCGCATTCCAATCCCCATTACTATCAAATGTTCCCCTGCAGGAACACTCGCGATGAAATCCTCTAACTCATCGTACATCTTATCGACTTCTTCTTCCTTGTGGTTGCTCGGTGGCATGCATACCTGAACAATGACCAAGTTCGTCGGCTCTGCTTTAATCTCTACGATTAAAATTCTATCTGTTGCTTGCTCTTTGTTAACTACGCTTCTTCCTACCCCTTTATTTAAAATTACGGCAACCCCTCGTTGGCTCTCATCCCCGCCGCTTTATATCACCCTATAATTGTCACTCCAGTAATCCCCGCTATCCTTCCATCTCACCTCGGAGAGACCTAAAACATCTATGTTACCTCTTTCCATCTCTCGCCTAATATTTTCCTATTTGCCTCTCCTCAACATTATCCTGACGTTCCAGGTTCCTATTCTGACTACTTTCGTCTTCTTCTGAGTCTTCTGTCCTGCTGCAGTTATTTCTTCCCTGCAAGGGTTTCGTGGGATGACGACCGCGGAAGCCTTGCCTCTCCCGCTGCCGGGCACGACACACGGCCTCTTGGGCCGAGTCCCGTAGTTGCCAGGACTCATATCATCTATAGTGCCCGTCATTACATTCTTGGGAATGATAATTGAGGTGGGTTCCCGTTGCCTTCCTCAATAGTGTTTTTAACGTGACACCATCACTTAATGGCCGCCCCACTGGGGTCAGACGCCATCGCAGCCGCCTCACCCCCTCAACATATCGTGCTATATATTTTTTATATGCTATTCTTTTGTATTTGCTTCCGCAATAAAAAAAGGGAAGGTGTGATTGGGGAAACTCCTTCACCACCTTTCCTTATTATTATTATTATGCCTCGGTGGAAACGTTACAACAGGCCGTGACGAGGGAGCTTAGCAACATTCCGGGCGCCGCCTTCAAGAAGGTGTGCGAGGCGTGGAAAACCCGCTGGCGGCGGTGAACTTTTGAGTTAATGTATCAATTCTGGCAATATATTTTTTTAATCGACTCAATCCTGCCACTTTTGGGACAGACCTTGTATTTTTCATAGTTCTGCACAAAAGAGACCATAACGAACGTATGTTAGAAATTACGAAATAAGCAAAATCCATGCCCTTTTAAAAATCGACCCGAAAACCTAAGGTGAAGAATCGGTTGGAATGCGGAGGTTTCATGAGCAAAGGGAAGTAGAAGAAATGAAGAATTGTTCCTAGTGCAAGTACCTCATCTGATTAGCAGAACGCACATTCTTCCTTGGCCATATCCATAGTCATCATTATAATATTAACCAAAGCGGTGCATGCCTAGTATTCCTTAACCCCCATGACGAGCCTAATCCTTTGAGCTATTACTGATTAGCCCATGATTATGGAAGTTGGATACATGTTTCATGGGAAATTCAATCATTTAATCACCCAATAGAAGTTTTGAGCGATATTCATGCATTTGCTATAATTTATTTTTTTTTGGAAAAATAAAATGAATTCCTCTGATTATTAAGTGTTTCTTTTGTCAATCGGAGCTGACTGTTCAACCTCCTAACTACCTTAGGTAGTGTTTCGGACTGTCCACAAAGACGTCTTATATTGAACAGAAGTTTTACAGTAAATACAGAAAAAAATGGTTTATAACATGCTAGAATTGTAAAAAGTGAACAAGCAACAACTCTCACCATTTTACATAAATTACGACCCAATTGACAAGCGTAAGTAATTTGCGTGTCACGCGATTTGATTGAGACATTAGGAATTAGTAATGATCCATTAGCCAGTGGAGAATCCTTAATTGTCCGCAGGAAAGAGATGTATTGGTATCTCGCGTGACGAAGACCTAAGTGTGGGGGAGAAAAAGTCACATTAATTCAAGGGACGTTATTCACTTCAGAGAGGCAATTAAGTGTTTCCGACTTAAATCGATTCCAATGGAGCTCTTCTGAAGCCACAGGCATGAATACGTACAAGCAAATGACTGCTTTCCCATAAACCTCTCCTCTTATGCGTCTGTCCATTTCTCTGGCAGTGGTTGAAATTTCTCCCGAGTTGCCATCACTTGATAAATAAAACAGTTTCTGTCGTAACTTGGTGGAAGTTCTGAAATTCTTAAAAAACGAATATTGCCATCACTTGTTCAAAGAGTATTGTTGGCTTCGTAAAACACCGGAGATCTCAGTGTTAATTACGTACGTGTTTCCTTGATTGTGTAGTAGGTAGATAATTAGTGTTATCTAAGTGTTAAGTATTGCTTCGCTAGTATTTCCACGAAAATATTTATGTATTGAAAAACGTGGGAACTGAAGCGAACCCTACCCCACCCATTTCTTGGCTTCCGATATTTCGTTTTATACGTTTTCTTTTTTTTTTAAGTTTCCACCGTGTTTGATTGTTGACGTCACCATGGCGATGAGTCGTCTTGAGCTTTGTTGTTGGCGGCGGGCCAATTCACGTCAGCGCCCCGGGCGACTCTTGTGACGATGCTCGCTTCTTTTAATTTGCTTACCGGAGTTTGGAGCCCCCTCGAGGGGAGGGAGACTCGACAACGGAGGGGAGTTTTTGCGTTTTTCCTGGAGTAAGTTCGCTGTTGCGGACTTTAAGGGATTTTCTCTCTGCCTCAAGAGAAAGGGGCACGGAGACAAGCAGTCGCTGGGCAAGACACTTGCCGCCGGGATTCATTCACATTCGGGTGAATGTTTCAACCTTTGTTCGACATCGTCGTATTGAGGTGTCCTTTCTCGTCGACAGGGAGACGGGATGGCCGTTTCCTTTGGTTACTCCTGGGACCCTTGTTACATTGCAGCGAAAGTTTTTCCTTTTCATCAATTTCTTATTTTTAGGAATTCCGCAAAAGTGGCCCAAGCGGTCTTTTATTCCCAAAGTGTGTTTGATTTCTGAAGTCCCAGGGGGAGGAGGAAAAAAACAGAAATGATTGGCTCGACGGGAGGACAAAATCTTTGGTTGGCGAATTTTTATTTTGAAACATTATTTTATTTGACGAAGAGCTCTGCGGGATCTTCTAATTTCGGAAAATTCAATGTCGAGTGGAGTCTGATTCCATGTCTGGCACTCCTCACACTCGGAAAGATAGAATAAAAATGAGATATCACCCGATTTCTTCGATAATTCACGAAAAGGGTTTTTTTTCTGTATTTCTAAAATATTTTTCTAAAAAGTCGAGCATGTGGCTTGGAAATTTAAAATTCCGAATGGAAAATCACGTCCATTGTCAGCCAAGTTTTCATTTGTTCTGGTCTGGATCAACGAAAGCTGCAGGGCCAATCAGATCGTTGGACGGAGGTTGCGGAGCCAATCAGGTCGTTGGACTTAGGCTGCGGGCAAAAACCAGACCGTTTGTCGTTTGTTTCGCCTATCGTCAAAACAGACTGCGTAGGAGGTCATCATCTTTGTCTTTTGTTTAGGGTTGTACTTCCACCGTCGGCATGAAAACGGTCGCCGCCTCAATACGCGGTGGCAGTTCAGCGGAGAACCGATTGAATGAAAGCTTGGCTTCAGCGTTTATGCGTCCTACGCGATGGCCACTTGCCGGACCTGATGACGCAAACCACCCCTTCAGGTGTTTTCACTCGATACTATGAAACTATGGCTGGAATAACTGCGCAAGACGCCTTGAATGTAAACGTCGTCTCCAGATGATTCGACTCCAATTCTTGGTTCAATCATTTGATGATTTTCTTTTGGTCTTTATAGGGAGTAATTACAACTTCGGCCACCAATCAAACACGTGAGCAAGTAATCTTCATCGTCGTATCCCACAAGTGGTTTCCTTTAGCCTTTCATTTTTCTGCACCTAGTGTTTATTCATTCACTCTCTGATATCTTCTGTATTTGACGTCTTACGTAATTTTTTTCATATGTTCTTGGTTTCTTGTCCTATTTTGTGGTATCTTTCCTTCCATTATGGTCATAACTAATCCCAAATGCCTCAAGATGTGTCCAATCCAATCGGCTCTTCTTAGTTCTACATTGGCTCTCCATACGGTGATCCCTTCCTCTTCCGCTGCGCTATATACGAGTACTTCCTCGTTCTACGCTTTGTCAATACCTTGAATCTTCAGCCTTCTCCTCTTCAGCGCCATGTTTTATAGGCTGCTCTTCTTTGCTTTTCCACTTTTCCAATGTTCCATGTTTCTGATCCGTATTGCGCCAATAATTCAAAAAAATGTTTTTTACGAACCGTCTTCTTAATTGTTACCTCAGCTTCATTGAACTCAATATAGTTCCCTCTTCTTCACGAACGCCTTCTTAGCTGAAGCTATTCTTCCCTTGGTGTAGGCCGAACTTCCTTCGTTGCATTTCATACTGCTGCCCAAGCAGATGAAGGGTTCAACTTGCTCAATGTTCACTTCTTGAATGTGTAATTAATGTCATTCGCCAATTTTATCAATACTATTATTAGCAGTGGTCTAGCGGGATGGTGTGCGTTTTCTTATGGGTGGTGGCATTACATTATACTACTCTGGTCGTCATTTCCATCCATCATGACGGAAAATATCCTTAAAACCCCGTACTGCCAATTGCATACACTCATCTTCAGCTCTATGTGCTGTCTTCCTCCTTATTTCCATCCAAAGTGATATTCATTACCTCCCGAAATTCGCAGGACATGAAAATTTCGGAAAATAGCCGCATGGAGGCTATTTTCTTAAAAGCTTAAAAGTTGGCTTTCTCGGTGAAATTGCGAGAAGATTCGTCGTCGGAGAAAATCGACCCACGATTTGGTTATTTGGGGTTGTTCTAACGTTAGGTTGATAAGAAATTGAAATGCCCTAAAGTGTCATCTCGCATTACCGTCTCAGCAGGTGACTGTCGCTGCGCGTACTGTCCTAACGTGAGTTCCGGTCGGTTAATTCTACTATTCTCGTATCCCGTGGAATTAGTTTATGTCCAGAACATTTCCGAGAGGGAGTTCGGAACGAGAGAACTGGAAAATGGAAGAGGAACTACCTAAGCTGATTCAAGTTGGCAGCCGTTGTGACGTCGGTTATATCCAAGTTTATTCTGCAAGACCTCCGGAAGGAAAATTCGGAGAAAAAGTTGAGCGTTCGTGAAAGGGGCTTTATTTGGCAATTAGAAGGACGCGAATTTCGTCTCTTCCTCCCCTTTCTCGGAAGACTCTACTGATTCTCTTCTCGCTCGAATTGTGTCGTAAAATATGCATTCATCCCGCCTCCTCATTGTACGTTTTATCCCTCCCCCATCTCCGCCCCTCCCGTTCTTCTCATTTCCTTACAGCCCCCGCCATCACCCACCCTTCCCCGAACCACTTTGTAAGCCGTTTAACACGATACTTATTTGAGCAATGGAACAAGAAAGACTCTTAAAATTAAATCTTTCAAAAGAGGGAATACCATTCGATAAATTTATTGAACGCGGTGAGGGTGAAAGAAAGAGAAAAGAAAACTTTGCACTTCCACGCACTTTTAACCCAACACAACCATGGTTTCGATGATGCGCATCATCATCCTAAATCGAAACCATGGTCGTGTTGTGTTGAAAGTGCGCGGAAGTGCAAAGTTTTCTTTTCTCTTTCTTTCACCCTCACCATGAAGGAATTCCACAAAGTTAAGCTTGAAACTGTTAGCTTTATTGAACACGATTTTTTGAGTTGGAAACAGAAATAAGTACGATCCTCGTTTTCCCTTGGATTCTTTGAATCATTTCGAACTCGGACCAAACCCTCCCTTAAGCGCCAGACTACCAATTATAAATATCTAATGACATCAATGTTAATTTTTGACCAAATTTTATCGGGAAAAACTTTTATGTATTTTTACAGCATCCGAAAGCTGAAAATATATTCAATATATTTTGTTAAATTAAGCATAGGCAATCGGGCTTGATCAAAATGCAAGTTCCTCCTAAAACGGGAGAGGCTGTTCCAATACAATCAATAGGATTTCGCTGAAATACGGTGAGAATAACATTTTCGTTCAAGGGAAAGTCTTTTAAACGGTTCTAGGCCTTGACAATACTTATTTAAAGGGAGTTTTGGTATAAACTGAAATATTCTTATAAAATTCGTAAATTTCAGGCTTGATTCTGTGGAACTTATCCATTACGGAAAGAAAAAAATGCAGATTTTTAAAATTCAACTTAATGTTTTATAATCTCACGACCCGGGTTCTAATGCGTAGTACCCACCTGATGATGATACTATGTATGTATTGAAACCTGGGTCGTAAGATTATAAAACATTAATTTGAATTTTAAAAATCTGCATTTTTTTCTTTCCGCGTGAAATATCAGTGACGTTTGTTTCTTTTTTATGTAAATAAATCCAGGGAAGTCATATTTGGATTACCGATTAGTGCACGTGTTCCGTAATTGTAAGTTCGGGAAACGACTCCTGAAGTTTCTGCCCTATTGTAAACGAGAGGAATCATTAATTTCCTTTCTGAATTTGTCTGTTTTTCGTCCTACGTTAAAAATTTTAATGATTTTTGACTTATTATTGCCCGCTTTAGGAATGGCCTTGGAATATATGTGAAAATTGTTTACATTGCTGACCAAACAGGTGCGCATCGCTGAGCGCGTTTTGTTGGAAGTGGAATTCCGATTGTTTAATCAGACATTTTATAATTATACGTACAATTAGCTGTCACAGTCTTAATGCGGCCCGAGTAAAGTCTATTTATTAATATTATTATTAAAAGAAATACTCGATCAAAGATGTGAACGAGAAATTGGATAGGAACCGACCCATCCATTCGAATCGACCCGAACGAGAGTTCGATTACGTGAATCTCGTCCAATTCAATTTTGTTGCGCTAGATTTCTCAGAAGAAATTTTGTGAATAAATCCTCCGAATGAATTGGACACTTGACTTGTTGGGATCTTCTAAAAGTACGTATTTTTCAAGATCCTTTCGCACTTCATTTTCGAACGACCATGTGGGACATTATTGTCGAGAAAAAAATCCTTGTTTATTCCCTTACGTGCTGAAACAAACCTGGATTTAAGTTCTCAGATCTAAGTTAAAAGTTGTAAATTTCACCGAATCGTGATTTCCTTCCTGCTTGTCTTTTTTCGTGAAGGTTTGTTACTATTTTCATGAAACCGTTTACATTTCAAGGATTCGACCAGCAAAAGAGCCCAGCTCGCATGTCCAGAGATGCTGTTCTCGAAATACGCCAAATTTTTCATGAAATAAACCAGTCAATGTTTCCCCCTCTTTCCGTGAAATTGCTCCGATAGCTAAAAATAAACAAAGTATATGAAAACATGAGAAAGTATAAATTTATCTCTTCCGACTATGAATTAATGCGAATGCCCTTGAAACCCTTTGTGTGCCGCCTGATTGGACATATGGCCATCCTCGTGGTTGCAATCCCACCTGCATATTTTATGTGCATTGCGAATTTTTTAACGTGGCTCCTTTTTCTCTTGCGGCGTTGCTAGGCTGAGTGAAATATTAAAGAGAAACTTGATAGCGTTCTTTTTCAGTTTTCCGTCTTGTTTTCATTGGAGATTTTTAGAATTCCTCGACCCGTGCACCTACTCTATGCAGAGCGCTCTTCTCTTATTAAAAAGGCAAGGTCATGAAATGCCACGTAAGCCAAAAGGAATGCTTAATCTTTGAATCATCAAAGAAAAGATCAAGATCTTTAAAAGATCTCAGTTAAATCCTCAACACCGTATAGTTATACGAATGAAGTGCATTTAAAAAGAATACTAATTAGGCAAGGCGATGAAATTCCGCTCGAGGCGAAAGAATGCTTTAATCAGTAAATGTCAAATAAAAATCTACATAACAAAACTTCTAAATGTCTCAACGTAAGCTTTAATACCGCATAGTATTTCGGAGGAGGTACATTTCAAAAAGAAAACTAATTAGGCAAGTTCAAGAAAGGGAGTGCAAATGTAAAGGAATGCTTAATCTTTGAATTTCTAAAAAAAAAGTATCTCGGCAAATTCCTCAGCGTCGCACAGTGTGTGAAGGACGTGCATTCTTATAAGAATGAGACAAGTTGAAGAATGCCATTTAAGGCGAAGGAATGCCAATCCGGAGTGTCCTTTGATTGATGCCAATTGATTTGTCTTTTTTTTTTCGTTGCGTGGGTTATCCATCTTGTTGCTTGATGACTTCGGATTTCATTGATCACTTCGTGTGTGGTTTGGATCGGGGTCGGGAGCTCGGTAGAAGGGAAAGAGGGAAAAACGAAGTCGCTCGGGGAAGGAGTTGGAAAGGAAAGAGGCGAGGAGACGAGAGGAAGACACTTTTGACCGTTCTATGGCCCTCGTGGTCTTCTTGTCCATTGTCTCCCTCCGAGAATGCTGGATCGATGAAGGGAGGAGGAGGAGGGGTTTGGAGGTGGGGGGAGAGGGAGGGAGGGTAGGTGAAGGAAAAGGGTGTTCTACCACTCCCCCTTCCTTTGTAACCAGGGCATCCCCGAAGTGAAAAAGTACCCTCCTCCCCAACTCTCGGCTTCCATTTTCGTTTTTTTTTTAATTTCATTCGTTCCGCGTTCCCGTTTTACCCAAAAATGCATCCTTTCCCCTCTGGTTCGAGGAAGAGGGGGAGAGGGGCGTGCGCTCTCGCATCGGTTGAAAACCGTCCAAGTTCCCGGAGCGCATGGGAAAAAACACGCGAGACATTATTAAGTCCCACCTTTTGCGGCACGACCTATATTTAATGCCTGCATTGGTGGAAACATGGTACGAACCACGGGGAAAACAACAATGGGGCAGTTTGTTTTTCATGAGTTTTCTGTGTAAGAAAAAGAAATTTTTTTTCATATGCTTGAAAGTTAATTCTGATGTAATTTAACTGAAATGTATATTGGTTTAAGGAAAACTCGAAAGTAGTCCACTCGAAGGTCGGTTTGGTAGGTGATGGTAGAATCCACCCAATATTAAGACCCCTAAACGACGTGTGAATATTCACACATCAGGGTAGGGGTGCCAGTTCCTTTCCCTGTGCCGGTTATGGTTTCCCAGGAAGACATCTGGCACCCGAAAAATCACACAGCTCGGGTGGAGCTGAAGGTGTCCGAGAGGAATTGAACCTGGTTCCATCGGCAGTCCAATGGTCTACCTGTGGACCACTGCGCCCCCTTGTACACATATACTCGTAATAGAAGGCATAAGTGAAGGGAAGATCTCTTAGTAAGACCAAGAGACAAGTGCAAAGGTCAAACCAAGCAGGTCGTAAACCAGAGAAGTCAACCAAGGGGTGAGGTAAGCACTGAGTGAATGGTGAGGAATGGTGGGCGTCAGTGAACCAATCTTGGAATTGAAATATTGGCTCCCAGCACCCGGTAACCCTTCCTCCCTACCAGTGCCAGGTGGCGCCCATAACGAATCCTGTGATAATTACTACGCCCAATTTGGAGATAGTTTTTTACCTCCTATTTACAGCTACACCAATTCAATTAAATGCAATAGAACACATTTGTATTTGACATTTTCACCCCCGCCCCCCCAACCTGCTGGATTAAATCTCTTTCTCATTAACTGAAATCTTCCTCGCCTGGTCCCACACTACTTGTTTCAACCAACGCACCTCTGCATATCGTCCTTCTCCTCTCTCCCAATATTCTTTCCGTGCTATTTCCGTCAATCACTATCTTGTAACAACATGTTTTATTTGGGAAATTTAACTATTAGGTTAAAGTGCAATGCCATCCTTCACTAATTGGGCATTACTTAGTATATGAGATACTCATGAAGTTGGATTGATTACTGAATTAAATCGCATGCAGCATAGAAGTGGTAGATTTGTAAAAAGTTTCTATGATGACATTATCAGCGTATAGAAAAACTAGGTTCTGAATCACACACGGAGTGAATGTTAAACTACAGATTATATCTCTTGCATAAATTGGAAGTATGTCTCTTTAGCGATCATGTAGATAATCTATTATCAGCTCCATTGTACTGTGCTACGATAGATCAAGACTAAAAGATTAGAAATATTAAGTTTAGAACAGATGGGTTTAACATGTCATTTTCTTAGTGAACGATAAGTGGTCGTAAAAAAAACTGTATGCAACCGCGATAGGAGCTCAAAAAGTATTTTCCCTTTTGCGGCATTCTAAGTAGCCTTGCATGTTGTCATTATCTCGCCTAACCTTATTTGATTGTCCTCTTGTAACCAGCCCCTCGTCTCGCTTGTGTAAAGAAGTGCTACACATTTACATACCGTAGTGCATGTAACTGTAATTCTAATGCGAGACGTAGTTTGAATTATTTTACGCATTTCTTTTAGCTTTAGAAATTCAGAGAAAGTTAATATTTGATCGTGCATGTCTGGTGTTGAATCATCCCATGCCGCACACCGTAGAGTTGACTTTCGAGTTACCTTGTGGAAGTAGATGTCATAAACTACTCCAGCAGTGATGATGAACTCTGGGAGTTATCTGTTCCGTGTCTGGAATCCAGTCTTGACTTGCGCCTGCTCTTTGTCAACATTGATTTTTGTGGTTTTTGATGGTTTGTTCTTTAAACTGCTTTCTTTTAAGTAGTGTTTATTTCTTAGGCCCCCCCTGCGTTCATCCAACATGCAGCGCGTTGACCTTCCCGAAGAATCAATTCCTCTCAAATACGTAACACGTTTTCGTAATCAGGTGCAAATATATTCTAATTCTTGATAGAAGGCAGGGAGAGTGGATCAGGGTATTAAGCAATGCACCGAGAATATCCATGCCAACGTCGCTTTCCTCATAAGGCTGAAGGGTGCGGAGGTATGGCCGCCAAATACTATCTCCTTAATCAAGAGCACTACCGGTGGCTGCGATGTACTTATGTGGACTCCCGAGATAAACCGTGCGGGCAGCAAGTCAGGGCTGATAATTTATCAGGCGAGCTTTGGGTTTCCCTTGGGTGAGATATTAGTGACGTTAGTTTCTTTTTTATGTGAATGAATTTCGTAAAATGTTAGTAAATTTCCCTTGGGAATCCAGTTTCGAACCCATCTCCGGGATAACACGCAATGTGTACGTACTCCCTCCAGATAATTTTTTAAAATTTCAGATAATTTTTAATTTTCAGATAATGAAGATAATAATAAGTTAGAACTGTGGATAGATTTCGTTTCTCGTGTTGCGCTAGGCTTGAATGGAATGTACAGCTGTATCGCTCCGTCTTCATCATCGTCAACTACTGCACACATACTGTACGCCCCACTCTAAAGCTTAAAAATATGCATGCGACGTAGCCCTGCGACTGGAAAGTATGGTAATATCCTGGAATATTCGCGCGAATACGATCCAACGACCATGTGCCATTCTGAAAAGTGAATAATGACAACTTTGTAACTTCCATTGATTTTTATTTTAAAAAAACGACCGGTTTCGTCGAGTGGTCGTCATAATCAGGTGATGACTCCTGGTTATTCGACGAAACCGGTCGTTTGTTTTAAAGAAAAACCAGTGGAACAGACAAAGAGGTCATTATTCACTTTTCATCATGAAGTCCCATCAAGTTGCGCCGAAAACCATAGATGTCCCATTCTATTGGCTGCAGTGCTGGTATAAGTATGGGATCCTCACGAAGTCTGATTGATTGCAGAATTGGATATTGTCCTGCATAGAGGATCTAGATTTGAGAAACGTTGCTATGATAAACTTAGTAGTGTATCCAAAATATCAGAGGAGCTAGGCTGGAGATCACTCACGGAGTTGAGATGGTTAAACCAGAGGTTAAATCTCTTGCATATATTAGAAGGATGTCTCTTTAGCGGTGATGTTGAAAATGTATTATTACCCCCATCGCACTACGGTAGGAGAGATCATGCTAATAAAATTAGAGAGGTTAAGTATAGAACAGATAGATTTAAGATGTCATTTTTTCCACGAACGATAAGGTATCAGGGAAATAACATTGACCGCGGAAGGGGTAAAAATATTCTGATCAAAATTAGTCTGGTGTGTATTTACCCCCTGCTTCACACCCTAGCTGCGGCTTGCAGGGTACCTAAAAATACTATGAATACTTAATAACCCCAGGGTAATGGTCAAAGACGTTCACCGACCTTAGTATTGATTATTACCGCTCAACATTTGTTTTAATACAAAGGAACATTTCTTGATTTCAACCAGCATCACTTTTCTTTGCATGAACAATTTAGTCGTCGGTTGAACCTTTATTTGATCTTATCGAATGCATTGTTCCATTACAGTTACCTCAATCTTTATCTTTATTTTTTAGAAAAATAAGACGAAATGTTTTAGAACAATTGTCCTTTAATTTTTTGGCCTCCCTGTGTATAATTATAATGTTGTTCTTTCGATGCTTCCTCATCAGATTTTTTGCGGTCTTCCACTATAAGTTTCTGTAAATGGTTTATTGTCGTAGTGTGCTAATTGGATGTTTTTCGGTTTATGTGTGGTATTTTTGTCTCGGATATGTTAGACTATGTGTTATTTCTTACTGACCCCATATTTGATCTTTAAATCCCGATTTAACAGTCTCTCCTTTAGCTATGTTGTGGATTTAATGCAAAACAATCCCCTTAATGATTACAGGAGGTAATCTCTGCCCCTCAGTTTGCGTTGTAAATGTGCCTTTATTTTCAAAAGTCTACAAGCATCCATAGCCTCACCGAGAAATGGGAAGACGTTAACATTTTGTTCATGTCGGCATTTATTAGCGGACACGATAGTTTTGTGTCGCCTTGAGAATGCCAGTGCGTCTTTTTAGACATTTCCAATGGCCTCTTCGTGTCGGGATGTCTCATTGCGACGGTTAGGCTTGTTGTGACGGTCCACGGCCTAAGTCATCTAGTCCATAATCACAGTCGATGATAATTCTGTTTTTAACCTGCTACATACACTTACTGCCTATACGCACCAGGCCATTGTACAGTTATAGGTGGGAAGTGAACTGGGAATGTGTTTGTTTCGTGGCTCGTGAATATTTCGTCCAGTCGTATTATAGTTACTCCCCTGATCACTAAAAACGTCCCCTATTTCCCTAATGGCATCACAGTGTCAAACAACGGGAGGTAAAATGACAAGCCGTTAGGGAGGATCGCTCTTGCGAAAACCTTCGCCGTCCTTGAAGACTAAACAGGAGTCTCGGAACTCGTTCATATCAAGCTGATCCCGCGAAGTGTTTTGCAATATATATATTGCAGGAATCCACTTCATTCCATCCTCCTCAACGTAAATTCGAGTGCCTGTGATCTGATTGTGTAAAAAAAAGTTCAAGATTACAAATTAGTCTTTCGAGGATGGCTGCCGAAGTGCTTGGCATTGTTTTTGTGGTGATCGCGGACTATTAGCGCGATAAAAAGGGTGTTACTTCCGGAATCGTGATTCTCATATAACTTTCTCGGATGTTCCTTGTTGCAGTCAACCTGAAGTGGTTTTGTACCCAGTAGTTGTTCAAAGACACTTTTCAAATTACTCTCAAGCGGCAACGACTTTGAATATATCGAGGTTCTTATTTGTGTCTGGTGTGTTTGGCTGACTAACTGGAAAAATTAGATGCCATTGACCGTCCTATTACCTGTTTGTGTTGTGGGTTCAGTCAGGTCCTCGTTTTTATATGCGTCGTGTAATCTTCAAAGTGTGCTCACTGAAACACTTTCCTTCGAATATCTCTTTCGATAATACTCAAGCGTCACCTAACATTCGTTTGTCATCCATTCCCCCTGGTCTCACATTGACTCATGTATCACCGCTGAATGACAAACTTTTTTTTAAATTTCTGTGCCATGCAAGCCACCGCTAGGGTGTGGCAGGGGGTGAATACATGCCTGACTAATTTTGACCCGAATATGACCACACCGCTGTCGGTAGCGTATCAAAATTATTAGATCTAGTTTGGGAATCACTCATCGAGCGGATGTTAATTTAAAGGTCTGAGATCTATTGTGCATAAATTGGAAGGCTATTTTTTAAGCATCGTCAGTCAATCAGCAAGGGACCCCTGACGGGATCCGTCATTGGCCCCTGAGTGACCTGAATGGCTTTCAATTCAAAGGTTGGTCAAGAGCTGCTTTCCAAACTGTTGCTCACTCCTGATTCCAACTCCTGTTGCCGTCTTCCAATCCTCTCATTCAATCATTCCATCGACGTTTTCCATTAGTTGCTTCTCATTATAAACGTCATACTTGCCCACTCGTCATAAATACTATTATTCTTATCCTTTAATGCCCCTTCAGTTTGGATCTTAGGCTATGCCTCTCAGTTTGTGTGTTTCCCTCTGCCATTTGTAAATGTCCTCCAAAGGCTTCTCTCTTCCACACACTTCTTTTCTTGTCTCGTATTTTCATCTTTCTTCGGCAGCACCACTTTGCCACCTCTTCCAATCTTCTTTTCTTCCACTTCATGTTCATCAAGTGTATTTTGAGGCCGTACTTATTCAATTATGCCCTTCACGTGGTCAGTATCAATCATGTAGGTCATGTCTTCTTTCGGTGGGCACATCATGATTAGCTGTTTTAGGCACACCTTCCTGACCTTACTCAATATGGCCAGATTGCAGCTCAGTGTACTCTTAAAGAAACGTATTTAGAGTAAAATGATATTTCTATTTCTCTGCTTACGTACCTGTAATGCCAAGCTTGCAATATCCCTCTTTACGCCAAAGACATTATTGAAGCTTCACAACGTGCAAGGGCTGGTCGGAGAGTAGGTAAGAAAGTCGACACGTGTGATCCTTGAATAATTTAGAAAGGCCAAGGATTCTTTCTCTCTTTCTGCCGCCAGAATTCGCCACCCGAGCCTGAACTGTTTCTCAACCGAAAATGTGTGTCTTACCCTCCACTTTGTCATCCTGCGACAACCCCATGACGTCCACAAGTCTCCGAGGGGTACTGGGATTAATTTCGGTGCTAGCCGTGAGTAGAAAAGAGGGGTGGCGGTGTTTTCGAATAAACGGGCTTAAAAAGAACCGTCCCCTTTATTCGTGACGTTCGCCCACTTTTGACCTCCATCAGTGCTCCGAAGGTCTCCACGAAGGTCACCGGCCCGCGACTTGGCCCCACGTCTCGACTGCTGCTTTTCGGTCATTTTAAGACAGGGCGGGCGGACGATATGGCGCCCTAGGGAGCCCTCACGGTTCGCAAACCCTGACGAGGCTAAGGGTTGCGAAGTGTGGACGTCGACCTACACCACCTTGAATGACTTTCTAATTTGGTGACTCGCTCTGTCCATTTAAACTTCGGCTTTATTGTAAGAATAGAGAACGTGGAACGTAACAATGAGGAAATGCCGCCGTCACGTGCGACGACAAATGATGCATTTATCGGAAAGTTAATTAATGTCAGCCGAGCGGCAATTTTCAATAAATGTATTGAAACGGTAAAGTCATCAAATGGATTCCGTAGAGGAGAATTAGTAGGGCAAAGAGCAATAAAGTGACGGAATATGTGAAAGAAGATAATTTGGGAGAAAGACAAAGGGGAAGGACGCTTCGGGTGATACCTTTCTAAGCTGATACTAAACTCGGGTATCGCTGCTTCAATACCATGCCGCACTGCAACTACTGGTACCTTATTGGTGAGCGCTACCAGTGGCATAAGGATCTTCCCCGCTATCCTTCTTTATGTTGTTATTTTATTTTAGTATCCTGCAAGTCACCGCTAAGGCGTGTGGCAGGGGGTGCATATACACCAGACTAATTTTTACCCGGACATGACCCTATGTTGTAGTACGATGGGGGTAATAACGCATTATCAACATAACTGCTAAAGAGACTCCCTTCCAATTTATGCAAGAGCTTCAATCTGTAATTTAACCTTCGCTCCTTGAGTATTACCCAGCCTAGCTGCTCTAATATTTTGGTTGCACTACTAAGTTCATCATAACAACGTTTTACAACTCTAGCTCCTCTATGCTGCACGCAATCCAATGTGGCAATCAATCCACACTTCGTGAGGATCCCATAAACTTGCAGCAGATTCTGAATGAGGTCTAACCGGAGACAGAAAACATTTCTCTTTGACCTTCTCGTCACATTTACGCAGCACTCTTTTAATAAATCCTAATTTTTTATTGGCTTGTACACATATTCACCGTATGAGTTTCACTCGGGAGAGATCGTGAGTGAGGGTAACGCCTAGGTATTTGAGTGCACACATTCCATTTCGGTGTTCCCAATGCAGCAGGCGTTCGAGTGGGAATTACTCTTTTTCCAAATGCATGACTAAAGTTCAATTCTAATTGCCGAGTGTCGCACCAGCGTTGTATAGCATTAAGGTCACCTGACAAAGCTGCCGTGTCCTCAGGATCACGGGTATCACGGTAAACCACTGCATCGTCAAGAAATAAACGTATCTTACTAGTGACTGCGGAGTCATTGCCGATAACATAAAGTAGGAATAAGAGAGGTCCGATAACACTTCCCTGGGGAATACCTTAAGTAACTTCTACTGCATTTGAGCTAACTCAATCCATGACTACTCTTTGTACACGACCATCTTTAAAGTCTTTAATCCAAACCAGAATATTTTTATCTATGACATATGTTTCTAGTTTTGTGAGTAATTTACTGTGAGGTACTTAGTCGAAATCTTCATAAAGAGATCTAGAAAAACTGCTTCCACTGCTACTTAGATTTATCCCAATACAAGGATATAATGAAGAATTCTGTGGATGCACGTCTGTCTGGAAAATTCCAGAATGAGATCCTAATGAAAAAATACTGTCCACCCTCATTGTTTTAAATAAAGGCTATCCCTATTCAGGTGGTGATCTTTCGTGGCCCCGTCAAAGGGCAATCCGAAGGGAGGGAGAGTGGAGTGCAGAGGCGCCTTCCTTCCTCTCTTCTTCGAAGGGCGAGGGTCTTTTGTCATCCCCAACCGATCCCTTCTCTCGGCCCGAGACACCACCAATCTCCGCCTTCGAGGAACTATTCGGGCGGACCGTCGTCTCTCACAGGTCGATCTCCTTGTGCGGTCGTTGCCCTCCCCCAACACCTTCTAAACCACTAATTTCGGTGAATTGATTTTAGAAGGCATTTCCAGGTCGCCGAAGCAGCGCTGGATATGCCATCGGCCTTCCCACCTGCCCTGCTATGAATTCATAATTTTGAAGAGACGAGGGTTATGCAATGAATTGCTAAAATGCTCTGTTCCGTAATTTCTCGTAAGGGTTGTGGTAGTAGCGATAGTAGTCATCCGACGACGGCGTTTCTGCTGCATTTGCGGCTACTTTTCTCATTTCAAGAGGTGAAAGCTTTAATGCCTCAAAGACGTCCTCGGTGGTAATTTCTGCCTCTTCTCAGCGGTGCATATCCCTTCGACGGAGTGGATTTACTGGAGAAAAACGGTGTGAGGGGATATAAGGGGATGGAGAGGCCACACTTCGGAGTTGTTGAAGTGGAGAGTCGCAGACTGTGGTCAAAGCTATTGGCCCCTGCCATACACCTACATAATAGCTCGCAAGCCGCCGCAAGGGCGTGTGGCGAGGGGTGTTTGGTCACCGCCCGTGAAGCACAATAAAACCTCATGCAAAACTAACAAATTCATTCAATTCAAATTCAGAGGCGTATATATTCATGCCAAAACAGTTTTAACTTACACGCATGCAAATGGATATACAATCCGCTAACATACACATGCACCTACGAATATACCTATTTTTTGCAGCCTTTAATCTTGCCCTGACTTTTAAATCGTATATCTTCACTGTTTCTTTTATGGCTTTGATTTCCTACCATTATGATTCCTGATTTTCCTGGGAAAGAATGAATATTTGTATCTATCTGTATGGGAGTCTACCTCACTTATCGTTGTGATTTGACCTACCCGAATAGCGTGGGGCCATAATAATTCCTTTCGTGTCATCGTTAAACTCCAGTGTTGAACTTGCGTCCAGGTGTGGAAGTTTTCGCAATGAAAAGAGTCACAGTGATTATTGAGGGACGTGGTCAACAGCTGAGATCATTAGCGCCATCACCGATAGATGTGGGTTCTTTTATAAGGTTTGATTTTCAGGAAATGGGCGGAGTTAAACCCGACGTAGAATTGACGCCACTAGGAATAGGTAGGTAATTCAGAAGAGATAGGATGTTAAGAGAATAGCAGAAGGGCGGAGAGAAACCCGGCGCCGGAATTAGACAACTCTGTTTACAATAGGCGCCGTAGGATAACACAGTTTAACGTCCCATCCGACGGACGA
Source organism: Hetaerina titia (assembly GCA_037158775.1). Classification (NCBI taxonomy): domain Eukaryota; kingdom Metazoa; phylum Arthropoda; class Insecta; order Odonata; family Calopterygidae; genus Hetaerina; species Hetaerina titia. The sequence goes on from CM073772.1 coordinate 8,390,149, forward strand.
CGTACTCATTAAAATGTGCTCTCCACAAAGCAACGCAATTAGGGATGCTGTGCTCTCTCCGAGATGCGAACTCGGACCTTTGGAGTCGGAATCCATTGGCTACCTAACCATCCAGATTCCCTTGTGGTACTCCCAAGTTGGTTTGTGTTACTAATGACAAATCCACCCATCTCCAGGATTCGAACCCGGACCCTCGGGATGGGAAGCCAGTACACACACCGCCGTACCAACCTTAATAGGTAGCAGTAGTCTGAAAAGTGTTAGGACAGGTTTTTGATGGACCCTGGCATTGCGCATCACTCCCAAGTCCTAACTTGTGTGACACAAACTATCCTTAAACCTCAAATACATATTACAGTCACTCATTCTTTACACTATGAATGCTTTCTACCTCTTTAAATTCCATCCAAAATGCCTATTCTTTTCCTCCCTCCACATCGCTTTTCCATATTTTTTCTCACCATCACCGTCTTCGGCATCCAGATGCCACCCGGCCCCATCTCCTGCCATGAAAGAAACTATTCTAGGTTAATTGATGTTTCACTCCTTCAGACGGCACCTCTGTAGAGGTATCGCCTCGTCGGACCTGGAGAAACGAATTGGATTGCCTCACGAGGGAGACGATTGCTTGTTGCCACCGCCAATAGTGTTATCCAGGCTTCCACCTCTCTGGAAAACGGGTCAAATGACGGAAAGTTCTCGATTTTTATTTTGACACGAACCAGCTATTAAAGTCGGGGAGTAGAGGAAAAATCATCGGAATAATTTATCTTGGTCCTTTGCTCTACTATTCGATAGGGTAAAGTTCTAAACGTTCCCCGTTTTGCATAAAAGTAAGGCGTTACTTAGATTTCGTCAGCACCCATTTGGAATAAGCGCAAAGTATGTGCGATCCATGAGAGATAACGTTAATTAAGAAATTGGAAAAGGTTCAGAAAAAATTCACTAGGTTAGTCAAACATCGCTAAGAGAATAAAGTAAGCGTTTGGTGTATGTCGGAAGAATTAAACTGGGAGCCTCATGGTTCTCATTGGGGGCAGGCAAGAACCTTAAGACTTATAGAAAGGGGCAGAGAAACTTTTTCTAGATGAAATTATATGGGAAGTTTCAACCACTTAAATATAATAAGGGAGTGACATAGTACACCGAGAGTATAGGACAAGTTCTTCCCTCGCACCATACGCAATCATATCAAAATCGTACAGAAGAGCCCGAAAAAATCAAATCAACTGGAATACTTGAATTTGATGAAGAGATCAAATACACCAAGTATTGCACTCAGTGAATTGGTACGTGTATGCACGATTGTGTTAATACGAGTATGTAGCTAAAATATTTTCAAATACATTTATGAAGTAATAATATTTCTGCATGTATAGCTGTTGTCCCAACACCTCCCGCCATACACCCCTGTGGCGGCTTTCGGGGTATTGTGTAGATGTTGGTAAACGGAGGTCGGGTCAGTAATATGTCTCTGGGAAAAAATCCTATGCCTCTTCCTCAAAGTATTCATTAAATAATTGTTTCCAAGTATTTCCACAAATCGTCAATGTTAAAATGGTACGCTGCGAATATACGTGGTGCACGCAGATTATTTTAGACGATATTTTTTAAACAGTGCATTGATCTAGGTTTCTAGTTAAAGGATATGTGTGGAAATAACGAATTTTTCGTCCTCTGAAAAGTCCGTTTGGAATGACGAAATCCGATGTAACTTCTTGCCCTGATTACGCGACTTAACGAGCTGGTAAATCCGTTGCAATTTTCGCGTCCGACGACAAACTGAATGGGCACAGGTCAGTCGATGTAATTCTTTTCCACCATTTTTCTGACCGCGCGACGATTTGTCGAAAAATTCAAATGCTCTCCCTTGTGACACCTCTTCCCAAAAAAAATTTAAAAAAGTGCCCCTCAGGCGACTTGTCTCCGCCCCTCCCTCCTCGTGAAAACCTCCCCGTCCCGGCGCCATCTAGTGGCTCCCCGAAAGCCTCCACCCCCTTTTGTCTTCCTTCCCCTCACACTATGCTCTCACCCTTCACTCTTTCCGTCCCCGCTCCCCGGGGGCACACGTCCCGACCCTGTTATGTAGTCCCCCGAGGCGGCTGGTGGACAGAGGCGGGGAGGGAAGTCCTCCCACACGCCCCCTTCCCTCCACATGTTTATTTTCACGCACTCCCCCACCCCCTCCGGTCCTTCACGCCTTCGCTTCCCGCACGGCGCGCGTCGGGGGAACGTGGCCAGCTTCGCGAATAGCGATAGGAAAAGAATGACCTTGGGACTTTCGGGATTTTTTTTGCGTCGAGCACTTTTTCCTCGAATTATTTTTCGCGTATAAAGGGGTGTGGTAGCCTAGTGAGAAGAGCCTACTCTTCCGCCATTCGGAGGAATGGGCTTCACATCCGGATCGTGGGCTCAATGGCAGTTCCCTACTATATGCGACTGTTCGGGGACCGGGAACTTACGAAAATATTATGGCAGCTCAAGAAAGGGAACTGTCATATCCTAATTACTCTGTTAATGTTTGAATTTCACGCGCCACTCGCTAAGTTTTCGATGCCTTTTGTCTCATTCATTCTCTTACTCCATCGCCTTCCTAAACTTATTTCTGCTGTTTTAATCCATTTGTATCTTCCTTATTTCAATACTGTAAATCTAATCCGTATCACACCGCCCCACGAAACATCTAAATCTACACAATTCCCCGGAAGGCCCTGTGGCGGAGGTTGTTATAGTTCACCACCCTTAAAACAGATGAGAACCGCATGCAAAACTGACAAAATCATGCCAATTTAAATACACAGAGACGTATGTATGCATGCAAAATCAATTTCAACTTACACGGATGCGTATACTATCAACTAACATTCGCATGCACCTAGGAATATAAAGAATGTTTACGTAAGCCTTTAATCTTGTCCTGACTTCTAAATCGAATGTCTTTACTTGTTCTATTTATCCTTGGATTTCTCACTATTATGGTTCTTGATTTTACTAGGAAAGAACGAATATTTATCCATATCTGACAGTACTGGAGTTTATCTCCCTCATTTTATCCTTGTGATCTAACCTTCTCGAAGATTGTGCGGTCATAATTATTCCCTCTGTGTCGTATTTAAACTCGTGTTTTCTGAAGCTTTCTAAAATTCCAAGTCTATCTTCTCATCTCAAGTGGCTCCCAGTGGCCTAGTTCCTCTGAATGGCCTGTCACACTCGTTTTCCTGTCGTAATAATTTTTGGCGGCTAATATGGCGGATTTTTCTGTGTACTTCATATTTTCTTTTAGCAGCACTTTCTCCCAAGGATTCCAAATGTGGCCCAAATAGAGCGAAATTGAACCCCTCTTTAACTTTCTCATTACATTTGACCATTACCTTATTCCTGTCATGCCGTATGCATAATGTCTTTTGTTTTTTCAAGATAATATCGCATTTCCAGATTCATATTCGAAAACGTTAATTAATGATTGTTTTAAACAGATATGAGCATGGAACGATTTTTCGTTTCCGTACCTCTTTTCAGTCCTCCTGTCAATTCGAATATTTATGTGCTGGGTCATGAGGGGGCATTCTTTTACCGGAGACACTTGCTTCAGGCCTGGACGGGGTCGAAGGATTTTATTCCCTTCACTGGCTCGTAGTGCCCTCCTTGAGTGAGAGGGTGCAATATGTTCGTAATCCTCAACTCGCCCACGCAGTGCCCTCTGCATCCAAACAAATAAACACCCGGGCCAACAATTCTAGTGCGGTAAAGAGCTAGAGTCTTGTGTTGTCAAACCAGGGTTTCGGGTTGATTACTGCGATGGATGGTGGTTTCTTCTTCCTCGAAAGCCTTTGTTTTGTTTCCATTTATCCCCAGGCACACCTGATTTTCAAATGCGCTCGACCATGATTGTAACCCCTTGTCTGACTGGCAACCGAAATGTTGAATTAGTCGATCACTAGCGTGTCCCAGCTCCCAGGCGGGACCATCTGGGGCATGGCGGCGGCACTTGAACCGGCACGGCGGCCACCGCCTGCATCGACTGCCTCGCCGCCGGGAACTTCCCGTTTAATCGCATGTGCGTGGGTGCAGCTCCACGTGGTGTGCTCGTGCCACGTGGAGGCTCTTAAGAAACCCACGATAGGAAATAAAATCCTTTCTTTAACTTTCCTCACATCAAGCTTCGACGCGCTGTGTCGAAATGGTGAAAGAAAATGATGTTGTCCCAAGTCCTTTTGGTACATTCCTTGATTCTCGTTTGTCCTGCGATCGGTCTTCATGAATCCACCTCTATTGGAATACTAAGTTTGATTTGCGGCGCTTAACGAACTCAGGAAAAATGGCAGGGAAAATGTCTGTCTCCATCAATAGCAACAATATACTCTACTGAAATTCACCACGTGGATGATAACTTACCAACTATTAGCGAAGTCGTTGATTATTGGCTTTCGGTTTTGTCCTATTTTTGAGTTTTTGGATTGCCTCAGGTGTGTATCTTCACTGTTGTGGTTGCGAGCAATACTAATTAAAATGGATTCCGTGTTACGGAATCCATTTTACGTTGATTCGTGTGCCCGTGTGGTCAACATTAAATTGCTCCTTATTTCCTCCAGAAGTAAAACCACTCTCTGTCGCCCCGAGGGTGCTTTTAATCCCATGCTGTGGAGTGAAACCCGCCATTATTAGTCAATTTACAGTGATTTCCAGGACTATGACCGTACATATGGTGAGGACGGGTGGATGTTGTTATTGCGTCGCTGTGTACGAGCTGCGTACTCTTCCTTCCCATTTCTCGGATTAAAGTTTTCCCATCAGAGTCTATTTTTTCTCAAATCCACCATTTTCAGTTCCCGCCCTGTGGCTGTTGTCCGCCGCGGTGACCTTTCAATTTTTTTATATTCGGCGAATGCACGGTGGGCAAGAGTGGGCGGGTGAAGCCCAGGCGTCGTGTGTCAACGAGCTCCCTGGGGGCGCCATTATCGTGAACCAGGGGCAAAAAATCGATTTGACAGTGAAACCCCTTCCAACCGTGAACGCTGACGGGCTTCGTTACGATTTTCAACTCCTCGATAAAAAAATAAAGGGTTATTATTATTTTGTAGTCTACAGTTTTTTAAGGTAGGTTTAGGATGGACACAGACTGGACAAGCTTGCATTTCTCAGCCTCTCCTTGCAGGACACAATAAATGAACGATAAAATAAACCAGTTTCATTCCAAAGTCTTGGGTTGGAATCCCATAAAGGACATGCTTTTTTCAGTGATATCAAGAGCCCTACTTGGGACACTTTGTGAAGAGTACTTCGAGTACGCCGTCCGTCGGATGGGACGTTAAACCGTGAACCCTTTGGCGTCTATCATTAAGAGTAGCGTAATGCCGTCGCCGGGTTCCTCTCCACCCTTTCAAACTGTCCACTCATTCCTGATGGCGCAAGTGACCTCGGCTGTCGGTATCTTCCCTTGATGGCTAATACCAATTAACTGTTCTTCAACTCAGCATGTAATCATGCCGTCCAACTTATCTAGCCTTTCCCTCACTCGCAATGCTCTACATCCCCTCATTCCCCTGCCTCCTTTGTATTTATAACAACAACCTTAATTCCTCCCCCACCATGCAGCTAGTACTTCCTTTCATTTTCATTCCCTCCATTTTACCCTTGCCACCCTCCTCATTCAAATCCAAAAGTCTTCCAAGTACGCGTATGATCTTATTTCAGCGACCATCTTTCCGCGCCCGACAGAGCGACGATCCATAGCAAAGTTATATCTGTTGTCTTATCCTTCTTTCCCGATGGCCCATGTCTTCAATTCTATCCGTTTTTAGGCTTGTTTGCCGAACGCAATTCTTCTTCTTGTATCCCTACTACTTTGGCTATCTTGTCCCAAAACAATTCAAAGGTAGATAAACTATTCCACCTGTTAGTAAATATTTTTCGGGTTTTCTATTGGTTCAGGTCCTCCGCCGACGTTTCGATGGATGTCTCACTCATCATCTTTGGGGAAATGTCACTTCTCCACGCTGATTCTCTCCCTCCTCCCATGGAGCACTTATTTGTTTTATCAACTGAGAATGAGATACGTCGTTTCCATGGGAAACCCCCGGCTCCGGTTTTGTTGTTGGATCGCCGAAAAATGACGACCGTGGATACTCTCTCTCCATGGGTCAGGTGTTAGCTGATTGGTCCGCAGATCGTTCATCGCATTTTTCCTCCTAATTATCCGTCTGGTTTTTCCCTTCTCCCGTTTTGAGTTGTTAACCGTCATCCCTGTTGAAATTATCGCCTTTTTGAGCCAGTTTTTGATCGCCTCCTTTGTTGGTCCGTCCCAATTACCCTGGGAGCGGCAATGTCATTTTGCCTGGTTCCTTATGATGGCGTGATCACGGCTAATCATATGCTCCGGCACTGCTGACTTGTGCGCTCCTCCCAATCTGAGGTGCCTCGGGTCTGAATGGTGGTGTGGCCTGTCTCACCCACGTGAACTTCGCCGCTCTCACGGGGAATTTGATGGACGCCCAGTGCTTTATGTCCCGTTAGGTCTTCGCTCCTGAGCTTAACTAGCTAAGCCTTTATTTTTGCAGGTGGTTTAAATACCGTGTCCATATTGTGGCGTTGGAGAATCCTAGAGATATTTTCCCCTGACAAGTTAGACGCTTACGAAAGGCAGACCCTGGCGATCGACGTATCCTTCGCCTATTCCTTCTGGCTTCTCATCTAATCCAGATTTTTCACTCTTTTGTTAACGTTTTACTTAGCTTTCCTCTTATCTCGAAAACCTGAGTACTAGTTTGGTCTTTTTAATATTTGGATTGTTTATTTTATTTAATGATTGAAGTGGAGTGTTGCAGAATGAGTAAAATGCACATCGAAGGTAAAAAAAGAAACGTGGCACTTTCCGTGTAAAGTTTTAATACTTGACACGACCGTGGTTTCGATGCTGCGCCCTGATATTGATGCCCAGCGTCGAAACCACTCTCGTGTGAAGTATTAAATCTTTACACGGAAAGTGCAACGCTTCTTTTTCTCCCCTCAGCATGAACAAATCCCACAAAGTTAAACCTGAAACTGTCATGTTTAAAATTCAGGTTGTCAATTGAAGAGATAACTGTCGAGAAGGCGAATTACGAAAGAGATTTCAATGAAACAGAATTATGAAAGCCCTGTAAATTGATTTTCTATGAAATTTGGTTTTGTATGGATGTAAAACATGGACAAAAAGGAATGTAGAAGTATCAGTCAAGTTTCGAAACATGGAAATGAAGAAAAATCGATAAAGCGAAACGGGTGAGGAGTGAGAAATGAATAGAGGAGAACGGTAGGGTAGATGGGAAGGAGGACTTGAAGGAAGGGTAGGGCATATTAGTGAGGGGGAGAGGTCGTAATCAGCTGAGGATAATCGATGGAAAAGTTGAGAAGGGAGGAAACAGGAGGATTGGAATACTAGACAGATAGCATAGGGAAAAGGGGAAGATATGGTCGGTTGGCTCGGATAGAAAGAAACGGAAGGCCATCCAAATGAAACTTAATTACGCGTCCCCAAAGAAGGAGGCAGGCATCGGTGATGAGCTGCTAGATGAGTAGGGGCTTCGGCTATTGTTTTGCAGGGACCGGGTTAAAATCCGGCTTATACCCCATTTACTCTCACTCGATATGTGTGATTTTTGGGGCATCTGAAATTCCTTTGAAACAGCACTCTGCACAGGGAAAGGATCCTTATTATACTATACTATACTATACTATTATACTATACTATAAAGGATCCTCTCCCCTTATTATACTCCTGTAGTGTTCGAATTTCATTTGCTGTATGGCTTGTTACAAGGTTACTTCAAACTTCGCATGTCACATTAACTCTAAATGTGTACTATAGTTTTTTTCGCGAAAATGCCCTTTTTTCTGTACATGATTTTCATTTTGTAAAATAAATTAATTGAAAATTTAAAAAATATTACGGTTCGATGCAGATGTTGTCATTTTTGTAAAGATACGCGATCAAAGACGTTCAGAAACGAGTGCTTTAGTCAATGTGCTTTATATAATAGCCTTTATGCGTATAAATAGTAAATTTCTAGTTTCTCCTCTCCGTTAAAAACGTTTGCGACGATAAGTTGGGATTCCGTCATATAATGCCTGCTTATCGTCCCATCGACCTAAAATCTCGTAGTTTACCGAGGAGCCTTAGCGATGATGCGTACAACTCTCCTTTTTTTGTTTGTTTTGATTTTTTTATGCCATTAAAAATTATAGAATTGACTCGTTTTTGTATCTCGTCAGTCTCTTTTTGGTTTCATTCGAGAGAAATGCGATTGGGGGAGCTCGTTGCGGCAATTAAAACAGACTCGTCATGGGATTAAATTTCCATCATCCAACTCGTTCTCGCAATTGTCAAAAAAAGAAACAAAAATTTGAATTTGCGGACGAGAAAAAAATTACATAATGGAAATTTGACCTGGATAATGATGAAAGGAGTGTTTCATATTTTTTTCGTTCGCCCTGTCCTCGTCGGAATATTTGGGCTCTTCCATCCCTCCACTTCCCTTCCCCCCTCCATATTCACCCCCCTTTTCCCTCCAAGCCAACCTGCAACCCGCCTCCTTTAATGTTTATTCGATATCCAATTTGCGCACGGCTGTACGAAAATGTTTGCGGGCGAAAATTTGAGACGGGTCTAGGTGAGGAGGGAGGGGGTGTGTGTGGAAGGGGAAGTAGAAGAGGGGTTGCCAACCCCCCCTTTGGAATCTCATTTCGGAAACCATGGCAGCCATTTGAGTCCGCGGTGATGTCGTGTCCTCGGTTGGTTGCTGGAGATGCCTGGTCGGGGCTGGGGGAGATTTTCGTAATGGGATCTAGGTTTTCTTGGAGAATCTTCCGGGGCGTCACCCATTCTTTTAAGTAATGAACGAATTATCCGCTTATGAGGCGTCCATGGTTATGGGCGCAGCGCACCCAGCATCCTTTAACTTCTCACCGATCGCAGTCGTTTCCGCCAAGCTGAAACCTCTCTCAGGTTAATGAGTGCTCTCTCGCGGTCTCTCTTTTCGGGGAGGGAACTTGGAGGAGTGAAAGCGATTTTCGAGTGAGAAGGGAGGATGACGCCTCGACTTAACGACAGAGTGAGCATGGCGGAGGGAGGGGAAAGGAAGGGATGAGGTGAAATCGGAGCAGTCTGAATGGATCCCTAGGGGTAAAGATGAAAGGGAGACGTGGGTAAACACCAGAAGGGTAATATTCTCGGCATCGCCTGAATGACCGTGACCCCGAATGAATTGAGGGCATAATGCAAACAGTGGTGTAAGGAAGATGTGTGCCGTGTGGTTTTGGAATTATGGGGTCTCCCTTAATTTATCGCCATAATTACCCATTCATGAAACCTCGTGAAACTCTCGGTTAGTTGCACAGTTAATAATCATAGTCGATAATAATCCCAACACCTTAGCATTTCACTGTCATATTCCGGATGAATCGTTATAGGCCTTATCGCCTAAAGCAAAAGGTATTCGGATTGAGAAGAGAAGAGTCACGGAAGGGAATTGATGACGGGTACGCCGAAAAGAGACGTAAAGAAAAGATTAGTTATGGCACTAACATGGAGCGTAGTGTTTTTTTGGGTTTGAGGTCTGGCATTTGAGGCAAACGGATGAGCGGAGATTGGAGACTGGAGAGAGAGAGAGAGGGAGAGAGGGAGACAAACACAGAAGTGTTAAATAGGGTGGGCGAAGGGAAGAAGTTGCAGTTGGAGAAACGCGAAAAAGGCAGAGATAGTGAGTGGGTTAGCGGATGGAGGAAATGTCGATATGTTTTGTTGAAGACAGTGATAGAAGAGTAAACGTGACGGTGGTGAGCGAGGTAAATAAAGGAAGAGGTTTTTTCAGACAGAACGAAGGCTGGCAGAGGTTAAAAAAACAGAAGAAATAAAAATAAGTGGAAGGAGGGAGTTCTTGCGAAAACTAGAAATAAATGGTCGTGAAGGGAGCGTCCGAAACCTGCATTTGAAGTACGTAGAATCCTTGAATTGTTTGAGTGGGATCATCGCTCTTCCTGTTTGCATTGTCCTCTCTTCTAATGCAGAACTCAGCTTGAGGGAAAACAAACATATATTTAATGCTTGAATTCTTCCTGTTTCATCCCAAAGGACTCTTATTATTTCAGATCTAACGTGGGTATCGATGAGACGTTTCATCGGAAGAAAAATGTACGCACGAGGGGATATCGTAAACTTTTAACTATCGCTAAAAATAATTGAGTCCGAAATTTAAAATAATTAAACTAGAATGGAAAATGCGAAATAGAAAGCAAAACAAAGGAAGGGGTGAAACGTGAAATAATTACTTCTAAACGCAACCTTTGGGCTTTTACCTTTAAAATGGGCGGATTTGGTAAAATTCCAAAGCCAAGTGACGATCGATGCTGACGAACTCCACACGTACAGCCTCCGTACTCCAGTCGTGTAGTTTGTGTACCTTTCGTTCGCCGGTTATTGAAAAATATCGGGGATCGGAATGGTGCGGTGGCTAACGTACAGGCCTCCCACCGAGAGGGCCTGGGTTCAACTCCTGGAGGCAAGAAATAATTGTCACTGGTGTCCCGATCCCTACTTGAGGTCCTTTGTGGAGAGCACTTGAGAGTGAGGGCGAGGTCCCTCGAATGGGACGTTAAAACGGCGGACCCCTTGGCGCCTCTCGACAATAAGAGTAGGCTGATGCCGACGCCGGGTTTCTCTTCACCCTTCCTCCTTTCTCATCCATCCCTAATGGCGCTAATGACCTCGGCTGTCGGCCACCTCTCCGAAAAAATTAAAAACTACTTGAAAAATATCTATGAAGTATTATTTTTTAAATGGCCGCAACATCCACAGATCGCGCTCTTACTTCATCTAATTATTTATATTGTAAAATTTAGAAAAGGAAGCTGTATGTCCGATAGATTTTCATTAAGGCCGGTTGTAAAAAATATTTTTATTTGATAGGAGCATTTTTGCAAAACTACGTCGAACAAAAACTGCTCCATATTTCTTTTCGGAGAAGTTCAACTTTGTTGCATTTTGATTGGAGTTAGAGCAATCATTTTAAGTGATCTTTTCTTGTTCAATTATATCTCATGATTCGTCCCTAGGTACAGTACTCGTTGAAAGGGCGTGGAAGAGTTGGGTATGTATCGTACGTACTACGAGCGTAGGATGGACCTGAAATTCGGTTGAAAATATGAGGGTATTTCGATAACCTTACTCTCCAAAATGGCTATTGATCGAAAACTCAAAACCGGATACATTGTTTGACTGGATTTCAATTTTTGAGGATTCAGAGTTTTTCCAAATTCTGAATGTTTTAGGACTACTCTTCTTTAACTCATCGCACTTAACTCAGTCCCGATCCTAAAGGCGTTTACAGGGCACGCTGCCCTTCGAGCGATGTCCTCGATAAACGATGTCGATATCACTAAGCAGACGGTGTCCTCCACCGAGGATTCGTGATCAGAGGAGGCACGCGCCTTACCTGCAGTATCACGTGAACCTCTCGCGTGGAAGGTATTGTTCTTTGAAGATGGTGAAAAGGGGAAGGACTGGAGCTTGGAGTGTAGACCTAAGATGTTGGTCTTACAGGGATAAAGCAAAATCCTTATTAAACACTTGAGACCGATTAACTCAAAGCTTATTTTAATATTTAAGTCTGTACTGAAACCAGGATACTTAAAATCGTATCTTTTAAAAAGGGAATCGTATTCATTAATTGTCTTGAATTCGATTTTCAATGCTGTAAAAAGTATTGAGCGCCATATGTATTCAATTTCTTTCCGATTCTTGAATCCAACTGCCGATTCTCGCAATTTTCAATTGGGGACATTCGCAAATAATTTATGTGAATGAAAAATGTCTTAATCGAGTGGTTCATTTCACAGCATCGCCAAAAACACCCATAACGTTCCTTTAATGTTCTCCTACGAATCAATTTCCGCGCCCAGATTTCCCTTTCCGCATTTTTATCACTTGGCCGTTAACATTGACCATAATGCGACAGCAATTTCCTCGTGAGAACTATGGATGAAATCTGGCTTGACGACTTCCAAATGATTTTTGGTATTGAAGGGTAAACAACGACCGAAAGCACAAAACAAAATCGTGTGCGCATGCGTAAACATCGAAAGGAGAGTATGATCTTGTCAAAGGGTTCATCGGAAAGTTATCACCGAGTTCGCGTCCAGTCTTGAACATCCTGATTTCAACATTGATGTAGTTACTGAAGTAAACATTGGTTGAAACGGCCTTTGAGACCTAGCCTTATTATTTCTTAAAGTCTTCTTCCAGTGTGTCAATTCCGTTATGGAAGAAAGAAAGTGGACTTTGCCAGTTTCTTAATACCTAACTCACTGGGATGCCGGGTTTGGATGGACGGTTCTGTTTCGTCTGAAGTATCGAAAACGGTTTAAATTGATGGGGAACTCGTAATGCGTGTGTGGAAGAACGGTACTAAATGGACATGCATACGTGCGTTACAGTGCTTTCGACCAGGGGACTCGGAACTCGAGTCAACATTCCCGAGTTTCTGAAATGGACGCCCCAGGCCATCTTGCCTCGCCGAAATCTGACGATTGCTCGAGTTTCGAGGCGTAATTAGTGCACCAATTGGACGTGCGCGAGAGAGTCTTCGTTGTTTGCATTGTTGCGTCCTTGTTCGTCGCGGTCCCCTTCCTCCTCTCCATTCACGACAAACACATCCGTTATCATTCCGACTCTATCAAAATGAGAACGAGAGGGCATCGCCAGCGCTCTTGTCAGCAGCAGAAGCAGCGCGCGTTCCTCTCAATCCTCGTTGATTGCTCGACGGCCGTCGCTGCTGGTGCGCCGCGCTCGCATTCTAACTAAGGAATGTGGACTAGTATTTATTTTTCACTACCACTTCTGTTCGAAGCTCATTAGCTAAAACGCGAAAGACCAAAGGTTGCTGTGGAAAACCGTTGCCTTTTTTATTTTATTTAAATAAGAGGAAATATCAGCTTTTTAAAAATCCCATACTCCCTCGGCCGACGTCGATAACATGACGTCGGCCGGAATCCAGCTGGTGACGTCACGGCATTCTTTTCTTTCAAATTGGGGAGCGTGCCTCGGTACGCAAAATTCCTGCCCTCGGCCATCTTTGCGTTCCCTTGGCGCGTTTCCATTTCGTGGTAGTTGTGGAAATTCAACTGATTTAATATTGTGATTATTGATAAATGTATCAGGGTCCCTTGCAAGGATATCATAAAAATTAATTTTTTTCGTCACGTGACCTTTACTATTATCGAGAAAATCATCGTCAGTGTATGCAGCATCGCGATTCGTAAGACTTAAAAAGAGTCCTTTTTTCAACTCCCAAGAAGGATTTTCAGTCAGGTGCCTCAATAGCCAAGGAGAGGAAAATTGTTTTTTTTTTAATATTTTCCGCATTACTGTAGGAAATTTCTCGTAGGGCACGGACTTAAGCAATGCCTGTGTGTGTTGCTGTGATGCTGGAAATTTTCTCAAACTTCGATGGAAATCAATGGATAAAACGACATGAAAGGTCGGAGATGATTACCGACAGGGCTCATTCCCTTCCATCGGAATATCAAAATTGTGATTTCAGGATCGCGGGTTTCTCAACGAGGGACAAAACACCCCGTTATTGTCATGACGATGCAACCCAGTGTGGGTGTTGGTCTTGTCGAATGGGTGATTTGCCGATCCTCTTTCTCAAGTTCCCTGCTCCAATGCAGTGGAGTGTGCCAAATTCATCCATTAAATGATATTGGAATACGTAGTGACATAATTAATACATCGTGACTCCTGAAAGAATACAGTAAATAACATCGACCTTAAACTCTTCAGAACGGGTTTACTACTTGGGTGTTACTGGCATCAAACGTTGGGAGAACAGCGAACGCGGTAAAAGAATATGCGAGCCTGCTTTAAAGAAGCTAGATTTTATTAGACGCGTTATAGGATAACATGAATGAAAAACTGAGAGGTTTTACTACGCATTATTTGGGTCGCATTTCAGAATACGAGGTAAGTAGATCTGGGATCAGTGGGAGATAACGTTAATCAAAAATGCAGATAAGCTTCAGAGAAAATCCAACAGATTTGTTAACAAAATTGATCCGTAGAAGTAAGCGTCGCGGAAATGTTGGACCAATTAAGTCGGAAACCCCTTGTTTCTCGAAAATAACAGTAGAGGGCTTTTAGAAAGGCACGGGGCGCCTGAGTTTTCTTACTACACAAAGGGCGCTTTTATGATGGCATCAAATTACTTTATACCTATATTCGACCGCTGGGATAAATTAAAGCGAGCGATGGACACCTCCACAGACTAATTCACGTAATCTCCATTCCCTCGAACGATAGGCAAACGTAAGAGAAACGAACTCAAGAGACCGTAAACGTTATACGTTTGTGTAAGCACAACGGTGTCTGAAATTTACACGTCCCAGAAGTTATGGGGCAGACCCGTCAGAGACCACGGTTAACAACATTTACTATCTCTCTCTATTTCTGTCTGTATTTACAAGACGCCACGAGGGGTAGTGGCAGGAGATATTAATTCTGTCATGGGGAAGTGAACTTCATCGGAATAATGATTGTCAATTAGTGATTGTCAATACGTTGTGTCTGTTAGTAATTGTGGGGATGGCATGGCGATGTCCAGCCAGGCTACATAAGTGGTTTATTTTACGACGTGAAATTATCTAATTGTTTCGATGAACGAAAGTCTTGCTAAGAAATTCAAAATGGTGTTATTTGTGTGATTGCTCTTTTATATTTTGTGCTGATATATTTTTCTCTCCACAGGTAAGATCCTGATCAATGGAATTGTTTGCTTCACACTGAGTTTGGTGAGCATAACATAATGTAATTCTATGCTACCACTAACATCTTCATTATTCAACGTACATCTTACGTGTTGGCTTGTAGCAGAGGCTAAATATTAAAATAGGCCGGGAAAAAATAGAGCAGTTAGAGCAGTTTACATATCTCGGAAGTGTTTTGGACCAATACAGTCAAAGTGGTAGGGACGTAAGGAGAAGAATTGCGCTAGGCAAGGAGGCTTTCTCAAGGAGGAGGGAGTTGATGACGGGGACGTTGAGTAGGGATGTTAAGACAAGACTCGTAAAAACTCTGATATGGAGCGTAGCTATGTACGGCGCGGAAACGTGGTCGCTGAAGCAGGAGGATAGACGTAGATTGGAGGCTTTTGAAATGTGGGTGTGGAGAAGAATGGAGAAGGTGAAATGGACCGAAAGGAAAACAAATGAGGAAGTACTAGAGATGGTGGGGGAGGAGAGGGGTTTGTTGAGAGAAATCCTATGGAGGCAGGAAAAATGGATGAAAGGCGTATTGAGCGGTAGTGGAATGTTGAAGAAGGTAATAGAGGGGAGAATGTTGGGCAAGCGAGGAAAGGGCAGGAACAGGATAGTGATGTTGGATGGGATGAAGTGAGGAAAGAAGTACACCGAGATGAAGAGGGACCTGATATAGATTAGTTTGCTAGGTGGGGAGACATAAAATGCTTATTTGATAGTTGTGTCCATCCAAAAACCTACCTTAAACGGTAGATTACCTAATAAAAATATATTATTATTAGGTAATCTACCGGTTAAGGTAGGTTTTTGGATGGACACAACTATCAAATAAACATTTTGTGACTCCCCACCTAGCAAACTAATCTACATCAGGTCCCTCTTCATCTCGGTGTACTTCCTTCCTCCCTTCATCCCGTCCAACATCCCTATCCTGTTCCTACCCTTACCACGCTTGCCCAACATTCTCCCCTCTATTACCCTATTCAACATTCCACTACCGCTCAATACGCCTTTCATCCATTTTTCCTGCCTCCATAGGATTTCTCTCAACAAACCCCTCTCCTCCCCCACCATTTCTAGTACTTCATCATTTGTTTTCCTTTCGGTCCATTTCACCTTCTCCATTCTTCTCCACACCCACATTTCAAAAGCCTCCAATCTACGTCTATCCTCCTGCTTCAGTGACCACGTTTCCGCGCCGTACATAGCTACGCTCCATATCAGAGTTTTTACGAGTCTTGTCTTAACATCCCTACTCGACGTCCCCGTCATCAACTCCCTCCTCCTTGAGAAAGCCTCCTTGCCTAGCGCAATTCTTCTCCTTACGTCCCTACCACTTTGACCGTATTGGTCAAAAACACTTCCGAGATATGTAAACTGCTCTACCTGCTCTGTTCTTTCCCCGCCTATTTTAATATTCAGCTTAGCCTTTTTCTTTCTGGAAAATCGCATAACCTTTGTTTTATTAATATTGATTCTCATCCCATATTTATCGCACTGAACCTCCAATTCACTCAACAATGCTTGCAACCCCTTGGCTGACTGAGCAACTAATGCTTGGTCATCAGCAAACCTAACCGATTTTACGAATTCCCCTCCGACTTTCATTCCTACCTCCAATTCTTCCCATGCCTCTTTAATCATTTCCTCTACATATACGTTGAACAGTACCGGTGACAATGGGCAACCCTGCCTTACACCTCTTCCTAACACTGCCCATCCGGACTCTCCGTTCCCCACTCGCACCTGAGCAGTCTGAGACATGTACAGGTTGCGGATCAGTCACCTGTCCCTCCAATCCATTCCTATTTTCTGCAATACACGCATTAATTTTTCCCAATTCACTCTATCAAACGCTTTTTCGAAATCTACAAAACAGGCAAAAACGTCATAATTGTATTCTATATTCCTCTCGACTAGTGATCTCATTACTGCAATGGCATCACGCGTACCTCTTCCCTTCCTAAACCCAAACTGATCATCCCCTAAGTAATCATTTGCCTTACTCTCTATCCTTTTGTTGATGATCCTCAGAATAACTTTAGCTGCGTGGGATATCAAACTTATTGTTCTGTAATCCTCACATGACGAAGCCTTTGCCTTTTTTGGAATAGGAACTAACACCGATCTCAAAATCTTCCGGCCAGATTCCTTCCTCATAGATACTACGAATCAGTCCATATATGGCCTTCTTCCCACCTTTCCCTAACCATTTCAACATTTCTACAGGAATATTGTCCACTCCCACAGCCTTATTGGCTTTCATCTCCTTTAATGCCCTTTCTCTTTCATCGTCGAGTATGCCTGGACCTAAGCTATCTTCTTCTACGTCATGTTCCTTTTCTATGTCTAACCTTGTCGGCAAAAAAAAAAAATATATATATATATGTTTACAGAAGAAGGGTGAAATTGGTGCTCTATACAGCAAGGTTAAGTTATTATCGGGAAGTAAGAAGGCAAGAGCTGTGCTAACAGTTAAAGATAAATGGGGTAAGATAATAGTTGAACCAGGAAAAATCCAAGAGAGATGGAAGGAATATATAGAAACACTGTATGGTAAAGAACTTAGGCCGACAAGGTTAGACATAGAAAAGGAACATGACGTAGAAGAAGATAGCTTAGGTCCAGGCATACTCGACGATGAAATAGAAAGGGCATTAAAGGAGATGAAAGCAAATAAGGCTGTGGTGGTGGACAATATTCCTGTAGAAATGTTGAAATGGTTAGGGAAAGGTGGGAAAAAGGCCATATATGCACTGATTCGTAGTATCTATGAGGAAGGAATCTGGCCGGAAGATTTTGTGAGATCGGTGTTAGTTCCTATTCCAAAAAAGGCTAAGGCTTCGTCATGTGAGGATTACAGAACAATAAGTTTGATATCCCACGCAGCTAAAGTTATTCTCAGGATCATCAACAAAAGGATAGAGAGTAAGGCAAATGATTACTTAGGGGATGATCAGTTTGGGTTCAGGAAGGGAAGAGGTACGCGTGATGCCATTGCAGTAATGAGATCACTAGTCGAGAGGAATATAGAATACAATCAGGACGTTTTTGCCTGTTTTGTAGATTTCGAAAAAGCGTTTGATAGAGTGAATTGGGAAAAATTAATGCGTGTATTGCAGAAAATAGGAATGGATTGGAGGGACAGGAGACTGATCCGCAACCTGTACATGTCTCAGACTGCTCAGGTGCGAGTGGGGAACGGAGAGTCTGGATGGGCAGTGTTAGGAAGAGGTGTAAGGCAGGGTTGCCCATTGTCACCGGTACTGTTCAACGTATATGTAGAGGAAATGATTAAAGAGACATGGGAAGAACTGGAGGTAGGAATGAAAGTCGGAGGGGAACTCGTAAAATCGGTTAGGTTTGCTGATGACCAAGCATTAGTTGCTCAGTCAGCCAAGGGGTTGCAAGCATTGTTGAGTGAATTGGAGGTTCAGTGCGATAAATATGGGATGAGAATCAATATTAATAAAACAAAGGTTATGCGATTTTCCAGAAAGAAAAAGGCTAAGCTAAATATTAAAATAGGCGGGGAAAGAATAGAGCAGGTAGAGCAGTTTACATATCTCGGAAGTGTTTTGGACCAACACGGTCAAAGTGGTAGGGACGTAAGGAGAAGAATTGCGCTAGGCAAGGAGGCTTTCTCAAGGAGGAGGGAGTTGACGACGGGGACGTTGAGTAGAGATGTTAAGACAAGACTCGTAAAAACTCTGATATGGAGCGTAGCTATGTACGGCGCGGAAACGTGGTCGCTGAAGCAGGAGGATAGACGTAGATTGGAGGCTTTTGAAATGTGGGTGTGGAGAAGAATGGAGAAGGTGAAATGGACCGAGAGGAAAACAAATGAGGAAGTACTGGAAATGGTGGGTGAGGAGAGGGGTTTGTTGAGAGAAATCCTATGGAGGCAGGAAAAATGGATGAAAGGCGTATTGAGCGGTAGTGGAATGTTGAAGAGGGTAATAGAGGGGAGAATGTTGGGCAAGCGAGGTAAGGGTAGGAACAGGATAGGGATGTTGGACGGGATGAAGGGAGGAAAGAAGTACACCGAGATGAAGAGGGACCTGATATAGATTAGTTTGCTAGGTGGGGAGTCAAAATGTTTATTTGATAGTTGTGTCCATCCAAAAACCTACCTTAACCGGTAGGTTACCTAATAATAATAATAATTATATATATATATATATATATATATATATATATATATATATATATATATATATATATATAATTTACAATGTGAGTGTCCTTTTACGTGTTATCTGTTTTATTCTGTTCTATTGTGCCATGCAAAAGTTATAATATATATATATATATATATATATATATATATATATATATATATATATATATATATATATATATATATCGATGATGCGGAAGTACTCACGAGAGCAATATAACTTTTGGACGGCACAATAGAATACAGAATAAAACAGATAACACGTAAATGGGCACTCACACTGTAAAGTTAGAGAGTTAAAGAGCGGGTGAGAGAGGGATGGGATTTTCCTAACCAGAATCCCATCCCTCTCCCACCCGCTCTTTAACTCTCTCCCACCAATTCCCTACTCCTCGTGTACCTCCAGCAATGTTGTCTACCTATTCAAGTGCCACCTTTGCCCTGCCTTTTACATTGGACAGTGTACCACACCCCTTAATATTAGAATCAATAATCATCGAGTCTCGTGCAACAATTCCTCCCTTATTGGTATGCTCCCAATCCCCAAACATGCCTCCGAACACAATCCTGCCTTTGACCAATGTTTTAAAGTATCCGTCTTAGCATCCCTCCCACACTCAGACCCTCCATTGAAACTCAAAACCTTAGATCTAGCTTTCATCTGGCTCTTGGATTCCTGGAATCGCCCAGGTATTAATATTAGACATTAATTGCCCCCTTTATGCATATAATTTCATCCCCCTCCGCCCCCAACAACTTCCATATCATCCCCACCTTTTTTTAAAATTCCCGCGCCATACACTACCCCTCCAAACCCCTCACCTCGAATGTCTTTCCCCCCTTTTCCCCCCTTTTCCTTTCTTTTCCCCTCTTTTTTTCCCCATTTTCCCCCTTCTCCTTCCTACCACTGCTTTCGGGCTCTCCTCTGCCTCAGTTCTGTTCCTAATTCCTCTTGAGAAAGGTGGTTGCACCACCAAGAACTAGTGAGTCCCTCTTTAATATGTTTTAGTTTCTGTGTTTGTTATGACTATTTAGTGAATTTACATTATTGTGCACGTTCGTGGGTTTTCCAAGAAAGTGACTATATATATATATATATATATATATATATATATATATATATATATATATATATATATATATATATATACACGTATACACGCATGCACACTTGCATATATGTTTGACCTTGGATACAGAGTAATAGCGACGAGTGGCTAAAATCAAGTATTTACTGCATTCGGTGTTGAATTCGTCTTCTATATTTTTATATGGTTGAGCCAACGTTTTTTATGGATATTTCATCTTCCTAGGACCTCTATTTCAATCCTCAAATAACGACTTTCCTCAGCGGCTGCTAGACACTTTCTGGAAATTTTAAATCAATGTGAAATAACATTTACCTCTTATTTTTCGATACCTTTACCCAATGCGTGGCTATTGAGACAAATTTCTCTAAGAAGAAGTGAACATTTTACTGTTATCGAATCTCGCTCCCACTCTTCTTATTGTTTGCGAGGAAGTTCCCATCCTAGTGTCAGTGTTTATTTCGATTTGTGTTCGTCTAATAGTTTAATTATTGCATGCGATCCTCTTGCTACCAGGGTTTTCAAACCCATGTTCATTCATTCTCAACGAACTGTGTTCGTGCATTACGAATTCTCACAGGGCGGGCGGTAATAAAGGATCACAGAGCTTGCTTTAAAAATAACATCTCCTCGTCACTCTTCGCCAAACACTTGAGAGATTGTGGCCACACCAGCGATTTCACTCCCGAATTTCTGCACTTTGAGGAGAAAGGCCACCGTCTTGATTAGAAATCCTTTAACACACGAATTACGGGGAAGATGTTTTGACCAACGATTTTCTTTACCCTTCACATTCCCCGTTCTTGTTTTTTCCCTCACCCCCTGCCAACTCACCTGAAACCAAGTAAAACTTTTTCAACAATGTAGCGACTCCTCCCAGCCCGCTCCTGAGTCACCTATCTAATTACTAAATGCCGTTCTCCCCGTTCACAATAATCATTTCCCTTATCCTCTGCCAACTAATCCGATATCAGGTGGACTTTTTGCAACATTGTATTGACCCTCTCCTTCCAGCCTGCTAATTATCTAATTGGTTTTTATCTAATTTATTATCCAATTATTGCTAATTTGTCAATATTACCAGTCCTCCTTCTCCGCCTCAGACCATAGGCTTTTAGCCCCCCTCTTCCTAGCTCAACCAATCCTTTCTTTCCTCCCTCCTCTTCCCCTCCGCCCAGAGATATGTATACACGTATATACATACGGTGTTTGACTTTTTGAAACTCTCACATGAGGACCAATCGGTATGGATCCTAGCCCGCAGCTTACGCAGGAGAAAGCTACCCACCCCGCCAATACTACATAATGGGAGAGCACTATACGATGACAGCGACAAAGCAAATGCCTTTGCCGACTCCCTTGAATGCATTTTTAAAAATGATAAAACGTCATTGTTGGACTCAGAAGCCTCGAACAGCGTTTCTAACCTTTCCCTTTGTCCCCTTCCCCCATTCCCGGAAATCACACCTCAAGAACTTTTTTCTATAATCTCCCACTCCAAAACCAAGTCATCACCGGGCCCCGATCAAATCTCCTACAATCACCTCAAAAAGCTTCCTAAATCTTTCATCCAACACCTACTTTCCATCCTTAATGCCTGCCTTACCCAATCGTACTTCCCAAAGGCGTGGAAAACGGCCAAAACGGCTCTTTCCAAAACCTGTTAAAAACCCTTCTGATATCCTTAACTACAGGCCCATTAGCCTGCTCCCCTGCATGGGCAAACTTCTAGAAAAATGTATTTTAAACAGGCTGCAAGAAGAAATCTCGGCCTTAGACCTGATCAGACCTGAGCAAACTGGTTTCCGTCGTCACCATTCCACGACCCAGCAAATTACAAGATTGGTTGAACAGATCACTTTCGGCTTCAACATTCACAAGCACACCCAAGTAGCCTTCCTTGATCTCCAAAGAGCCTTTGACAAGGTCTGGCACGCTGGCCTGATACATAAACTGCTCAAAACTGATATATCAATGTATCTAACTAAGATCATCCACTCTTTTCTTACTAACCGCACGTTCTTTGTAGCTGTTAACAATGCCAGATCAACTACCCGATTCATCACAGCAGGCGTCCCTCAAGGAGCCATTCTATCACCCGTTCTTTTTAACTTTTTCATTGACGATCTCCCCTCACACCCAAAAACTGAAAGCTACCTCTATGCGGATGACACTGCTATAGCATCAACTTCCTTCGACCCAAATCATGCTGCAGAAAATATCCAAGAACACTTAGACAGCATAGAAAACTGGATGAGCGAGTGGAAACTTACCTTAAACCCAACAAAATGCATCAACGTCAATTACGCCAGAATTCAGGCCGGCCGAATGCATCGAGTGCCTTCCTTTTATTGATAACAGACCTATGTGAGACTGTTATATCATCCACAAAACCAATTTCGCTGTCAACCGATCCATCCCAGCATATTGTTTGTCTATTGTTGTAATCTGCTCAATGGTTGCTGTCGTGGCGGCCTTACTACTGGCGGTCCCGATACTACACAGATTTAGTTACTGTGGAATCCACCCTCCTCGGGAGGAATCAATATTTCGTTTAAGGTGGAAGCTTGAGAATTGAGTTGGGAGGAGGATGGAAAGAGAGAAATGGGTGGGAAGAAAAACAATTGAAAGGAGAAGCATAATAGGGAAGGAAATAGTTTTTCTGTTTTTGAAGACATTAAAAAAAGGCAGCAGATAAAGTTTCAAGAAACCGTGGGAGATGCCGCTACAGTAACATGTCAACGGAGTCATCTGCTAATGTGCATTTCAATGCAACCATTTCAGTGTGTAAAAGTCATTCGCCTTGACCGGGATTGGAACCCGGATCCCTCGATGTCCGGCCGAGTGCTTTAGCCAGTCAAGCTACCCAGGCGTCCTCTCAAACTCTAAGAATGCCTGTGACATTGTATGTACGGTATTTCGTCACATCTTGTTCCTTTAAAAAGCCCAAAAAGTTCAGAGTTTAAGAGGACACCTGGGGCAGACATCGACGGATCCGGGTTCGAATCACGGTCAAGGCGAATAATATGTACACTCTGAAATGGTTGCTGGAGATTAAGGATGCTCGTCATATTGTGTGGTGATGGAGCATTGAGAAGTTATAAGAGGGTGAGTGAGGTCGGGGGAGGATTAGAGAATAGACAAGTTTGATGAAACGAAGGACGCGAGAAGTCTGCATGGGTTGGAGAAAACTTGTATTTTATTTGTGTGAAGGATATTGTGGTGTTTAGTATCGTGTTAGGAATGTGGAAGGCTTAGTCTTATGACGCAGCGGTCAGTCTTACCTGCCCATCACGAACCTGTCTTAACCAGTAGGCTGCCTTGAAAAATAACTCGTGATATGAGTCGTTTAACCGCCTCTCCTCAAAACTTGCACTTTTCTGCCAATATCCAGAGCTCATTCCTACCTTGGGACGACCCCCGCCTGTGACCTGACACCCCCCGCCATGTATGCACAATCCCAATCATGTCACCTCTACACAAATATTAGTTTGATTATGCGCTCCGAAAAAAGTTAAACGCATGAATGAAGGTATAACACTATATGTATATTCAAACCATGCTGTAGAACTATCGAATAGATTGGTCCAATAAATAAAAAAAATAACAAGCAGGATAGCGACAAAAATATACACTGCCAATTCTAATTATCTCCTACGCGATTGCTGTCGTATCTATTTTGATCTCTAATGGTACGAGGAAAAAAGCGACATTTTAAATCTAAACGTCCTACTATCTGTCTCCCTGATTTAAGGTTGGTGATCTGATCTACCATAGTAAGTGGGGGCCTATAACATTTCCTTAACATTCTCAGATAAGTAACTATCCTCAAAATTAATTCGTACATGGAACCTGTATTTAAGCCTACGATCAACTGGTGGCTCCCATCCTCATTCTTCCAACAGTGTCGCGACACTCTTGGTACCTTGTTCATAAGACCTTTCCACAAACCTAGCTGCTCTACGTTGCACTTCACTGCTGCCACATACTGATTCAGTGGATTAACACTATGCTAATGAACGGATGGCCCGGGTTCGATTCTACGTGATGCCTCTGGGCACCCTCAGCATCACCCGAGCTGTGTGATTTTTTGGGTGCCTCATCTCCTAAATCGTTGACGGCACAGGAAAACAGGAACAGGCCCCCCTTTACTACCTTAATGTGTGAATTTCACACGACGTGTTGAACTTATTACCGAGTGAACCTTACCCTCGCCTATCGAACCCACCTTTGGTTTGATTGCTGGTATTTTTTTTATTTCTATATCATTTCCACCCCTTCCTTCGCATAGGTTTGCCCCTACGCCCCCCCAGTCCCCCTGGTCGATATGAGTTGTTTTCGTATTCAGCCCACGTTTCCCCGCAGCGGAGAGCGCTTACGTAAACATTTGCCCCGATCCTTATAAGTTTCTTTATTGATTTAAATATCCGTACCAGTTAGATTCAGAAGTCGACTCTATCGGGTGCAGTTGTGTTTTGGGTTTATTGATTTGTCGGGTGGTGGGTTGGAATCGATCCTACCTCTCGCAACCATTTTCAACCTTTCTCCATTCGCACGGCTTCCTCCTCCTCGAGTTAAATGCCATCAAATTAGGGGATCGGGATGAATTTGGGAATCCATCAGTTTCTTTGTAAAAAATCGACAAATATCAGGATGATGGCAGATTTCCGTTTAAGTAAGATTTACGAATCGGGAATTCTTTATGAGAACTATTCTCTTTGTTAGCGTGAGAACCAGTTTCATGTTATGGCCATGGTCATCGTGCGTAATAAATAAATAATAATGCGTGCTGAAAGTAATAATCAAATTCTTCGGTAGAAACAACTGTGTAGGTATCGCATCGGCGATGGGTAATTCATTAAATATGCCCACTCTATAGCGTACACACAAAACTTAAAATAGACATTCATCAATATTGATGATGCTGGTAATTTTTATCTCGAAAATTGACCGATTAATCGTCAATTGTGAAAGGTTTGCGGGTGTTGCGGTGCAAATCTTTCAATCGACTTATCCCCGTGGTGAAGTTGGCAGGTTTTTATGATACGAACAGCGTTTCACGCATTTTGGAGTAAATATGCCTTTCTTTGCATTATTAAAATTTTCCTAGACTTTCTGCCATTTGAAGTCTCTTGGTGATAAGGTGACAGGTAACAGAAAAAAGCAAGGAACTTTGTGTCGTCGTATTTTCCAGAGCTGAAAACTGGTTGTGTCTTCAAATACAATTGGAGTGAACTTATATCTTAGGCCATAATAGTCGTTTTTGCAAAAAACACTCTGGGCTGAAGTTTGTATACTTTTTTGTTACTGAAGTTTGTATATTTTTACTGCATCAAGATCGGTCGACAATTTTAGAATATATAGGTTATAAACTTTGAACTGATTTTTTTACTCACAGAATTCGGCTTTAAAACTGTAATGATGATAATGAAATGTCTCTTTTTTAAGAGATGGTTGAGACCGATACTTTGTGGAAATCCATTTGTAACGCACGAAGAAAGAATCAAAGACGTTTCCACAGGAAAGAACTTTCTTGTGGAACGCAACGCAAAGTCTTTTATTCTTTCTTCGTGCGTTTTAAAATGCTTTTATTGGGAGAAAATTAAGATTAGATAGTCCCTTCTTTCACCGAGCGACTCGTCTTATACGTGCTTTAATACGTCAACATTCATACAATAAATGTTGTAGAAATTATGATGTTGAAAGTAGGAAAATACGACATATAAAATGTATCAAGAATAATTACAATAATAAATAAAAGAAATGCCTCATTGAGCGGAAATTTTGGGTGGTGTGAAAACATGTATACATTTGTGGAGAAAGCGTAAGGATTGTGAACTGATATTCCTATTACGCAAAAAAACCCGCTAGAGGAAAGCACACACGTAGGGAGGAGTGTGTGTGTGAAAAATCTACGAAACCTACTGAGATATGACCCTTGTGCGGATGGCTAATATCATTGAAACAGTGATATGTATCTTGAGAACACTACGGAAAATTATGTATTGTGTTTGAAAGAAATTGCAGAATAAATACATGGAAAAATAATATCACATTTAAAGAGAATAAATTTTAAAAATAGTGATTGTAAATAAATAATAATTTACAAAAATTTAAAAACAAAATAAACTTTGGAATGTAGTAATGTTAACAATTGGATTCTTAAGAACTCTAAGACATAATAGTAAGAACTCTAGGGAATAAAATCGTTAAAATTGCGACACTCTCTTTCAGAAGAACCAGAAAAATTCGGGAATGGGAATCTAGAAGATTTATAGAGGCCACCACCCTATTCTATTCACCCCTCCCCGAAGCCTGACTCAGGGTGAGGAGAAGTGGATAAGCCTCCTCTTGTCGTCCCAAATTAACAGAGAAGACGCCAAAAATCGATCTCTCTTTCTCTCCCTGTCACCGAGAGCAGAGGCGCCCTGCTTCTCTTTTGACGCAACAGCTTCCCCTCCCCTTTCCCCGCTTCCCCTTTCTTCAGGCTGCTCCAACCAAGGCGAGCTGTGAAGGTGCCGTGCTTGCGAGGGAGTCGCTCCTGTGACCTTGACAAATGACATTCGGCAGCCTCTTGCCAAACTTGAGGGTGTGTCGTGTTTAAAAAATTCGAATGAATAAAAGAGAGCAATGACTTCTTTCCAGGATTGCCCACAGCATATTTTTCTCCAGGGTAGCCTGTAGACTTGATGAGGGCGGTTCCAAGGATTTTTCTTCACGTGCATAAAAACTAGGGGCGGTAGCTTCTCCCTTGACCCAGGGTTACTCTTTGCCAGGGGTTTAGTCACGCGCTGTGCATGCCGACACTAGGGGGTGGGTTAAGTCATAAGATATTAGCGGCCAGTGTATTTGGTGATTACGTGCAGTTTTATTTTCACGTAGTTCGAATTTCCGCTCTTTCCGCGTTTCCAGCTGTTGTTCCCGCTATTTTTTTGGAGGGAAAAGGGCAACTTATATCAGTTTGTGTACAGCTTTCAGTTTCCCTTGCATTTTGCCTGTATCGCATACCTCTGTACGAGTACTCGTAAGTTATCGCACCTACCGATATTAGCACATATTCCTCTTAGTGCTATGATCGATAGTTTAAATTCTGCTGAGATGTGTAAATGAATTGATGTTGATTGAAGAAAATGAATATTTATGTCTTGGACAAGAGAATGATGCATGAGCGGTAAGGTAGTTCCTTAGAAATGCGTCGTAGGTGGAATTATAACTTTAGTTGAAGAAGTACATGTTCCTCGTGCCTGTCGTTTTACTTATAATGCACATAAAATTCTCATGAAGGTGGATTGATTGTCGAAATAGATCGTGTGTAGCGCAGAGGAGCTAGATTTGTGAAATGTTGTTATGATAAATGAAGTGGTGTATCAAGATTATTGGAGCAGCTAGGTTGGGAATCACTCACGGCGCGAAGGTTAAAATACAGATTAAATCTCTAGTTCTTTCCCGTCTCTCCGTAATTAGATAAGAAAATGATGACCTCATTTTGTTATGTCTGTTGTTAATTGTTAATATTTGTTCGTATGTGTCCTCATTCATATGTTATCATATGTCCATTTCAAATTGACAAGTTTCCGCTCTTTGTGACTCTGTTTACAAATATAAATATATTGGAAGGATGTGTCTCTAGTTATGACGTTGAAAATTTATTACTGGCCCTGTCCTATCACGGTTGGAGAGAGCATGTAAATAAAATTGGAGAGATTAAGTGTGGAATAGTTCGGTTAAAGTTGTAGTTTTGCCAAGAACGATAAAGGCTCAAAATGACAGTGTCAATCCTCGCAAGGGGGGGAGATTTAAAAAATTTTTTAATTCTTAGTAAACTAGTGCGTTTTTTATATCTCATATGGCCTTAGTTAATGCCGTCCTTGTTACTAACAGTCCCTATCACCTGTGTAAAAAATATCCAACATAGATACGAGTACTATAGTGATTGTCCTCGAAAGGTATTATGATCAGATGTAATTTGAATTATTAAAATAATTCTGAAATCGACGCATCAGGGTAAGGGGGGGAGGCAGAAGTTACCTTTCCTGCATCGCATGTGGTTTCCCAGGGATATCTGTTAGATGTTGGCGGCGTAGGTAGTACGTGAAAATGTTATGCAACCTGTGAGCAGTAATGAAAGGAGTAGGCTTGCTCTTCGTGTAGTTTGAAGTCTTGTGGCGGTGAAGTATGAAGAATTGAAGGAGAGAGTGGTGTATTCTTGGGACAATAAGGCGTTTTAGAGTGGGGACTTCTCGCATAAATGTATTTTGTTGTTAGAGAATCGTGTTAAATGTTGGCGGGTGCTTGGTGACGGGTGGTGAGCAATGCAGTATCCGTCGTTTCACGTGCGCCGCCTTCGAAATCACGCGCGCATGTGCCGATGCGTGCGTGATGTGATGGATGACGCGGCATGAGTGCAATGGGCGTGGGATATGTCCTCTCGCTCTCCACGGCCGTCGTCGTACGCCGCTTCGCAATCGCTACAATTTAAAGCGGGTGAGGAGGAATGTCGGAGGAGGCATAACGGACTCGTACGGAAACACCAGATAAGGAACAACTGGAGACTTGAACCAATCGATTCCCATGGATTGAACTGAATCCTACGTACTTCTCACTACGCTACAATTATGCACAATTATGGCAACATTGTGCGCAACACTCCTCACATGCCGTGAGTTAATAAAGCAACAAAACACTAATTTAGCGTGTCCGGTACCACTCTAAAGGTAGTGTGGGATAATTTTCAATTTTTTCTCAGTTTGTAAAACAAAAACTAAGCTTTGAATTTCAAAATAACCCAGATAAGAAGTGCGATTAACTTTCAATATAAAAAAAACGGTTTTGGAATATGAGTTTAATTTCTGCGTCCTTGGAAAATTTTATCCACTTCCCAAAATTTTCAAAATGGCTCCAATATAAATCTGTTTTATGAGAATTTTTAAGAAAATTACGATTAAGCGACGATTTAATAAACATGTGGCTAATGATAAGAGGTATGGTACTTCAGTGAGAACAGCAGCAGGTTAAAGACTAGAGAACCCGGGTTCGATTCCAGGGGACGCATATGGTCCCACGGAATGAGAAACTGCTTCTCTCTCTCGTATTGCCCGAATGTGTGTATTTTCCATGCCTTTAACAATATATAATATTAGAACCTCACACGTATTCCGAATTTTCGGTGGCAACAACCACCTTTCTTAAGGGATTTTCGGTGGTTATCACCACCGAAAATTCGGAATACGTGTGAGGTTCTTTTTTATGAGTTTTTCACTTGTGCTGTCTTATAAATATCATTGCCGGCCTCGGTGGCGGCTGGGTAACCTCCTCGTCTGCCAATCCATAGGTCGCGGGTTCGATTCCCGCCTGAATGGGTTTTCCTCCACCTGGGCCTTGGGTGTTTGTAATCGTCTCCATTGTTTTCAATAACAGATAACAGTCCGATGTAAAGGCCAAAGAGTGCTGTTTTCGGACTAAGACCAAATAGATAAGTATTTGGAAATCGACCCAGCCGTTAGCCGTTTTAGACTAAGGCAAAATGTAAGATAAAACTGTGATCAGGGCGCAAAATTACAATGGGACGGATGGATTTAAACGCGAACATAGGCTACGTTTAATTAATTAATGGTTAAACCGGGCGTTACCGACACATTCCGACTTAATGTCCATTTATGACTGTTCATTGGTAAATGTGAAAATCCTAACGGTGTACTTAGGTAAAAAAACTTTAGTTCTTGGGCGGATTTTAAATTTATCTAGAAACTAATTATGTGTCTGAACTGGGGCTTAAACTTTGCATTGGCTTAACGATGCATGATGGTTAAAATCGGGCAGAGATGTTTTAGGACCCATGGAAACCCAAATAATAGCGTGCGTTGTTCCTTTCCGGTGTTAGATCCTTGGATTTTAATATCCCATCTCCTACCTTGAGGTCACAGACAATATTTTCCATGTCCATTGTAAGGTGGCAGGAGGCTTCATGCACAAATGACATCAAGCAGATAGGGGGGGGGGGGGAGGGGTGTGGCTTCGAATTAAATTTGATGAAGCGTGATGGTATGTGACGAGGAGAGAATCAAGACATCTTTAAGATCACTCTCGAACGGCAGAGAATGTGGAAGGGACGCCGGAGAGCACCAAGGAAATCCCTGTTAAGATGGTGCCCGGTCCTGTCGGGACAGAGAAGCGTCGATTCTGGAGTTAATTGAATGGTGAAATCGTGGCCAGCTTGGCGAAGTCAAATTAAAAGGCACCTTAGGAGAAGAATTGCGTTAGGCAAAGAAGATTTCACCAGGAGGAGAAAATTGATGACGGAGATGTTGGGTAATGATTTTGAGAAAAGACTCGTTAAAATTTGAAATGGAGCGTGGTTATGTACGGCACGGAAAAATGGTAATTGAATTATGATGACAGGCGCAGGAGGAGACTTTTGAAATGTGGGTATGGAAAAGGTAAAATGAACCGAAAGGAAAACAAACAAGAAGTGTGTGGTGGCCGAGGAGAGAGGTTTGTTGGGAGATATCCTATGGAGGCAGGAAAAATGGATGAAGAGCGTATTGAGCGGCAGTGGGATGTTGAAGACGGTAATAGAGGGGAGAATGTTACGCAAACGAGGAAGCGGCAGGAACAGGATAGTGTTGTTTGACGAGATGAAGGGAGGAAAGAAGTACACAGAGATGAAGAGTGACCTGATATAGAGTAGGTTGCCGGATTGGGTTTTGTTTGGAGCTACAAAATATTTATTTGATAGTTGTGTCCATCCATAAACCTACCTTAACCGGTAGATTACCTATAATAAAAATAAAAGCCAAATCAGGTTCTGTTTTCTGGCACTACTCATCAAATCGGTAAGATTTACATGCATTTATATTTCGTGGTAGTTATTAGCAGAGGCAACCGACA
The DNA here is from genome assembly GCA_037158775.1 of Hetaerina titia. NCBI lineage: Eukaryota > Metazoa > Arthropoda > Insecta > Odonata > Calopterygidae > Hetaerina > Hetaerina titia. The sequence goes on from CM073772.1 coordinate 8,421,091, forward strand.
GCTGAGGTCATTTGCGCTATTTCGGTTGACCCTTTGGCGGAGGTTGGGCATGTTTAGGGAATGGAGGGAGGGAATTATTGTTGGCAGTCTTCCGTTTTAGGTAGGTTATGGATGAACGCAGTTGGAACGTTGCCACATTTCTTAGCTTCTTCTAAGAAAAATGTTACTTTTCCCCCGACATTCACTACGGTAAACCCTTTTTAAATTCCGCATACTTGAAATAAGGAAAGAATGGGTGGAGAGAAACCTGGCGTCAGCATTAGCATACTCTTATTTGATAAAGAGTCCATAATTCGATCGACTATGTACTCCACTTAAAAAACTCTCCAACATGGCACCCCAAACACGGATCGGGATAACACTGAAAAAAATATCCTGCCCCATCCGGGATTCGAACCGGGTTCTATGGGTGGGAAGAAAATACCCCATCCACACCACTGTCTCCCTATCACCCGTTTCCAGATGTTTATAATAATGTTATGTATTTGGACGTTCGACTCAGTTTTGACATTTGAAAATAAAATAAGAAGCGCAAAAAGATTTGAGAAATATTTGCAAGATCGTGACGCAATGTTCTGGATGGGGAAGTCGAAATCACCGTGATGAACCGTGCCGTTAGAAGGGGTAAATTGGTGCAATTGGTGTGACGTAATTTGTGCCCGCAAGGGTAAGGGCCGATTTGGAGAGTTTTCGGACGTGGGGGCGATGGAAAAGGGAAAAAGTGAAATTGAAAGGAAAACGAACTACGTAGTTTCAAGGTTGTTGTTAGTGGGCGAGAAAAGGCTTTTGGGAATAAGTTCGAAGAAGGCTGGAAAGGTGGATGTTGGGAGGCAGTTTTGAGGATGTTGGACACGGGAGGTGCAGAGAAGAAAAGTTTAGGAACTTGAAGGGGAAGGAGAGTGTGAAGTTGAAGAAAGGTGGTGTAATGCAAGTTGTTGGAACATTTAGCATCGTGTGGGAGGCGGAACTTGGAAGTGTAGCAAGTGTTAGTCATTGGTAATCGAAAAATCCACCTTGAGCGAAATCCTACAATCGACAAATCGTCGTTCGTTCGATCACTGTAAATCTACACAATACTCCGCAACCCGCCGCAAGGGCGTGTGGCAGGGGGTGGTAGGTCACCACCCGTGAAACAGAAAAAGACCACATGCTAAATTCACAAATCCATGCCGATTCGCACCCACAGAGACGAATGTAAAAAAAACATAAACACAGTAATCAACCCTAGTTATGTATAAAAATTATCGGGAATGGTTTCGGAGAAAAAAAATATATGCAATACGAGCTTATATATGTTGCTAAAATGCCCCAAAATTCTTCAAAGTACATCCCTTGAGCGTCGACATACTTTTGACAGAGGCTTTTCCACGATTCGAAGGCTCCCTGGTAGGCGGATTCCGGAAGTTCCTTAGGAGTACGCGTGCAAGCTTCTTTGGCGGCACTTAGGGTCCCATGGTGGTGTATTTTGAAGAAGGGAGGATTTCACTTTTGGAAATAGGAAATAGTGTACTGGTGTCAAGTCGGGTTAGGAGAATCGTCACGATACTGTGTCAGAAGGTCTTCGCAAGCAGACACTCGACTGCTTTTGGTCATCCGTCAAGAGCTTAGGAACGAGTTTAGCGCAGATCTTTAGCATCGTAAAAGTTTCAGTTATAATGGTGTACACTGTAATCTCAATGCCAATACGATCTGCGATCCTATGCACACTTAACCGACGGTCTGCATTCAGCGCTTCAAACACACGCTGGGATAAATTGTTACTGATACTTTTGACTTAAACCTTGTACATATGCTAGCAACTAACATAAACATGCAAATGCACCTACGAATGTACCTGTATGTATTTAATGAGGAAAAAATCTTATGAATCTTATCGTTTGCGTAATTCTCTTTGGCGTCCAATCACTGAGATTACCCTGAATAATGCAATACAGCTTCGAATACAAATTTTTATGTATCATATGTAAATCCCCATTCAAATGGACGCAAACAAGGGTTGGCGCAAAATCGTGTGATAAATCCTTTGCGATTCAAATTACGGTACTTTGGAAGAATTAAAGGAGGGAAATAGGTTGATAAGTTGAGAAAACCTCGGAGATCACGCGAAAGACGGGAGAAGCACAAACATGGAAATAATTGCATCAAATAAGAGAGTGATAGTTTCCTCGGGGGTCCATAATGGGAGGGGAGGAAATTGGTTGAATTTTAGGGGGAGACTTCAAAAATGAAGAAATCAATGAAGCAGATATCGAAGGCGTGGGGCGTAGCACGGACTTTAAAAAAAGAAGAGACTAAGCGAATGCCCAAAGCAACGAAAAACCGCATCACCCCGGAAATCAATCAACTGAGTGTTTACCTAAGAAGACGTCTTTTACGAAAACCGTGGCACTCAGATAATTTATCCCACGACATTATGGCGAACACATGAGATGAGATACAACATATATGGATTGAATTTTAGCAAACGGCTCGCGTTCATTGGGCACGCGCAGGGATGCGCAACTAGTGTCGCGGAACGGCTTTCGCCATCTTTTTAATGCATATCTAGGAGTGCCAGTACTTGTCGATCGTAATCGTCGTCTCGTCTTATCATGTTCGAACGCCTTGAAGATAAAGGCCTTCGTTATCACATCACGTATCTCTCTCCATTCAACAAATCCGTAAATATTCTCATCAATATTACTTTGACCGTTTCAGAGCCTCGTCAAGTTCGTTTCTCTGTTAATATTCAGCGTATATAAACAACGTATAAATTCAATGGGTATTTGTAATCAATTGCATTGTTATATATATTTTGGGTGTTTATAATAAATTTATACTATATATATATGTATATATTTCTTTCGGCCTACTCCGAAGGCCTCGGAGGAGGCCTTCGGAATAGGCCGAAAGGCCATCATCGATATATATATATATGTATATAAAAAACCATAAACTCAGTAATCAACCCGAAGGTCGGTTAAGTAGGCAGACATGCCAACTCTCCCGATTTAAGCGGGAGACTCCCGATTTTACCTTCTTACGTTCTTGATGAACTGTTCAAATTGTGTACTTAGCTTAACATGTTAATAAAGTGTGACATTCATTAAAAATTGGCAAAGTGTCATAAAGGGATTAAGGTGCCATGCAAATATTGTGGTAATTAAAAGTGATTACTTCGTGATACACTTCTAAAAATCTCCCGATTTTTCATTTTTGAAAGTTGGAATGTCCTCCCGATTTTTCATTTTTGAAAGTTGGCATGTCTGAGTAGGTGATGGTAGAGCTCACCCATGTACCAAGCCCAACGGTGTGTGAATATTCACACATCAGGGTAGGGGGGCCAGTTCCTTTCCCTGTGCGGCTTACGGTTTCCCAGGAAGATCTGGTACCCCGAAAAATCAACTAGGTTGGGTGGAGCTGCAGGTGCCCAAAGTGCTTTGCCCGGAATCGAACCCGGGACCCTCCGGTCAGTAGTCCAATGCTCTACCCACTGGACTACCGCGACCCACATATATATATATATATATATATATATATATATATATATATATATATATATATACGCGGGTCGCGGTGGTCTAGGGGAGCGGAGATGGAATAAGGAGGATGCGGAAATAGTAACAAGCGACACAGAAAACTAACAATTCATCCACAGATCCCACAACACCCATGACCAAGGCATCAACTCACCAAGTCATCATAAGGGCTTGACAAGTCAAAACACAGGACAAGGATGACAAAATGTATGCGGATGAATAAATTGTCCCACCACCTCGCAAGAAACAAATCCACCTCCATCCATCTCAGCCCCACCCCCCCATTTAGTGAACAACATGAGACCCGGATGCTTTCTTGTCTTACTCCTTTGTTTATTTTCGCTTCTATTTTTCTAAATTTCAAGAAACTGCGGGAGATGCCGCAACAGTAACTTTTAACGGAGTCATCCGCTAACATGTACCTGTATTTCATTTCAACAGTGTGTGAAAATCATTCGCCTTGACAGGGATTCGAACCCGGATCCCTCGGATGTCCGGCCGAGTGTTTTAGCCAGTTAAGCTATCGAGGCGTCCTCTTACACAGTGAATTTTTTTGGTCTTGTAAAGGAACAAGATGTTGTGACGAAATATACGTACAATGTCACAGGCATTCGTAGTCGTGCGCGACGCGCACCTAGTGGCGCGTTGGCTTTGACCTAGAGGGCTGTGGCGCGGATAAATCATTATGTGTGTGTGTATACAGGTATATGTATATATTATATGTGTATGAGAAAAATATGGACCTGTACCCTACTCCTCCCAAGAATTTCTCGAAATTTTGTGGTTTTCTGTTGTTAGTTGGGGTGTAATATATCTTTAAAATGAATGCTGTTAGTCCACCGTTGATTGGAGTGTCCTGGATAGCTTCTGATTAGTAAAGACAAAACACTGTCGTACCGCGCGCCTTCTCTTCCTGTTACGTGTTTCTATGCAACTCGTCACGCTTACTCAAACTTCGTGGTAATTTAAAAAAAACTTGCGTATTTTCTCTGAACCTTTTCCAAATCTTGAATTGTTAATTTTATCCCATTAATCCGAATTACTTTCCGCGAATACCAAATGTGGTGGGTAACTACATCGAGCCATTCACGAAGGTATTGAAATTAAAATCGTAAGTCCATTTCAGAAGTTAACTAAGTCAGGGTATTCATGGTTAACGATGCGAGGTTATAACTGACGAATGAATGGGAGGGAAAGGAAGATGGTCTATTTTTAGAACCGAAATGAATTCGAGACGCGTAAGGGTTACGGAGATATCGGCTTATCGTTTGCCCGGGCGGAACCAAATGTGGCATCCGCTCCCCGAATGCTGACGTACGCATGCGTCGTCATTTCGAGTTTCGATGGAATCACGTGATGGTTCCTAACCTTTCCGGACCCCCGCACTCCTCGGGTATGACGCCCCCCCCCCACACCCCTTTCATCACGCTGACCCACTTCCGCATCTTAGAAACTTAAATTAAACCATGCTAATCGTGTTTAACCGCCACATGTTGACCGTGGGAAAAATACAGTTTTTCAAATAACTCTCAAGCCAGCAATGTGTCATGACCAGTCTTGGTGCGGTGCACAGCTGTCACTGAAACCCGACAAGTGATCAAGGGGCTCGCTTGCAAAGTTCGGAACCTTCTGCTTCTCCTTAAGTAAAGCACCGAAACCAATGTCATGCGTGGAGGTTGCCGAGTTCTTTCGCTGACTAAAATGTGTTCCGCACCTTTTTGTCGATAAGATTCTGTACGGCCGATTCATTTATTGATCCAAGGTATTCCGCACATTCATCACTAAGTCTATAACAGTCCTGAATGACTATTTTTTCAAGTAACGCGAGGGCTTGATCTTTTCGGTCCTATTATGGCACCACATTTTACTGATCGATTCGACCACCGGGATAAAATAAGAGGGAGAGACCATCAGATACAAATTTAAGCGTTCGGTCATCCCTCGCGTGTTACGCAGTCATAAGAGATTCAACCCCAAGAACCCGAATATGTTTACTAAAATGCAAACATTTGACGATTTTGTCAGTTATTGCACGATCTTCTTACCTGGGCTTTTTTGTGTGCAAGTGTCTTGGAATAAGAGCTAATAATACATATTCAAATGCATGCATGACCTAATATTTGTGCATATGTGGTTGGTGCCATACCACCCCTGCCGCACGCCCTTTCGAGGACTTGAGGTGTATTGTGTAGATGTATAAATAGATTAAAACGAGGAAATTCCTTCTCTGTAGTGCAGGGTTTTTAAAAAATGTTTGTGGCGCATAAAAAAATTCAGACGCACTAAAAAACAGTAAGTTCGTTCAAAAGGTGAGAGTTTAGCCGCATATCTTCTCTTTCAACTTCAACATTTTCTTTTTGCAAAAATTGCTGTCGCCTTCCTTCTGAGAAAATCACTGCTATGATCGCCAGAAATGCACCTTTATGCGACTTTCTCTTCGAGGAACGCTTGGGAAACCATTTCCTCTCCGAGCAAACCCTTGCATCCCTGATCTTAGCTGTGAAATTTGGTGATTTTCATCTCCTCTCTGTCACCAATCAAACTTCCTCCTACGCTTTCATTTCAACCAGGAACTAGGCCTTCTCCTTTCAAACCACATCTTCCTTTTCCATCTCAATTATCGCCTTACTCGACGTCTATAATCATCTTCGAAACCACAAATTCCACACGTCTCCTCACAAAACCGCCAAACACTGTCTACTACGTTTTAACAGCTGCCATCTCATTCTTCTCAAGGGCTCGATCCTCAACTCCCTTGTCATTAGAGGGCACAGTGAAAGTGTCCGATTACGCCCATCCCGCAAACAGCCATATCCATGCCGACCACGCCACGCCGACCAGCCATATCCACGCCATGCCGACCGCCCTACACAATCGCTCATACGTACACGGAACCTATGCCGAGTTGGAAAATTCTTTTTTTTTCGGGATGTTGGAATTTTAACACCTCCACCACCAACATTATGTACCTCTTTCACATGTTACATACTACTTTATCATTTAATGCCATGTAAAACCCTTGATTATAGGTCTCCGTTTATTACTAAGGTGAACAGAGGGGAGTAAATGGATTAAGGAAGAAAGATTAATAGGAAAAAGCATAAAACGGGTGGATTCGGTCAAAGAAACTCTCTAGAGGGTGGTAGATCGGAGGCTTTCGCAGCCGTTGAGCGTCTTCAGGAGCGAAGTCGCTCTGAAGACGCTCTTGAAAGACGCTCCCAGCAACGGGAGAGAAACTTTGAGCCAAAAATGTCTCTCACGCAGTCTAACCCGAGAACTACCTCTGCATCTCCAGAGGGTGGACAATAGAAATTTCAGGAAGAGAAGAATTCTTTTTGAACGCTGTATGAATGTGACGGTGGCCAACTTAACTTAAATTTAATTATTTCACTCAGCTTAGTGCGATAGGATGCTGAGATAATTGTATGTCTGTTCCAAACATAATATAATAAATCTGGGAAAAAATAATTTCAGATTGAAAGATATTTCATTACAATTCTTCAAAATAACCCCATTGTGCATCAACATACCGATGCCAGGGCATCTACCAGTCACGATACGCTTCCTGGAAGATGTCGGCGGATATCTAGTTCAGGCAACTCGTCACCGTCTCTTTGACGTTGTCCAGTGTTCCAAAATGGTTGCCTATCAAGCTCCTGTTTATTCTTTATAACAATAAAGTAGGTCTGTGGTGCCACATTTGGGCTTTGCATTGTACCTAGCCAGTTACTTAGTCACGAGGAAGGCGGGGTGGGACGGTGTGGTATTGTTGTGGTGCAGCAGCCTCCAATTGGCAAAGATATCCTACGTGACACGTTGTACTCTTTTCCACAGTTCCCTTCTTGCACAAAGTTAAGGTTTTCGTCTTACGTGTACAAGCAACATTTTCTTGGTACTGACGAAAGACAGAGGATACTTAAATATTGATCAGTCGATGCCATAGCAACTGGAGTATTATGCCGTAACCGAGACCGGGGTGGCGAAGGTTTGAGGGAGCGCCGTCTCTGCTTGTGTAATAAAACTATGAAGTGAAATTTGAGGTCAGCTTGTCATATTGCTCTCATGTCCTTCGTTAGAATTGATTGTTATCTGTTTGAGGTGCATCGTGTTTTGAACTTAAAACAATTAGTTCGCCATTTTGTCAACGGGATCATCGCCAAATTTTGGCATGTTTAGGATATTTACCTTAGGATGTTTACGGTCTGGTAGTTCTAATTAACATAATAATTCCAAATGCAAGACTTTATGGATTTTAAGACTGGCATTTGAGTCAACGGAATGGGCTTATTATTAGGATTTTAAGATGTGGCGTAGCGAAGTATGGAGACAAAAGGTTAGACAGAGAGGAAGACAAACTTAGAGGTTTTTAATCGATCGGGCAAAGAGAGGAAGTTCGTTGGGAAATCGTAGCGGTATTAAGGCTTTCACTTGACTCACCCTCGTAGGTTAGTACGAAGGAGGGAGTACTGTAATTGTAACGAGTAAGTTAATGTAATACATAGAAGTAAATTGTCTTAAGGAACTCTTCCAAAAGCTACTTTTAATAATGTACGTAAAATTCATGTGATAATGATAGCGGCCATTGTGCGCTCGCATTGTTGTCTATGGCTGTGCCATTCGACGTCCGAATGGGGAACGGTGTAGAGCGGTGCGCCGCGCATTCTTCGTGAGAGCGCATTAAAGAGATCAGCTGGGTGCGGGCGTGGGGTGGAGAGTGGTGGGCCGCATTCTGCGTGAAAGGGGGAGTGGGGCGTGGTTTGGCGGCTGGTATCGGTGGTGCCCGCGGGGGACGGCCCAGTCCACGGTGTTAAATTTGGAAACAACCCGCTCGTCCCCCCTCCCTCACCCGAATTCTTTCACACCCTCCGGAAGAGTGTGTGCTATGCGCTAAACGCCCCCTCTCTCTTTCTCTCGCTCTCAATGTCTCCCTCCCATCCCCAGCCCTCCATCCTTGCCGTCGACCCAAAGGCCTACCTGCTGGGGCCATCCAGTGCCCGCAGGTGCGTGTGTACACTTCGTGCATGGTATACAATCGCGCGGGGACGTTTGTGTGTGTGTTTATCTTGTGGAGTCTGTCGAATCTTTTCTACTCCTTAAACATCATTGGATGTCCATTCGGGCAACGATGTACAATTCCGGTGGGATAGTGCCACGTGTACCGGTCTTTTTACATATTTTGAAACAGTCGAGTCGATATACATATATTTTGTTCGCGTAAGTATGGTTTGCGTGTATTTAGAAAAAAAATTCAAGTCAAAATGATAGACTTTTGATGAATAAAAATCGCTTAAAATGAGAGAAAAATAACCACATCCCATGAATTATATGACATGGTTACTTGTTTCTTCAATTGTTTATTATTTATTTTACATTTATGATCTGCTCAAATCCACCTTCCCCACCTGTCCTTTGTTCGTCTTTTATGTTTTTTCCTATCCCCTTTCCTTATTTCTAGGTGTGAATGAATATTTGTTCGCCGTATGGCGGGATTTCGTGTTTGAATGTGTATTTGGCCAATGTGGCCCGTCTCTTCTTCTGGCTATGCGTGCCATGAAACGTACTGTTCCTATTCTCTATGATGCTATATGCTTGCTAACCTACTGTCCTTTCTTCTTGTGTGTGTCTTGTCTATTTCTCCTTTGGGGGTTGAAACAGCTCCCTAAAGCTATCTCTTGGCCAAGGAATCCGGAGTAACTGGGCGCTATAAAAACATCTCCGATCTCTGTGTAAATTAGGTTTCCTTTAGAGCGTAATCGGTAGCGCATCCGCCCGACAAGTGGAAGGTCCGGTGTTCAAATCCTGAATAAGGAAATATTTTTACATTTGTGATCTGCTAAAATCCGCCTTCCCCACTTGTCCTGTGTTCGTTTTTTAAGTGTTTTCCTATCCCCTTTCTTTGTATCTATTTCTATGTGTGAAGTAATATTTGTTCGCCGCATAGCGGGATTTCGTGTTTGAAAGTATGTCTATTAATATATACACACGCGTACACATATACATATATATATATATATATATATATATGTATATATATATATATATATAACACAGTAAAGGTGGGGAAGGCGGATTTGAGCAGGTCACAAATGTAAAAATATCTCCTTATCCGGGATTTGAACCACGGGCCTTCCACTTGCCGGGCGGATGCTCTACCACATAAGCTAATAAGGAAACCTGATTTACATTGAGATCTGCGATCTTATAAAGCGCCAAAGTGCTCCGATAGTTGTTGCCCGAGAGATGGCGTTATGGAGCTGTTTCACCCACCAAAGGAGAAATAGACGGGACACAAGAAGGGGAAAGGATAGTAGGAAAGCATTCATACGATATTGTAAAGAATAGGAACGGTGCGTTTCATGGCACGCATAGCCAGAAGAAGAGACGAGCCACATTGGCCAAACACATCTTCAAACTTGAAAATCCCGCCATACGGCGAACAAATATTATTCTCACACATAGAAATAGATATATAAGGAAAGGGGATAGGAAAACACATAAAAGACAAACGGAGGAAAGGTGGGGAAGGCGGATTTGAGCAGGTCACAAAGGTAAAAATAAAAAATATTATTTTATAAAATTTTTCTGTGTTTGATAGATTGAATTGGGAAAAAAATAATGCGTGTATTGCAGAAAATAGGAATGGATTGGAGGGACAGGACACTGATCCGCAACCTGTACATGTCTTAGACTGCTCAGGTGCGAACGGGGAACGGAGAGTCCGGATGGGCAGTGTTAGGAAGAGGTGTAAGGCAGGGTTGCCCATTGTCACCGGTACTGTTCAACGTATATGTAGAGGAAATGATTAAAGAGGCATGGGAAGAACTGGAGGTAGGAATGAAAGTCGGAGGGGAATTCGTAAAATCGGTTAGGTTTGCTGATGACCAAGCATTAGTTCCTCAGTTAGCCAAGGGGTTGCAAGCATTTCTGAGTGAATTGGAGGTTCAGTGCGATAAATATGGGATGAGAATCAATATTAATAAAACAAAGGTTATGCGAATTTCCAGAAAGAAAAAGGCTAAGCTAAATATTAAAATAGGCGGGGTAAAAATAGAGCAGGTAGAACAGTTTACATATCTCGGAAGTGTTTTGTACCAATACGGTCAAACTGGTAGGGACGTAAGGAGAAGAATTGAGCTAGGCAAGGATACTTTCTCAAGGAGGAGGGAGTTAATGACGGGGACGTTGAGTAAGGATGTTAAGACAAGACTCGTAAAAACTCTGATATGGAGCGTAGCTATATACGGCGCGGAAACGTGGTCACTGAAGCAGGAGGATAGACGTAGATTGGAGGCTTTTGAAATGTGGGTGTGGAGAAGAATGGAGAAGGTGAAATGGACCGGAAGGAAAACAAATGAGGAAGTACTGGAGATGGTACCTCACCCAACAAACCAGAAGTGTGTGGTGGCCGAGGAGAGGGGTTTGTTGAGAGAAATCCTATGGAGGCAGAAAAAATGGATGAAAGGCGTATTGAGCGGTAGTGGAATGTTGAAGAAGGTAATAGAGGGGAGAAAGGTGGGCAAGCGAGGAAAGGTCAGGAACAAGATAGGGATGTTGGACGGGATGAAGGGAGGATGGAAGTACACAGAGATGAAGGGGGACCTGATGTGGAGTAGGTTTCCTTAGGAGTCACAAAATATTTATTTGATAGAGATGTCCATCCGAAAACCTACCTTAACCGGTAGATTACCTAATAAAAATAATATGTATATATTTTGGGTCGAGGTAGTGCAGCGGTTAGAGCGTTTTACTACTGACCGGAGGGCCCGGGTTCGTTTCCCGGTCAAGCCACTGTAGGCACCGGCAGCTCTACCCAAGCTAATTAATTTTTTGGGTACCAGATCTTCCTGGGAAAACCATTACTGGTTGGGAAAGGACCTGGCCCCCCTACCCTGATGTGTGAAAATTCACACGGCGTCGGGCTTAGTGCATGGGTGAGCTCTACCATCACCTGCTAAACTGTCCTTCGGGTTGTTTACTGTGTATATAATATATATTTATATTGAATTTGAGTTGGCATTGATTCATTCACGTAACACCAATTTATATTTATTGCACTCTTTTCAATCACTCGAAAGATCCCTTAGTAACGGTTGCGGAAATGTCAAACTACGCCATTTATTTTATCACTTTTAATAAATTATGTAGCAGGAGTAAAGCCGTGTCCTGAAATGGTAAAATTACTGAGATAGTAGTGCATTTTTGATAATGCTAAAAACACTTTTAATTTAAAGTATGCGTAAAGTCAATAAAAAGAAGCTTCGCGACTACTATTGAAGGCCGATTTACGCGATTCTGTTTCAGTACTGAATTAAGGATACTTAAAATTGTATCGTGGAAAATGAGAAATGGCACTCGATGACTCAGTTGAAATCGATTATATGTACGTGAAAGAGAAATAAAATCGATAAATTTGTTTTCTACTCAATTATTAAACCCAACTGCCGAAAGCACTTTGGTGATGTGTTGGTAAAAATGTGCTCTTGAACGAAAATGCCGCACGAGGATTGAGATGTCTCGCATTAACAATTTCGGGGCATTAAAAATAACTTCAATTACTGAATAAAAAATGTGAAACGGATTGTATTCTCTCCGTATATTTTCTAGCATTTCGCTTGCTTCATTTCCGTGTTGGTGATCGGGTTGCTCCAGAATAAAACCGCCATGATTTTTTCCTAGTTTATCCCAATGTTATCCATGGAGATGGTACCCGCGTGTTTTTACGGTTTCAGATGGAAACACTTAGACAAATCCTAGTGTCTACTTCTTGACAGATTATGCTGAAAATGAATACAAAGCATAAGAGAGCGCCTCCTGGAGATAATTGTGCTGGAAAATCTTCGCCAAAATCGGAATATAGTATGTGTGTAGTAGATAGATAGTCGTATTTATATTGGGGCAAGATTGAGACTACTATATGTAGTGTCGTCTACCGCCTAACCCCTCATCGCACATCTACAGTATTAAACTACTGATAGATTACACAATTTATACTTAAAAATAGCAATAAAAGTAATACATATAATATCTTAGAACTTATATACAACAACACGATACATTTAATAAACGAATTTCGTTCGAGATTTACGTTATAAGTTTAACCGATGTAAATAGTTGTTCTGGCCCTGTCATCTCATTCAGTGTTTTCATGATGCTGGAGTGTTGTGTCGGTGGCTGGACGCGCGTTCACATGGGGTTTCGGAGCATTCTTGCGACCCCAAAAGGGTTAAAGTGCTAGCTGTCTCTTTCTCCATCATTATCAGCCTTTTATCCGGCGCCACAGACTTGATATCGGTGAAATCCATGAAGCTCGCGGCTGCCCTACTTTTTTCCGGAGGCCTCAGCTGCTACTCCTGGATTAAGTAAGGGAATAGACGAAGAGCCTTTACGCATAAAAGCGGAAGCTATTTACTGCGTTATATCGCCATATCAGTCGGGCCATAATGTCCTGTGCACGAAGATATTGTGTCATAAAAACGCTCTCTATTCTGGACAAGCAATCACATCCGAATGACAATATTCATGGTGCCGGCTGCTTTTCTTCTGGTTTATTAGTGTTGTCGTGGGAATGTGAACGTATAAGAGTTCCTCTATCCAATATGGCGGATTGCGCATCCGCGAATATTTCATTACGTTCTGGGTTTGTTCAAGTCGTGTGATCCCATACATATTCGAAATGAATTTCGTCCACTGCTCAGGCCGAAAGCGGGGTAATAATCCTGATAACTTATTTCTTAATTCATTTATTTGTTGTCTACCGTTTAGGGTAGGGTTTGGTAGGGAACAGACTGAACATCACCATGTTTTTTTAGCCTCTGCCAACAAAACACACTCTGGAACAATTATTCGATCCCGCATTCTTTCTTCCTCCTTTCATTCGTTTCAACATGCCTACTATCCTATTTCCCTTTCCTGCTTGCCTAATACATACACCCCTCTATCGACATCTTCAGCGCGTCATCGACAATGAAATCAGTTTGTATCCATCTCTCCTGCCCCCATTGGATTTCTCCCGATAATCCCCTCTCATTCCCTCCATACCTTGCATTAACTTAGTTTTCTTTTCCGCCCGCGTTCTGTCTTCCTCACAGGATTCCGCTATTCGCTTCCTTCCCTCCATACTTCTTGGCTCTATTATTAAGGTCATTCTTTTGTACGTAGTTTAAAGTTGTCGCCAGACGCGATAAAACTTGTTAAAGACGTCCACTCAGCTTCTCGAGGATCAAATCCAATTAGACGTACAAGCACACAGTTTGTGAGATTAATGAGGTAAGAGCAAAGCTCACCAAGACCAGGCAGAGAATGGGATTTTGGCCGAGGTTTTCGATAAAATTAAAAAAAAACCACGAACGGCAGAATTAGCGAATGCACATTTCAACAACGAAGCTATCTTCTTCTTTTCGAATTGAAGTAATTATTACCTTCGGTTTGAAAAGAAGAGGATCACTTCGTTACGAAATAAAGATTTAAGACGTCATTTTTCTCCCGAACCTTAAGTGATCCGTATAACATTTTCCGACCACGGTAGGGTCATATTCGGGTCAAAATTAGTCCGGTGTGTATTCACCCTCTGCCACTCGCCCTAGCAGTGGCTTGCAGGGTACTCAAAATACATAATATATGTATATATATATATAAAACTCGAGCTCCGTCTTCCGAAGAAGACGGAGCTCGAGTCCGTCGAAATTATCAAGTTATTATTGTGAGTGTCCTTTTTATGTGTTATCGTGCTGTGTGTTACTGTCTAAGTTTTTTATTCAACACTTCCGTGTTACTTCGAAGAAATCGTCTCTCTATATATATATATATATATACACACACACACCTTTTCCATCCTTCTTTTCACCCACACCTCAAATGCTTCCATTCTACGTGTATTATCTGGCTTCAAGGATCATGTTCCGCGTCGTACAAAACCACGCCTCCAATCAAAGTTTTAAAAAGTTCTTACTTACCATTCTTACTCAATGCCGCTGTCATCAACTCTCTCTTTGTGAAATCATCCTTTTCCTTCCGTTTGTACCGTATTGATCCAAGATATTTATTGTTTTCTAATGTGTACAGCGTTAACGAACATGTGGATGTGAAAATAGCTTCGTATTCATAATCAAACATCTACGTTCACCTTATTAACTCTCCGATTTAAATCTTCGTCCACCTTGAAGGGTTAAGTGAAAAACCACTCTGTATAGGGTAGACAGCTTATGATGGTATGATTGAATGTTAGGACATCCCGATAGACTGTTGTTATTAATTTATATATATATATAATATATATATATATATATTATATATATTATATATAATATATATTGTATATTATATATATATATTGTATATATTATATATATATTATATATATAATATATATTGTATATTATATATATATATTGTATATATTATATATATAATATATATATATATTGTATATATTATATATATATATATATATATATATATATATATATATATATATATATATATATATATATATATATATATATATATATATATATATATATTCATACACGAAAATCCCGCCATGCGGCGAACAAATATTATTCTCACACATAGAAATAGATATATAAAGAAAGGGGTTAGGAAAACACATAAAAGACAAACACAGGAAAGGTGGGGAAGGCGAATTTGAGCAGGTCAAAAATGTAAAAATATTTCCTTATCCGGGATTTGAATCACGGGCCTTCCACTTGCCGAGCGGATGCTCTACCAACTAAGCTAATAAGGAAACCAGATTTACATTAAGAATTGCGATCTTATAAGGCGCCAAAATGCTCCGATAGATGTTGCCCAAGAGATGGCGTAAGGAACTTTTTCATATATATATATATATATATATATATATATATATATATATATATATATATATATATATATATATATATATATATATCGATGATGCGGAAGTACTCACGAGAGCAATATAACTTTTAGACGGCACAATAGAATACAGAATAAAACAGATAACACGTAAAAGGACAGTCACACTGTAGATGATTTTAGCTTTCGGCCTACTCCGAGGCCATCTTCAGGTCAGACTCACTGTCTGACCTGAAGAAGGCCTCGGAGTAGGCCGAAAGCTTAAATAATCTACAATGTGAGTGTTCTTCTACGTGTTATCTGTTTTATTCTGTATTCTATTATGCCGTCCAAAAGTTATATATATATATATATATATATATACATATATGTGTGTGTGTGTATACCCTGCAACCCACCGCCAGGGTATGTGGCAGGGGGTGAGTCATATCTTATCTTCCGAAGAAGACGGAGCTCGAGTCCGTCGAAATTATCAAGATATTATTGTGTTCTTTTTATGTGTTCTCGTGCTTTGTGTTGCTGTCTAAGGTTTTTATTCAACACTTCCGTGTTACTTCGAAGAAATCATCTATATATATATATATATATATATATATATATATATATATATATATATATGTGTGTGTGTGCGTGCGTACGGGTGCGCATGCGTGTGTACCCTGCAACCCACCGCCAGGGTATGTGGCAGGGGGTGAATATACACCAGACTAATTTTGACCCGAACATGACCATACCGCGGTCGAACAATGTTATTATGATCCCCTATCGTTCGTGGAAAAGAGATCTTAAATCTTGTTGTGAATAATCATTCTTATGTTATACACACACCTTCAGTTTCCCGTTTCATTCTTGAACAACTCAACACTTCCCTGAAAGTGAGGTAAGATCCGAAATCGCTATCTTGGGCGTATCACGTACCTTCTATTGTTTCATCAAACGGTGTTTCTCATAAAATAAACTTTTTTTCTGTTTAAAAGGATTATTAAGCTTTCTTTTCGCAAAGAAATCGGTTCTCCGTTTAATGTGGAGTATATTTTATGAAGTGCACATTCTGTTGCTGTTTCATGTTCCCATCAATATTATCAATTGTGGAAAACTCATGGTGAAGTTTCTGATTAGGTTTTGAAAAAAAAACAGGAAATGCCCTTGGATCTAACGTTCTAGTTTTCTTTGCCTTCTCCAATGTCTTTCTTTCATAGTAAGTGATTTATAATTGAATGTGCCTTTTCCTGGTTTTGAGGAAAATCTTTAATGGTGGATTTTATTTGAAAAGAATCATCCAAAGTTGTTTAATTCAAAATAGTTTAAAGTTTCACCGTTTTGACGAAAAATTAAGATTTTATACTCTTGCAGGCATTCTTAGCCCACTCAGCGACTCTAGCGCCGGCAGGATCAATTCGAAACTAGGGAGTTGTCCATTTTTATTATTATTCGACTTGGAATAATCGACTATCAACACTATCGATCATCGATTGCATCCTGAACAATGTTCGAGAGAGATTTGTGTGATTTTCGACCCGAATGTTGAACAATGAAGAGTACAGGCCATATGATCAAACCATTCGTCATACAATGGCTGTTGCTGTATTTGTTGTATAAGAGTGTTTATCTCTTTCATGGAAGAGGGAATCTAGGTTAAATTCAGGGCCAGTGAAGTTTGAAATATGGAGAGAGTATCTGAAAGTCTCATGTGCATGCCCGCATTTCATTTGTAATTTATTGAGCTCGCATTAACCTTCGTCGGCCTCAATTTGAAGGACCGTTGGTTTCTGTTCATGGGTGATTTCGCGTTCAATAGACGTTGCTTCGTTGTGTTCATCTGTATGCTGTTATCTTTATCACCTGTGAATTTTATATTTTTCCCGCATTATGCTACCAATATATTACTCCTCAGTTTGGTCCCCATTAAGGAGGAGGAAATGGACCGTTTGGCCTCAAGCTAAGAGGCCGTTAACTATCATTGTTACCGTAACCAGCGCCATTCAATAATTTTTCCCACTTGTTTGTCTAAAGTTTTTGTCGTACGCGTGTTACTTAAATATATAATCATATTATTGATCTATAAAATTCGACCCCGTACTAATATGGCTGACATTTTTTATATTTGTATTTTAATTTTAAGGAACCGGCGAGCTCTCTTTCGTAATCTTCATGCTGGATTAATCTGGTGGAGATAGCTAGATGGGAGGTGGATAGACGGACAAAAAATTAATCTCTTCTACTTTCCTCTCCAGAGTTTTTGTATATTTTAGTACCCTGCCAGCCACCTTTAGGGTGTATGGTAGAGGGTGAATACACACCAGACCACCCTTGGCTCAAAATATTTTCACCCTCGCAGTGTTCGAACAACGTTTTTCCGATCCCTTATCGTTCTTGGGAAAATAGCATCTTCAGCTATTTTTTCTACACTTAATCTCTCTCAATTATTTGACATGATCTCGCCTCCCGTAGTACTATGAGGGTAGTAATACATTTTCATCATCACTGCTAAAGAGACCTTCCAATTTATGCAAGAGGTTTAATCTGTAATTTAACCTTCGCTCCGTGAGTGATTCCCAGCGTAGATCCTTCAATTTTTTTTTGAGAGTTCTCGCAGCTTTCGAGATTTCAGTCCAGGCCATGGCGTCAGTTCTGACCAAGATCTGGAAAATGAGCGTTGTGACGCGTGGTGTGCACTCATTTGGTCCAGCGTCGTTTGCTTCGCTCCGTTTAATTGATGCTGTGAACCACACATCCACGATCCTCCCATTCCGATTCCCACAGTTACAGAGTCAAGTAGTCGCATTTCATTTGTTGTTGCTGATTGTTCCAAGCGTGTGTTTTTATTTGCTGATGGCTCTCACTGCGTTGGCAATTGTTCCCGGCTGTTTCTTGCCCTCGTTTTCGAATGTGTCCACTCAGTTCTCGAGGCGGTGGCTGCAAGATATGCTCTCCCCCCGATATTTCTGCTCTTTTGTCCTTTTCCCTTTTTCTCGTGTTCTCTTCTGCCCTCCCATGTCGGAACTCCCCTCACTCCCTCCACCGCGCACCGCCAGTCTTCTGCCCTTCGCACATCTTCCCTCGTCTCCTCTTTCGCGATTGTTGAGCAACGCGCATCGGACTGCAAGGAGTGGATATGGATTCATTTTCCTCTTTCTTGCCTCTTCGACCTTGAGGGAGCATCGGGCAAAGATTTCTTCCCCGTCTAAGATTGTCTGCGAAATATTGCATCCAATGTTTGCCCCATCGAGAGTCTTCGGTGCATGCGGGTTAGTTTTCGCGCGCGACTATATGAACCGAATCGAGGGCAAATGCGTGCGTGACATTCCCAAATACCCCTCTTCATATTTCAATTCATGGAAGGACGTGAAAGTCCAGTGAGTTGAGCACTGAACCACTGAATGTAAGGTCCGGGATTAGATTCGGGGTGATGCCTCACGACACCCTCGGCTTCACCCACAGCTTCACCCGAGCGGTGTGAATTCTCGGGTGCCAGATCTTGGGAAACAAAAGGCGGCAGGTAGATAGGTACCTGCCCCCCCTTATTACCCTGATGTGTTACTTTCGCTCGTTGTGTGGGGCTTAGAAGAGCTCACGTATCAAACCAATCATCCGGTTTATAACTGTGTTTTGTTCTCGAAATATAAACACTGCAGTACAAAAATGTCGGAGAGAGAGTTGTTGGGAGAAATCAAAAGGAGGCAGGGAAGATGGATTCAGAAAAATTGATTGGCTGTGGAGTATTAAAGACTGTGATAAAGAGAGGAGAACTTCAGGCAAGCGAGGTCATGGTAGAAATACGATGGGAATATTGGGCGTAATAAAGGGATAAGGGATCAGAATAACATTTTCCGATCGCGGTAGGGGTCATATTCGGATAAAAATCACTCTGGTGTGTATTCATCCCCAGCCACACACCCTACGCGGTAGCTTGCAGGGTACTTAAATATCTAAAGTGATGAAGGAAGCATGCTCAATTGAAGAGGGTCTATTGTAGTCCTTTCTTTCAGTTTTTTTCGTATTAGGCGAGGCTAGCAAATGTCGGAGTGTACAGTATTGTGCCCTAATATGACAATGTGCATGAAATTGCTGCGTTGTCACGTCTCTCGTAAAAAAACTCGAAACGGATTCATAAATGCAGGCGCCCGACCACTTTTAGTTTGGCAACATGGAATTTATTCAATTTATATAGGTGGTTACTTGCGTCAATGATAAGATATCTGCAATGCCACCTGATCTGTCTGCAGTGCCACCAACCCAATGGGTAGAGTCAGAATGTTGCGCTTCGGCCATCAGTTACTTCATCAACTCACTGTCATTTGTGAAAGTAGACTTCATACCATTTAATTGAGAGCTGATTGCATCAATTTTAACGACCCTATTGACTGTGGTGACTGATATTTAGCAGACTGTGATGGATACATTAGAATCTTACCAGGAATAGAAAATTCATTGCATTTTTTTATCAATCATTACTCATATGGCTGCGTCTCACTATCATATTTCATAATATAATGCGTGAGTTTACCAGTACGTGTGAAATAAATATGGTATTATTATACTGAATGCGTTCAGAATATTCAAGGCATGCTTCATCATTTTCCTATTGACGCAGTCAGATGATGTAGTTGCGATGTGATTAAAAATTAGCATTTTTTGTCTTCTGTAGTTGTTGTAAATTCTCATTCGTTTCAAGCAATATTACCACAGTTTCGTGACTAGGTATGGTTAAGTTATTTTAATTGATATCCCGATTAAAGATATTTTATTATTTTGTAGAAGGTAGGTTTTGCATGGGTGCAAACTGGGCACCGCTGCACTTGTAAGCGTCCTCCAACAAGACACATCCTAACATCATGTTCTGCAATAAGTCTCCTCTTCCGTATTTTTCCTTCCTCCCTTCATTCCGTCCTACGTGCCTCTTCTACTCCTTCCCTTTCCTCATTTGCCTAAAGTTCTCCCCTTTATATCCCACTTTTCAGCATTCCATTGCCAATCAAAATGCTCTGCATCCATCTGTCCTGCCTCCTTTGGTCTTCTCCCAAATATCTCCTCTCCAGGCCTCTCCCCCACTTCCTCATTTGTTTCCCTCTTGTCCATTTCACCTTTACTATCCGTCTTCAACAACCACATGGCAAAATCCCCCAAACTACGGCTATCGTCTTGCTACAGCGACCATGTTTCCGCACCGTACAAAATTACGCTCCGTATGAAAGTTTTTAATCCTTTTCTTAACATTCCAACTCAACGTCCATGTCACCAATGCCTTCCTTAGCTCGGTAATGTATCGCGATTTTTTTGGTTCAGGAAAAACAAATTGAAACCTGTAATGGCATAAACATTAGATTGAAATGAATCCTAAATCAGAAATTAAAAGGGCATTGATATTACATTAAGCAAAGGCTGCTCCGGTATAATTGTATAAGTAGCGAAAATGGAAAAGCAACCCAAAGAATAAAGGTTACATGGTAGGGAAGAAGTGTATCGTAAAGGGGGCAACTCGAGGGAGAAAATCGTATCAGTACAGACTTAAACAGGTAGCTTAAACAAAATTGATGCACTATACAAATGAGCGCAGAAAAGTATGCAGAATATTAGGCCATACGCAAGGGCATAAATCGGATGACAAGGAATTAAAAGATGTAGAGAAGATTAATCAAGGGTCGTGACATGTGCAAAACTAATGCATGGATGGAAGGAGGCGTCTTTCCTCTCTTTCTCTTGTCCCCTTCCCCTTAATGAGGGGTTACTTTTTTCGCCGTGTTCATCTCCTATCCTGCACGCACGTGTTCGGTCTTCGAGTCGGGCGCGTTGAATGGCGGCGATGCGACCTCCGTCGCTTCCTCTTCGTCCGCTAGGGATTTGCGGTCGCGACCAAGGGGGGCGGGAGGGAGGTCGGCTGGCACTGGGAGCAGCCCTTGAATGTGTCGGGGACGCGGAAGAAGGTTGGCCGGGGACGGGGGGGTGTCCCAGAGGGCATTTCGACACTCGGTACAGCGAATGTCGGATTCGGTGGGATCTTAGGAGGAGGAGGAGGAGTAAAGGGTGGAAGCGTGCCGTGGTTGTGGTATAGATAGATAGATTTATTAGAATTTATTTATTATTTATAGATAGAAGGGCTTTATTTGGGCGAAATTGAGACCTAATGGTCTCTTCTTCCATTTAATCCATTGTCATATACATAGTATTCAAGGTATAAAATTTATAAAATACATGCATATATACACATAAATACATATAGACAGACACAAATTTTAACATTGAATGTAAAGGAAAAGAATATATATATATATATATAAATGCACATACACATATACATACATACACATAAATAGATTAGGGATACACCAACACATACTCGCACACATACACAGAGTAAAAGACAGTGATTAGAGAGAAACACTAGGGTAAGAAAAGTGTCAGCAAAGAATGAGGTTTGTGGGAAAAGCTAGGGTGAACGTGGCATTGCTCACCTAGTAAAAACCCACGCGGGAAAACACCCACGAAGAGAAGGGGGGTGTGAAAAACCCGCGAAAACCCTATTATTAGAGGAAAGATACATATAAATTGTAACAATCATTTGTGCAATATAGATGTTTTAAATTACTGAAGTTGAAATGATGAAACTAACTATATTGACAAAAATTACTGGTAATAGGAAAACTGAGTATTATATAAAAATGATGATGAAGATTCCACTGCATGAGATGACAAAAAAAGAGCAGAAACAGTGATCTGTGTAGAGGCTGAGTGAAATGAGGGAGGGTATACTGGTTAAGTTATGTACCTGAGGAGAATGAACTTTTGAAGTGCTCTCTTAAATGTCATCGTGGATGGAGAGTTTTTTATGTCATCTGGGAGAGAGTTCCACAGACGACATGCTGTAACATGAAAGGATTTGTGATAGATTTCCGTGCGATGTTGTGGGACAAGAAGTTTATTGTTACCCCTAGTATTCCTGTTGTGGATTGAGCTGATGGGGAGGAAATTGTTGCATAAATATTTAGGCGTGTGATTTGAGAATATCCTGTAGAAAATTGAAAGAATATGTAAATGCCTGCGGCCTTCTAGCTTTAACCAGGATATTCTTGTAAATGAGTCGGAGACATGATCGTATTTTCTAAGATCGCATATGAACCGCACACAGGAATTATGGGTCCTCTGAAGTTTGGCTTTCAGTTCTCCTGAAAGGTCTTGGTATACTACATCACAGTATTCAAAGCGGGGTGTAAGAGGAGAGGATACCAGAAGCATCTTTAAGGAGGGGGGAGCAATGTGCTTTAACCTTTCCAGTGAATGCAGGGATGAGTTTTTTTTTCTGCAGATAGCAATTGCGTGATCAGTCCAAGATAACGTTTCATTAATGGTTACGCCTAAATTATTTACTGTCATTAGGTATGGTATTTTACATCCTTGCAATGTTAGAGGCGGAAGTTTATCAATATTTCATTTAGAATGTAGTTTACGGTAACCGTTATACGTTCTCATGAGAAAACGCCGATCAAACCGTCGTGTGTGAAGTGAGATTTTTAAAGTCCACGATATAAATTAGCAGCGCCACTTCATTTCCTGATCGCAATAAGAACGTTAAGTTTTCTGAGGGCGAGGGTATCCGATTGCTTTGTTCGGATCATTGCAACGATTGGAACTTGGATGGCTCAAGGAAGTGTGAAATGTAGAAAGATTTAGAAGCCTTTGGAATTGAGGAATAAGAAGAGACTATAAGTTGTGGAGTTTGAAGATGAGTGTCGAAGCACTAGTGGATGAAGGTAGTTGAGGAAGAAAAAGGATCCAGCAGGTACAAAACATAAAGGAGATTATAAATATAGAAAATATGAATCTCGTAATATGCGGTCATTCTTCGTGTACGAGTTCAGCCGTCATTTATGGTATTGTTTATCGGGGTAAATGAATATCTTCAGCCGTTATTTGTCTGCTCACCCGATCATTTCGCCGTCGTCTACCCAAATAATCTCCAGTCCATTTAACATTATTTTGTACATCTCTTGGTGTGGAACAATCGCGATTAATGATGGTACTAAAGAATCGAATATTGCTTTTGTAAAGTGCAGCATGAATATTTGGAAGCGGTGGCAACGCTTTTATTAATGTAAGAAAGTATGAAATCGCGTGAGGTTTGCATGCCAAACTCAAAGAATCAAATGTTTTTGTTGTTAGGTGACGACTCAGAAATCCGTATTTTGAAGGTACTCTGTATATTTTCCAGCAAATGAAAACATCGCTCCACAATCTATAGACACAAAAATAATATCTATTGCAGTCTGAATCTAAAAGCACATTTTCTTTTCCTCGTATTGGTTTAAATATTGGTCATTCGTGGCGACATGACCGCCATTTACTCCCGCACAGGCGTGGAGCGATGTGATTGGTTGAAATGAGGGTTCTTGTACGTGTTCAGGAATGCAGAAAAGGACTGCTCAAATTACAGATCAGGGGGTGTATATCCCTGTCATTGCTTTTATATCCCTTTATCCCTCGAAACGATCCCGTCACTGTATCGCATAAAAGCTCTCCTCTTCGAAGTAAAAATATACTTACACAGTACACTACATTTTTTTATAAACCGGTTTTAGAAACACTGTCACTGTCATACTTTAAAAAGTAAGCATATAGTATATTCTTCAAAGCATACGCCTGATCCTTGAATGTACTAAATCTATCACTTATGCTATCCCTGAATTATTTTGTTTGAAAAAAGACAGAAGGAAAAGCGAAACGTTGTCGTGGGACGGCATAGACTAGAAGATGTTACAAAGCTTCACTTATTCTGGAAGTGTTCAGGCGAAAATTAGCCAAGTAATAAGGGCATTGACATAAAAAATGCGTTAGTTACTGAGGCTGTTTAGAAAGAAGGGAGAGCTGTTGACTAGGACCCTAGGCAACGCTATAAATTAAAAATTAGTGAAAACTTTGGAAGGAGGCGTGGTTTTGTACGTCTCGGAAACGTGGTCGTTGTGGCACGAATGTAAGTAAAGATTGTAGGCTTTCGAGATGCGTATATGCGGAAGGGTAATAAAAAATAAAATGAACTGAAAGGTAAACTAGAGAAGGATGTACTTGGCGTGATGGGAGTTGAGAGAGGGTTGTTGGTAGAAATTCAATGGAGGCTAGAAAAATGATTGCAAGGAATGTTTGGCCATGGAATATCGGAGATTATGATTTAGAGAGGGGGATTAAGCGTGATAGGGGATGTTAAGGGTAAGCAAGATAGGGAATGGGAAAGGGAATAGGCATGTAGGACGGAGTGAAGAGATTTATAAACCATTTGCTGTGTCGGAAGGATGGTTAGTTAAGGATGCTATAATAGTCGACCTGTCAAAAGCCTTTGACAAAGTTGACCACGATCGCTTAATGCTTAAGATGGGCCAATTGCCACCACACACAGATGGAAGAGTAATCTCTTGGGCCAAAAATTTCATGGAAGTTAGATCACAAAGGGTCAAATTAGGAGAAGTGTATTCTGAAATGAAAAGGGTAACATCGGAAGTCCCACAAGGAAGCGTACTTGGCCCGCTCTTGTTTTTAATCTATTTAAATGATCTCCCAGTAGATATTAATTCTCAGATAAGACTTTTTGCAGACGACTGTATATACAGGAAAGTCGAAAATGACAGAGACCGCGACATACTTCAAAGGGACACTAATAAAATGACGGATTGGGTGACAAATAATGGTATGGATATTAATGTTAGCAAATGCAAATCCATCACTTTTAGTAAAAAGGTAAATGGAAACAATAGGGAATATAAATTCTCAGAAAATGTCATTCCTAGAAGTGATAGTTGCAAACACTTAGGTGTGTATTTAACCAAGGATTTAGGGTGGGGGCTACATGTGGATTACATTTTTAAGAAAGTTTTGAAAACTATTCATTGGGTCATGAGAAACCTCAAAGAGAGCAGCGTTAAAGCAACTAAGGAGAAGGCGTATCAGACCCTGGTAAGACCAATTTTGGAGTACGCTTCTCTAGTAAGGGACCCTCATGAAGATGGACAAATCAAAAAACTGGAAAAGGTGCAAAGAAGGGCTGCCCGATATGTACTGGGGAAGCATCGGAGGGTGGAGAGTGTGTCTGACATGCTAAAAACGCTGGGCTGGGAACCTTTAGAAAGTAGAAGGCAAGTAAGCAGGCTTTGTGGAATGTTCCGAATTCTGAATGGGGAGAAAGCTTGGGCAGAACTTAGGAAAGAGGCGGGAGATACAAATTTAATAGGGAGAAATTATCACAAATTCAAGGTAAGATGCCGGGCACAAAGAACGAATTAAAAACATTTCATTTCTTAATAAAAGAATCGTTGATTGGCACAGTATACCTGCAAAACCTTTCCTTAAGAGGGGAAATACTTGAGTAAAAGATGTAAACAACTTTGCAACAAACAACATTTGATTGCTGTGTCGTATAAAATTAAATGTAACAGCTTAATTTTTGAAACAAATGTGAATGAGATGGTGATTTTCTTTTTTTTGTATGTGTTACAGATTGGTGTTTGGAAATTTCCTTAAAGTTTATTTTTCTGACTGATTTTATTTATTATCTTTTGTGATATTGATTGGATTTCAGAAACCATGTTATTTTTCCAAGGCAAGTTTATTGTAATACTTGGGACTTGTGTGCCACCTGAAATTTGTCTGTCTACACAAGTACATTTTAATAATAATAATAATGCTCTCCACAAATGATTACTTAGGGGATGATCAGTTTGGGTATAGGAAGGGAAGAGGTACGCGTGATGCCATTGCAGTAATGAGATCACTAATCGAGGGGAATATAGAATACAATCAGGACGTATTTGCCTGTTTTGTAGATTTCAAAAAAGCGGTTGATAGAGTGAATTGGGAAAAATTAATGCGTGTATTGCAGAAAATAGGAATGGATTGGAGGAACAGGAGACTGATCCGCAACCTGTACCTGATTCAGACTACTCAGGTGCGAGTGGGGAACGGAGAGTCCGGATGGGCAGTGTTAGGAAGAGGGGTAAGGCAGGGTTACCCATTGTCACCGGTGCTGCTCAACGTAAATGTGGAGGAAATTATTAAAGAGGAAGGGGAAGAACTGGAGATAGGAATGAAAGTCGGAGAGGAACTCGTAAAATCGGTTAGGTTTGCTAAAGACCAAGCATTAGTTGCTCAGTCGGCCAAGGGTTTGCAAGCATTGCTGAGTGAGTTGGACATTCAGTGGGATACATATGGCATGAGAATCAATATTCATAAAACAAAGGTTAAGCTATTTTCCAGGAAGAAAAAGCCTAAGCTAAATATTAAAATAGGCGGGGAAAAAGTAGAGCAGGTAGTACAGTTTACATATCTCGGAAGTGTTTTGGACCAATACGGTCGAAGTGGTAGTGACGTAAGGAGAAGAATTGCGCTAGGCAAGGAAGCTTTCTCCAGGAGGAGGGAGTTGATGACGGGGACGTTGAGTAGGGATGTTAAGACAAGGCTCGTAAAAACTCTGATATGGAGAGTAGCTATGTACGGCGCGGAAACGTGGTCACTGAAGCAGGAGGATAGGCGTAGATTGGAGGCTTTTGAAATGTGGGTGTGGAGAAGAATGGAGAAGATGAAATGGACCGAAAGGAAAACAAATGAGGAAGTGCTGGAGATGGTGTTTGAGGAGAGGGGTTTGTTGAGAGAAATCCTATGGAGGCAGGAAAAATGGTTGAAAGGCGTATTGAGCGGCAGTGGAATGTTGAAGAAGGTAATAGAGGGGAGAATGTTGGGCAAGCTAGGAAAGGGTAGGAACAGGATAGGGATGTTAGACGGGATGAAGGGAGGAAAGAAGTACACAGAGATGAAGAGGGACCTGGTGTAGATTAGTTTGCTAGGTGGGGAGTTACAAAATGTTTATTTGATAGTTGTGACCATCTAAACACCTACCTTAACCGGTAGATTACCTAATAAAAATAATGCTCTGTAGCAGTAGTTTTTAGGGGAGGCGACCGACAACTAAGGTCATTTGCTGGAGGATGGGAAAGGAAGGGTGGAGAGAAACCCGGCATTTCAGAAGGTTTAGTTTAGTGGAGCTTAGAAATGTAGTTGAGGTTAACGTCCTTGTTAATTGAAAAGCTACCTTGACCAGTTGACTGACTACCAAGTAATTAATTCGCTTCTTCATATAATTTTGACGCCTAGACGCAGTGCGCGACGGCGAGTTTGATTTAGAAACAAGTTCGTAACCAGGATGAAACCTGGCGATTGATCATCAAGTGTTTTTTGTGTTCACGCCGACATCTTCTGAGTAATAACAGCAACAGGAAAGTACGTTTGAGATTCATTTCTTAGGAAAGTCGTCGAGTCACGCAGACGTGTGGTTGCCAATGCGCGTCAGGGCCTCCGTGAAAACAACCACTGCTCGCCATCTTTTTGTTTCGAGGACGGGTGTCGAAATGGACGGTAGTCAGCTGTTGGCTGTACTCGCTGTGAGAAGACGAAAAGTCACCGTTTAAATCACGATCCCATGCCGTTGAACACAATTAGATATTATGTTGGAGTTCTTGAGCCATTCATCCTCGTTTTTTTAAATCAGGAGTTGTACTTTGTGATTTAGTTCTTGAAATTCCGAAAGCCAATGTTGTTCTGTGGGTTTGCTTAAATTGTATCCTTCCCCAAGAGGAATCTCAGATGAGCCGGTAGATTTTCCATCATACAGGGTTCTTCCGGAAAATAAGTGTCTTGACAAATAAGTCTTTTTTGACAAAAGGGGAGTCGTCCACTACGAATTTGTACCTGGACGACAAACTGTAAATGCTGCATTTTACGTCCAAGTGCTCGACAGGCTTCGAAAACGAGTCGCCCGCGTCCGGCCAGCGATCAAAAACATATGGCGGCTGCATCATGAAAATGCGCCGTCTCACACCGCGCTTGTCGTGTCGGACTCCTTGGCCAAGCACGGTGTGGCAACGCTGCCTCACCCGCCCTACAGCCCGGACTTGGCACCACCGGACTTCTTTCTGTTCCCGAAGATAAAGAGGAGTTTGAAAGGAACGCGATACGGGACTTTGGACGCCGTCACAGAGGCCGTGACGACGGGTCTTCGAGAGGTTCCCGATGATGCCTTCGCGGGAGCGTTCCAGGAATGGGAACGCCGCTGGAACAAGTGTACCGACTCATAAGGGTCCTATTTTGAGGAATATTAGCTTAAGATATGTAAAAGTGTAATACATTTTTTTTCCTGAGTTCAGTACACTTATTTTCCGGACGAACCCTGTAATATTATATATATATATATATATATATATATATATATATATATATATATATATATATATATATATATATTTAGCGTTTGAGCTCTATTTAGTTATGGTCGCGGATTCCCGACTCTCCGATTTGCGTGCGCGAGTTGAGAACGCGTATTTAATTCTATCGGTGCTGTTAAGTGTTTTTTTTATCGTTCATATGGCCGTCGGATATAGAAATAGGACTCTTTCCTCTTTGGTGTCGAAGAAAACCCTAACGTCAGTTACCTTCGATCTCCGTTTTACCAATGATGTATGACTTGTAGTTACTTGAAGTAAGATCTGGTGCTTTCCCGGCGTATTTGCTGGATGAAATTTTCTCGGGTCTTCCACCGGGTCAGGGGTTCCATGTTGGCCGACGTTTCGATGCCCGACTCGTGCATCGTCCTCAGGGTTGATGATTGCCACTCCGTTTTTGGCCGTCTTATATACCTGCGCTCTCGGGTTCAGGTGACTTCTGATTGGTCGCCGGGTCGTTGTGCTCTGTGCCTTTCTCTTTTTACCTCCAATAGCACGGGTTTCCATGTGTTGCTGAGAGAATAACCGGAATCCCTATTGAAATTCCGCTCTGCCATTTTAATTTCTATGGATTCTTTAATGATGCGGTCCCAGTAACCACCGGCGCGGGCAAGTAGCTTTGTCTCGTTGAAATTAATTGAGTGATCCATCTCGACGCTGTGTTCGGCGATGGCAGATTTTTCCAGCTGCCCTAGGCGTAGGTGTCTTTTATGCTCCTTTAACCTGGTCTCGATGGTCCGACCCGTCTCTCCAATGTAGACATCTCCGCAGGAACTCGGGACTTGGTATATCCCTGGGGTCTTTAGGCCGATTGGGTCCTTTGCTCTGACAAGTAAATTTCTAATTTTCCCCGGTGGTTTATGGATTGCCTCGATTTTATGCCTCGCTAGTATCCTGGATATTTTTCCGGAGATCGAGGCGACGTACGGCAAGCAGACCCTGGCTAATGGTTTTTCTTTTTCCACCACCGTGCGTGCTTGCGGGTCGAAGGACCTTTTAAGGGCCAGGGAGATTTCGCGTCCACTATATCCGTTCTTGAGGAAGGTGGTTTTCAGGTGGTTGATCTCCTCCTGCAAACTATTCTTGTCGGCGATGACCTTGGCTCGTTGGAAGAGTGTGTTCAGCACTCCCAGTGCGACCACTGCCAATGGTGAATTACTTCTGAGAAAGAATTCAGAGAGACAAAAAAATAAATTTGCCAAACTTCGCAGCACCAAGGCGACCAGAATGCCGTTGGACCATAGCAGAACTGTCATTAATTTGACCGACACGGTATTGGACGAACCCACCCTTTCAGTCCTCTCAAAAGGACTTAACTTTGCTCCGGCCCCCCGGTCCATTCCTCACTCAGACTTCATTGGAGGAATCGAACAGGCTGTCCGGAAGCTTCCGGGCGAAGCAGCGGAAGAAGTGAGGAATGAAGTCACCATGGTCCTAAAAAGGGCCTTGCCGCCCAAACCTAACATCTCCAAGGAGGAACGAGACGCACTCCAAACTCTGCGCAAAAATACGGACATCATGGTGTTACCTGCGGATAAGGGCAACGCTACGGTTATCATGGGCAAGGAGGAATACCATAGTAAAATACGAGAGATTCTCTCAGACAAAGCCTACGTAAAGTTGCCCCGTGACCCGACGGATGCCATCATGAGGAAGACCAACGCACTCATTAAAAAGACCGAGATTCCTGCCGAAATTGCTAAGTACTTGAGACCACAAGCACCAGCCCCCCCGAGATTATACGGCTTACCCAAGATCCATAAAACCGGCGCACCACTGAGACCAATTGTGAGTGCCATCTGCTCGCCTACCTACAACCTAGCGAAGCACCTCACCAGCGTTCTGTCGTCACATGTAGGTTGCTGTGAACATCATCTAAGGAACTCTGCTGATTTTGTAAAAATCCTGAATGAAATCCATCTAGAAGAAGGGGATATCTTGGTGAGTTTGGACGTGGTATCCCTTTTCACACGGGTCCCCCTGTCTGACACCTTACGCCTCCTGGACGCCAAGTTTGACGCTGCCACGGTGATGATTTTCCGCCATGTCTTGACATCGACATACTTCCTGTATAATGGCGAATACTACGAGCAAGCAGATGGAGTGGCAATGGGATCTCCACTCTCCCCCGCCATAGCAAACTTCTTCATGGAAGACTTTGAAGAAAAGGCACTGAAATCAGCCCCGCTTCGCCCGAAACATTTCTTTCGGTATGTCGACGACACCTTCGTGATTTGGCCACATGGGAAGGATGCACTTGACGAATTCCTTGTGCACATGAATCGCCAGCACCCCAATATATCCTTCACCATGGAATTGGAAATCGACGGCAAACTCCCTTTCCTCGATATCCTGGTCCAACGTAAGAGCAATGGCACACTCGGACATAGTGTGTATCGAAAGCCGACGCACACAGGGCTGTATCTTAATGGAAACAGCCACCACCACCCAGCCCAAAGGCGAGCAGTGCTGAACACACTCTTCCAACGAGCCAAGGTCATCGCCGACAAGAATAGTTTGCAGGAGGAGATCAACCACCTGAAAACCACCTTCCTCAAGAACGGATATAGTGGACGCGAAATCTCCCTGGCCCTTAAAAGGTCCTTCGACCCGCAAGCACGCACGGTGGTGGAAAAAGAAAAACCATTAGCCAGGGTCTGCTTGCCGTACGTCGCCTCGATCTCCGGAAAAATATCCAGGATACTAGCGAGGCATAAAATCGAGGCAATCCATAAACCACCGGGGAAAATTAGAAATTTACTTGTCAGAGCAAAGGACCCAATCGGCCTAAAGACCCCAGGGATATACCAAGTCCCGAGTTCCTGCGGAGATGTCTACATTGGAGAGACGGGTCGGACCATCGAGACCAGGTTAAAGGAGCATAAAAGACACCTACGCCTAGGGCAGCTGGAAAAATCTGCCATCGCCGAACACAGCGTCGAGATGGATCACTCAATTAATTTCAACGAGACCAAGCTACTTGCCCGCGCCGGTGGTTACTGGGACCGCATCATTAAAGAATCCATAGAAATTAAAATGGCAGAGCGGAATTTCAATAGGGATTCCGGTTATTCTCTCAGCAACACATGGAAACCCGTGCTATTGGAGGTAAAAAGAGAAAGGCACAGAGCACAACGACCCGGCGACCAATCAGAAGTCACCTGAACCCGAGAGCGCAGGTATATAAGACGGCCAAAAACGGAGTGGCAATCATCAACCCTGAGGACGATGCACGAGTCGGGCATCGAAACGTCGGCCAACATGGAACCCCTGACCCGGTGGAAGACCCGAGAAAACTTCATCTTGTAGTTACTTTCCTTGAGGTTTCTTTGTGCTAGATTTGACAACGCGCCCGATATTGTTTACATAATTGTGATTTTTTTATCAGGATTCGGATACGATATTAATTTATGTCAAACACACACACACACTATGATCATGTTGATTTCCGGTAATAACCAGCAAAAAAGTTTATGTACGTGTCTTCAGCGGCTCAGTATTCAGCGTGTTTATTCTATGACCACATCCAGGTTGGGTCAGTCCGCTTTTAAGAATCAACGCCATTGGTGCATGAACATAAGTAAACTAAAAATCAAAGTAATTAATATGAAACAATCACAAAATCAGAACGTATAGAGACCAAGTACTCTAAAAAGACAGTTCAGCAAACCGTTTAATTAATACATTCATTTCGTGCAAGGGAAATTTTGCATGAATTTATTTTGTTTTCTTTTTAATCCATGCAATGAAACTGTAATTGACTGGATATGGATTGTTTCTGTTTCATGATGATAGTAAATGTTGATTGTGTGAATTTTGAGGGGTAGCCAAAATATTAAATGTGAAATTACGATGTATTTGTTATTTGTGTTTGAATATATAACCGCTATCAAATATTTTACAGGGTGGTTGACAAATTACATCGCTTATTAATATCGTTTTCAGTTTATCTACGAAGTCGTGTGTTAACTTTCCCAGATTTAATGTTTCCCGAGATGCCACTCACTTGGCCTCCGGCTATCGAGCTAGCGTGTGGTGCAACAGATTTCATCGCGCAGCCAAGACCCTAACCCTGACTAAAAATATAGTCGGATGTGGTGCAATTGACCCTTATTTTGGCTTACCTTCTTGTTTGCTCGGTTAACGCGTTGCCCTTAATGTCCTCCCCCTCTCAGCCGTATTTTGGCAAATATATCTACGCATACACAATAAGAGTGTACCTCGCAAGCTGCCGAAAGGAGGCGTGGCGGGGGGTGTTAAGCCATAAATGCAAAATTTTAGTTCATGCATGCACTAAAATAAATCCTGGCTCGCATACAAAAACTCGCACGGACATATATTCTTATGTAAATCATGCATTAATTGTTGTTCATGACAAATTCATCAAATTTTATGCTTCAAGGTAATTAAATATTGTATTGTTCAATGACTCGATTTTGTTATGTTCGTGTATCTTGCGAGGGAAGGAGTCCTGGAATCTGTGACGATGTCGATCAGTATCTCATTTTATTCCAGTGGTCGAATTAACCTTTTTTTAATTTGTTGCTTTGATAAGTCCCTCTTTGTAGCAATAAAATTCAGGTTAACTGTGTCTTTCTGAAAGTGTTCTTCTGCTCTCTTCGAGAATCAAGGGGTTTCCAGCATAAATCCTACTACATACCCGCCACGCTTACTTGTTTCTCTTGGCATTATTGCGGTCAGAACGTCAGATTGTGAGCAGGCTGAGGGACCAAAAAAGGAGCACTTGAGACAAGGTCTTGGGTGACTTAGGTCGTCGCAGAGCATATCAAGCTGCGGGTCCCGAGGAACTTCTCTTTGATGCGCCTTATTTGGGTGTGAAATGTGGCCATTTTATCCTCGTCCGATTCGAGATGCAACCTGGGTGGTCGAAAGACCATTTAATTTTGATCGGGAAGATGTTTATCACCTCAGAGCCACTTGGAAAAGACACCTAGCCGCAGTTTGATAACGGACCGTTTCTTCCTTCGTATCGCATCCCTAACCCAGCGTCCACCCGCGCCATCTCTGTCGCGAGTGAAAGTTCTAATGACATTAGAAGAAGCTGGTCTGGCAGACTCCAATCGTCAACAGATTCTCTTGCGGGCGGCCGAGACCCTCCAATTTGCCATCCCCTCCTCCCTCACCACCGCACTCCTTCGACCCTCCCCACATCACGGTCGATGCACGACACCCCTATTTCATTTCCCCGTCTGTCCTGCTCCGAAATCCATTTCTAATTTCATTTGCTTGGGAACATATGGACATACCCTGGTAACAAAATAAGAATCTAGGCGAGAGAAGCAAAAGGAAAAGTCACGGTACAAGTACGTACTTCGCGTGAAAACAGCTTTCAATAACGGAAAGAACCTCCAATAGAATCAACTGACCTCGAAGAAAAAATCACCTGAAGACGTTTGCGTGGAGCGTTTATATTACCCACGTCAAGGACCACAGCGGTGTGCAGTTTATATGTCATTTGCTCGATGCATGAAGCAGCTAAGCGCAATTGATGTTTTGAAATATGTTCTAATTCTTCATGTTAGAAATAGGCGTCGTGGCGGAGGTTTATGAAACTGCTTTCCAAGGATCTGGGAGGGTTGTTGGCAGCATAATCTCGGGTACAGCTGCGCCATTTGAAGACATGTTGTGCGTGATATTAAATGTTTATGGCCAACACGTCCCCCTCCCTCCCCCCCTGGTGGCAGTCGGAGGGTTGATAGAAGAGCGGAGAGGAAATGTATATTTTTCAGAAACGTCTTTTTCTCATGTTTTATGCGTGCTGCAGAAAGAAGAACGTTGGTATTATTGGAGATTAGATTTAATGTTCTACCAATTGCCTAAGGAATACATTTCTTATATCTTCTGCACTTAGAAAAGATTATTATTAGGTAATCAAACGGTTAAGGTATGTTTTTGGATGGACACAACTATCAAATAAACATTTTGTAACTCCAAACAAAACCCAATCCAGCAACCTAATCTACATCAGGTCCCTCTTCATCTTCGTGTACCTCCTTCTTCCCTTCATCCCGTCCAACATCCCTATACTATTCCTGCCCTTTCCTCGCTTGCCCAACATTCTCCCCTCTATTACCTTCTTCAACATTCCACTACCGCTCAATACAACCTTCACTCATTTTTCCTGCCTCCATAGGATTTCCCTCAACTAACCCTTCTCCTCACCCACCAATTCCAGTACTTC
The DNA here is from genome assembly GCA_037158775.1 of Hetaerina titia. NCBI lineage: Eukaryota > Metazoa > Arthropoda > Insecta > Odonata > Calopterygidae > Hetaerina > Hetaerina titia. The sequence goes on from CM073772.1 coordinate 8,455,899, forward strand.
CTCATTTGTTTTCCTTTCGGTCCATTTCACCTTCTCCATTCTTCTCCACACCCACATTTCAAACGCCTCCAATCTACGTCTATCCTCCTGCTTCAGCGACCACGTTTCCGCGCCGTACATAGCTACGCTCCATATCAGAGTTTTTACGAGTCTTGTCTTAACATCCCTACTCAACGTCCCCGTCATCAACTCCCTCCTCCTTGAGAAAGCCTCCTTGCCTAGCGCAATTCTTCTCCTTACGTCCCTACTGCTTTGACCATATTGGTCCAAAACTCTTCTGAGATATGTAAACTGTTCTACCTGCTCTATTTTTTCCCCGCCTATCTTAATACTTACTGAAGGTACCCTGAAGAAGCACTTTGCCGAAAACAAAAACTTTTTTTTTGCCTAAAACAAGGGCTTCCTTGTATGTTGTACACCTTGTTATGTTACCGTTTTCTGTTACTTGTTATATATCATAAACATGTTATTTTATGTACACTACAAGGAAAATTAAAACACTTGAAAATTAAATTAAATGATATTTACCTTAGCCTTTTTCTTTCTGGAAAATCGTATAACCTTTGTTTTAGTAATAATGATTCTTATCCCATATTTATCGCACTGAACCTCCAATTCACTCAACAATGCTTGCAACCCCTAGGCTGACTGAGCAACTAATGCTTGGTCATCAGCAAACCTAACCGATTTTACGAGTTCCTCTCCGACTTTCATTCCTACCTCCAGTTCTTCCCATGCCTCTTTAATCATTTCCTCCACATATACGTTGAACAGCACCGGTGACAATGGAAAACCCTGCCTTACACCTCTCCCTAAAATTGCCCATCTGGACTCTCCGTTCCGCACTCGCACCTGAGCAGTCTGAGACATGTACAGGTTGCGGATCAGTCTCCTGTCCCTCCAATCCATTCCTATTCTCTGCAATACACGCATTAATTTTTCCCAATTCACTCTATCAAACGCTTTTTCGAAATCTACAAAACAGGCAAATACGTCCTGATTGTATTCTATATTCCTCTCGATTAGTGATCTCATTACTGCAATGGCATCACGCGTACCTCTTCCTTTCCTAAACCCAAACTGATCATCCCATAAGTAATCATTTGCCTTACTCTCTATCCTTTTGTGGATGATCCTGAGAATAACTTGAGCTGCGTGGGATATCAAACTTATTGTTCCGTAATCCTCACGTGACGAAGCCTTTGCCTTTTTTGGAATAGGAACTAACACCGATCTCACAAAATCTTCCGGCCAGATTCCTTCCTCATAGATACTACGAATCAGTCCATATATGGCCTTCTTCCCACCTTTCCCTGACCATTTCAACATTTCTACAGGAATATTGTCCACCCCCACGGCCTTATTTGCTTTCATCTCCTTTAATGCCCTTTCTAATTCATCGTCGAGTATGCCTGGACCCAAGCTGTCTTGTTCCACGTCATGTTCCTTTTCTATGTCTAACCCTGTCGGCCAAAGTTCTCTACCATGCAGTGTTTCTATATATTCCTTCCATCTCTCTTGGATTTTCCCTGGTTCAACTATTATCTTACCCCACTTATCTTTTAACTTCCTATGACACCACATAGTGACAACTCACAGGCGCACGTTGGGTATGCTGGTGCACGGACTGCTCTAATGTGTTCGTCCAGCTGTTGAAACGGAGGCCAGCAAGGAAGAGCAGAGACGTGTTTTTCGTTTTCTGGTAGCTACGGGTGATGGAGTACGCGGAATACATCGTCGAATGCCTCCTGTGTATGGTGAACACTGCATGTCCCTTGTGCTCGGTTTTCATTTGACTGCCCCTCATCCTACCTTCCCTGTAACCTGAAACATTCTGATTTTGAAATCGTGTCACTCGGATGAGAAAATCCGATATACCTCAACTCTTATCAAACCCATTCCAATTACCAGTGTAACATCGAAACCGGACTGCCTGAACTAGTCACGCGGGGTCAAATTGGATGCTTATTAGCCCATTTGACGTCTCGTTATACCCCGTCTGATAAATTAGACACCAAAGGGCCACTAGGTTCCATTTCGGACCTGGGTGTAACTTTAATTTTCACTCAGTAAATCACTGCATCAAAATCCGACACTAAACTTTTGAGACTTTGGCAATTCCGAAGATTCCTCAGCGAACGCGGGATTGCAGCAAATCCCAAGCTGCCAACTGATAAGGTGAAAATTATCCAAATCCTTTCTGCTCAGGGGCATTGTCTCTGGAGTCCCCACGATGCAACGTGTGTTTAATCACAAAGACATAGCGTGAATTCCAAACGCCGCTGGGCACCTGTGAAAGAGACCTGTGGCTTGGCCAGCGAAAATTTGGAATATTTGTGTCATTTGTATCCCTGTTTCTAATTTATGTTTTTGTTGACTAACTCGCTGCTTCGTTTAAATTATTATTATTCAAATCCCTGAGATATTTTACAAGATTATATGCATATGTATCAAAAAATATCCAAAACTGGATATAATTGCATTTATACATTACTTCCGTAACCATTTTAGAGAATTTTACAACTTACAGAATGATTCAAGTGGTTTCATCACAAAAGAAAATAAATAAATTAAAAATAAATGCCATAGTATTGAAAAAACCTATTTTGAAGAGAGATAATGCAACACAGGGACACAAACAAAGGAAAACGAAAACGGCAAATTGACGAATAAAAATTTTGGGCGATAACATGTCTCCTGCAGAAGAAGAGAAAAGTAAAGAATGGAGAAAACTCAACGACAAAGAAGAATTAGAAATAATTGAATACACCTTGGTTATTTGGAAACAAAATAGAAGGGGAAATTGATTGGAAGAATGCGTAAAGGAAGACGACCATGTAGGAAGTGCATGGGACAAATGAACAGGAATGTACTAATACAGAGAAACTATCGGGAGGTGAGAGAATGAACAATGAATAGATAAGTATGCAGGGCCGCAGTAAACAAATCTTGAAATTGGAATACTTGACGATGATCGTGATGAATCCGTCATTTAGATCACAGTTGAGAGACTGACCACGTGCGCTGCGAGCACATGTGTTGAACAATGAGGGTGTTGGGGGAGGAGGAGAAGGATCCCGGGATTCCCTCCGAAGTCTCCCTCGGAATTTCGACCGAGTGGAAGGGTTGGAAGGAGGGAAGGGCGGAGGGAAGAGGGATCGATGCGAATATATGGCTTGATATGACCGAAGAACGAGATCATCAAATGACGGAATACGATGAGCATGGTGAAAGAGAAACAGATGAATGCATGTCGACTTTTTATACCGTTTGTGCCCCCGCATAAACTCAACCCTTTCGTATCATAAGTCGTTTCTTTTACTCCCTCCTCGATTGTGTGTATTTAGATTCCTTCGAAGGAAAGCGGACGAGAAGAGATACTGCTCATGGATATGTATTTTCTCGGGGGAGTTCTCTTACCGCACCCGGCCAAACGAAATCGCCGGCGGAGTCCCCTATCCGCTTTGCCGACCCGACCCCCGCAATCTCCACCGCCCCCCTCCCCCATAGCGTCTCAATAAAGGAGAGGAAAATCGTACCAGTCACCAAAACACGTTGCCACATTTACACGAAAACCACTCATCAGCTCTCCGTAGGGGAACGCGAGAGGCAGAGGGGGAGGGAATGTTTACCACGAGAGGGGGGTGGCGAAGGGGAGATAAAGATATAGCGACGGGGGAGGAATGACAGAGGGCGAAGGATGGAAGCGAAACCGGCCCTCGGACACAATTCTGTGCTGCAAATGCAGTGCATCCGTCAAAGTCATATTTGTACAGGGTGTCATAAAAGTCACGTAAAATACTTTGAGAGGTGGGAGATAAAGCAATTTGAAGCAATTTACGAGGCATGTTCATAAAGTAAGGCCCGTTTGGTCACAGGAAAAAATATACTCATATGAAACACATTTTATTGGCACTTTTAGTTAGCTACAAACCTACTTCACTTATCTACGTAATCGCCGTTCACTTCTAAGCCTTTTTCGTACCGCTGCACCAGCTTCTTTAACCCCTCTGCATAGAAACTCGCCGCCTGAGGGTTGAACCAATCGACAACGCCATTCTTGAGTTCCTCTTCGGTTTCGAAACGTTGTCCACCGAACCACTGTTTCAAGTGCAAGAAGAGGAAGTAGTCGCTGGGTGTAAAGTCAGGACTGTACGGTGGGTGGTTTAACGAGTTCCCAACAACCCAAAAACTCTCGTCCACTGGACATTCTTTGCTCTTTGTGGTGGTCGGTGAGTATTTTCGGTACCTACCTTGCACGCAATGTGTGGTATCCGAGGTTTTCCGTAACAATATTGTAGACAGTAGTGCGTCCAAGTTGAGGAAATTGTTCAGCCAGACCATTAATTGTCAATCGACGATCACATCGCAGTTTTTGTTCCACTTGCGAAACAATTTCATCGGTCAGAATACTGGGCCTACCACTTCGCTCTTCGTCATGGACATTTGTTCGTCCATTTTTAAAATCACAGCACCATTGTCTAACCTTTCCTTCACTCATAACTGTAGGTTTATAAACTAGACATAATTCCCGATTAATTTCAGCAGTCGACAATCCTTTTGCATGCAAGAATCGTATCACAGAACGCACTTCACAGCTGGCGGGATCAACGATTGTCGCGGACATTGTTTTTTGCATGCACGGACAAGCAAACGACTTCTGAAACAAAACATATACTGCTATAGCTTCTCAATGAATCAGTAGATGGCGCTGCAGGACCAAAACTGTGTTCTGAAGCGCCAATATTTAAATAAAAGCAAACGGTACTTACTTTAAGAATACTCCTCGTATCTCTCCTCTGAGATATGTTCAAATCTCCAACGTTACGCAATCATTGCAAGGCAAGAGTAAAAAACATTTGTCGGGTGGTGCCAAGAAATGCCTCATTGATTCCATAACCATCAAGATTTAATGTTTTTGAGTCTTTTTACGCACATAATGTACATGCAAGACTTCGACAAATTGTCACCCTTCCTGGGTAGGACGGACCTACATGTATACGAGTCGGGATAGGACCTAGATCCTTCGAAATTTGTTCTATCCAAAATCATTTATTCCATCATATCTTTTCTAACGGGAAAAGGATAAGGAAGCCATGAGTAACGGATGAGATGATTGCAAAGGTGGAGTAGAGAAGAAGATAGAAGAATGTAAGCACAACGTTAGACAAAATGAAGTACAAAGAATTAAACAGTAAATTGAGAAGGGCCACAAATAAAGCAAAATAAGAATGGTGGAAAACGCAATGCGAGGATATGGAAAGTTTGAAGACAAAGGGTGAAATTGGTGCTCTATACAGCAAGGTTAAGTTATTATCCGGAAGTAAGGAGGCAAGATCTGTGCTAACAGTTAAAGATAAGTGGGGTAAGATAATAGTTGAACCAGGAAAAATCCAAGAGAGATGGAAGGAATATATAGAAACACTGTATGGTAAAGAACTTAGGCCGACAAGGTTAGACATAGAAAAGGAACATGACGTAGAAGAAGATAGCTTAGGTCCAGGCATACTCGACGATGAAATAGAAAGGGCATGAAAGGACATTAAAGCAAATAAGGCTGTGGGGGTGGACAACATTCCTGTAGAACAGTTGAAATGTTTAGGAAAATGTGGGAAGACGGCCCTATATGGTCTGATTCGTACTATTTATGAGGAAGTAATCTGGCCGGAAGATTTTGTGAAATCAGTGTTAGTTCCTATTCCAAAAAAGGCAAAGGCTTCGTCATGTGAGGATTACGGAACAATAAGTTTGATATCCCACGCAGCTCAAGTTATTCTCAGGATCATCCACAAAAGGATAGAGAGTAAGGCAAATGCTTACTTATGGGATGATCAGTTTGGGTTTAGGAAGGGAAGAGGTACGCGTGATGCCATTGCAGTAATGAGATCACTAATCGAGAGGAATATAGAATACAATCAGGACGTATTTGCCTGTTTTGTAGATTTCGAAAAAGCGTTTGATAGAGTGAATTGGGAAAAATAATGCATGTATTGCAGAGAATAGGAATGGATTGGAGGGACAGGAGACTGATCCGCAACCCATATATGTCTCAGACTGATCAGGTGCGAGTGCGGAACGTAGAGTCCAGATGGACAAATTTAGGGGGAGGTGTAAGGCAGGGTTGCCCATTGTCACCAGTACTGTTCAACGTATATGTAGAGGAAATGATTAACGAGGCATGGGAAGAACTGGAGGTAGGAATGAAAGTCGGAGGGGAATTTGTAAAATCGGTTAGTTTTGCTGATGACCAAGCATTAGTTGCTCAGTCAGCCAAGGGGTTGCAAGCATTGCTGAATGAATTGGAGGTTCAGTGCGATAAATATGGGATGAGAATCAATATTAATAAAACAAAGGTTATGCGATTTTCCAGGAAGAAAAAGGCTAAGCTAAATATTAAAATAGGCGGGGAAAAAATAGAGCAGGTAGAACAGTTTACATATCTCGGAAGTGTTTTGGACCAATACGGTCAAAGTGGTAGGGACGTAAGGAGAATAATTGCACTAGGCAAGGAGGCTTTCTCAAGGAGGAGGGAGTTGATGACGGAGACGTTGAGTAGAGATGTTAAGACAAGACTCGTAAAAACACTGATATGGAGCGTAGCTATATATGGTGCGGAAACGTGATCACTGAAGCAGGAAGATAGACGTACATTGGAGGCTTTGGAAATGTGGGTGTGGAGAAGAATGGAAAAGGTGAAATGGACCTAAAGGAAAACGAATGAGGAAGTACTGGAGTTGGTGGGTGAGGAGAGGAGTTTGTTAAGATAAATCCTATGGAGGCAGGAAAATTGGATGAAAGGCGTATTGAGCGGTAGTGGAATGTTGAAGATGGTAATAGAGGGGAGAATGTACGGCAAGCGAGGTAAGGGCAGGAACAGGATAGGGATGTTGGACGGGATGAAGGGAGGAAAGAAGTACACAGAGATGAAGAGGGACCTGATATAAATTAGTTTGCTAGGTGGGGAGTCACAAAATGTTTATTTGATAGGTGTGTCCATCCAAAAACCTACCTTAAACGGTAGATTGCCTAAAAATAATAATATTTTTTTGAGGTAATTAAGATCAAGACTGGTTTTTGGATGGACGCAACTATCAAATTACTATCTTGGGACTCCTGACAAAACCCAATCCAGCAACCTACTGTGTTCTTTTTATGTGTTCTCGGGCTGTGTGTTACTGTCTAAGTTATATATATATATATATATATATATATATATATATATATATATATATATATATACTACCTTGAACAAAAAGTTCCCGGAATAACCACCGTGTGGCGCTCCCATCTTTCCGATTTGAGTTCTGTTTTTTTTGTTAAATTGGTACATCTGTTGTTGATATTCCCTTTAAATCTTAGTGTCATAACTTGACATTTGCAAAAGTTACGTAGCCAAGAGTACATCTATCTCTGTGTGTGTTGGCATTTTTTTACAATTGCAGAAATGGATTTAAATTTGCAACAACGAACTTGTATTAAATTTTGCGTAAAAAACGGATTTAGTGGCGCATGCACGTTGGAAATGTAGGAAAAGTGTTTCGGCAACGATTCTCTAAAAAAAACAGTCGTTTACCAGTGGCACGAGCGGTTCAGAAGTGGCCGTGAGTCAATCGAAGATGATGAACGCAGTGGCAGACCATCGACATCGAAAGTCGGTGAAAAAATTGATAAAGTAAAAGAAATGTTGGTCAATAACCGCAAATTAACCATCAGAGAAATAGCGGAGGACTTGAACATTGCCTATGGATCCGTCCAAGACATTGTGGTTAATGATTTGGGTTTCCGTCGTGTAGCAGCAAAGGTGGTGCCAAAAGACCTCAATTTCATGCAAAAAAGAGACCGTGTTGACGTCGCAAAAGACATGATTTGCGAGGCTGAATCCGATCCCACATTCATCAAAAGGATCATTACTGGAGACGAGACGTGGGTTTATGAGTACGACACGCAATCCAGACATCAGGCAAGTGAATGGCGTTCACCAAATGAGCCGAGACCAAAAAAACCACGTCGTTTTCAGTCAAAAAAGAAAGCAATGCTGACGCTTTTCATGGATTACAACGGTGTAGTGCATCATGAATTTTTGCCAGAAGGCCAGACAGTAAACAAAGAGTATTATTTGGGCGTTATGAGACGTTTGCGTAAAGCAATTCGCCGAAAGAGACCAGAAATGTGGGCAGAAAACTCGTGGATTTTGCACCATGATAACGCACCGTCGCACAGTCCTATCATTATTCGTAATTTATTGACGAAAAATGCAACAAATACCATCCAACAGCCACCGAATTCACCTGATTTGGCTCCCTGTAACTTCTTTCTGTTCAATCGAGTTAAAAAAAACCATTACGGGGAACGCGTTTTAGCAGCCGAGAGGAAGTAATGGAAAAATCGCAGGAAGCACTGATGGACATACCGAAAACCGAATATAAAAAATGTTTCGAGGATTGGATCAAGCGCTGGCATAAGTGTGTTGCAGTCGATGGGGATTACTTTGAAGGGGACAATATAGATTTAGATGAATAAACTTGTATTTTTAATTTTCTGAATAAATTCCGGGAACTTTTTGATCAAGGAAGTGTGTGTGTGTATATATATATATATATATATATATATATATATATATATATATATATATAAACTTGGAAAAGACGCTCTCCGTCGACGCACAAACACACAAACACTAACACAAAAAACACTACACACATAGAAACATAAAAGAAGGACACTTACATTGGATATTTACCTTTCGACGGCACGGCCGTCGTCATCATCATATATATATATATATATATATATATATATATATATATATATATATAAATTCACTGATAGTCATAACAAACACAGAAACCAAAACACACAAAAGAGGGAAAACTCACTGGTTCTCGAATTTTCGGTGGTCTAACCACCTTTCTCAAGGGGAATTAGGAACAGAACTGAGGCAGAGGAGGGCCCGAAAGCAGTGGTTGGAAGGAGAAGGGGAAATCATTTCCCCTTCTCCTTCCTACCACTGCTTTCGGGCCCTCCTCTGCCTCAGTTCTGTTCCTAATTCCCCTTGAGAAAGGTGGTTAGACCACCGAAAATTCGAGAACCAGTGAGTTTTCCCTCTTTTGTGTGTTTTGGTTTCTGTGTTTGTTATGACTATCAGTGAATTTACATTACACCTTTTTGGGTTTTCCAAAAAAGTGTATATATATATATATATATATATGCTTGGTGGGGAGTCGCAAAATGTTTATTTGATAGTTGTGTCCATCCAAAAACCTACCTAAAACGGTAGATTACATTATATATATATATATATATATATATATATATATATATATATATATATATATATATCTGATGACTACGGCGGTGCCGTCTACTATTTATTACTAAATATTTACATCAAGGAAAGGGATATGTGATATGTTGGAAGTGAAAGAAAGAGATGAGGAATCATTAAGTTGGGAGATGAAGGAATTGAGGGAGTCTATGTTATGTGGCCAGAGTAGAAAGATGTCATCAATGTACCGAAGCCACAGAAGGGGTTTTAGACGGTAACTGGAAAGGAACTTCTCTTCCAGGGCACCGAGGTGGAGGTTAGCGTATGATGGGCTGACTCTGGCTGACTGGTTATATTTCCCTAACTAACAGCAAATTTCTAACCTCCGTACATACTAAACCTACTAACAAACAACAATACCTTCATTTTTACAGCTGCAACCCCTACCACACCAAACGCTCCCTCCCTTACTCCCTCTCTATCCGCGGGCACCGCATTTGCAACCATCCCGAATCCCTCAACAACCTTCACCATTCCCTCCTCCAACCAGGGGTTACCCAGATTCTCTCCTTCACAAAAAAATCCTAAAACAATCCTACACCCCCAATCCTCCCTCAACCACAGACTCCCACCCTCTCTCAATATGCACCACCTACTTCCCTGGCATCCAGTCCCTTAAATTCATCCTCAAAGACCTGTACCCCATCCTCAAAAATCACAACGTTTCGTCCAACCTTCTTCCTAAATGCCCTTCTGTTACCTTCAAACGGCCCGCCAACCTATCAGATCTCCTCAAATCCACCAAGCCTCTTTCCAAATCCCCTCCCACCCCCACAATCACGCCCACTCCGTGCCTGCGAGCAAGATGCAAAACTTGTCCTATTTTCACCACTCCACCCCTCTCCATCCCACCTTTTAACTCTCTCCCGCCCTTCCCCCACTCCTCATGCACATCTCAGAATGTAATCTATCTTCTGACTTGCAAACTCTGCCCGGCATTTTATATAGGCCAGTGCTCTACACCCCTGAACCTCAGGGTGAACAACCATCGCGCCTCATGTAATCCCTCCTCCCCGTCCGCGGGTCTTCCCATCCCAAAACATGCCTCCCACCACAACACCCCCTTCAACCACTGTTACAATGTTTCCGTGCTAGCACCCCTTCCCCCATCCGATAACCCTATAAAATTAAAAACAATGGAATTGGCATTTATATGGCTGTGTTAAGCCTATCAACATCCGGGTCTCATTGTCGTTCACTAAGTGGGGGGGTGGGGCTGAGATGGATGGAGGTGAATTTGTTTCTTGCGAGGTGGTCGGACAATTTATTCATTCGCATACATTTTGTCATCCTTGTCCTGTGTTTTGACTTGTCAAGTCCTTATGATGACTTGGTGAGTTGATGACTTGGTCATGGGTGTTGTGGGATCTGTGGATGAATTGTTAGTTTTCTGTGTCGCTTGTTACTATTTCCGCATCCTTCTTATTCCATCTCCGCTCCCCTCTGGCCTCCCTTTCCCCCTCCATAACCTCCTCCTTCACCCCTCTCCCACCACCATTTCCCCGCTCCGCTTTCTCCCCCTCCATATACCCCTCCTTCACCCCTCCCCCACTGCCTGTTTTTTCCCCTCTCCCTCGTCCCATACTCTCTCTGCACCGCGTACCCTTTTCCTTAGTCATATCTTATCTTCCGAAGAAGACGGAGCTCAAGTCCGTCGAAATTATCAAGATATTATTGTGAGTGATCTTTTTATGTGTTCTCGTGCTGTGTGTCACTGTCTAAGTTATATATATATATATATATATATATATATATATATATATTAATAGGATATTTAGACTGTGTTCAAAGTGTTAACGGGAAATTTGTGATTCTAGCTCAAAGGGAATGAAGTTTGGTCGTTTAGCCTGAAGAAGCAAATGCAATGTATTTTTTAGAAAAATGATTAAATATGAAAAAGTGTCTTAACCTTATTAAACCCGTTGGACCAAATCTTGCCAAACGAAATAATCCATTTAGGAAGACATCAATTCTTAGTATTCCTGTGTTATTCATTTTTTACTTTTATTAGAAAAATTCGATCGGGGAAAACATTTCCCAGCTAAATATAGTATCCCCTGCTTGAAGTATGTAATGCTTGATATATAGTATTTGCTTTGCTACCTCATCCCGCCAGTAGCTTGGTGTTCTCTTTCTAAATGTGCTAAGCAACAGTAATGATGATAATGTGTCGGCGCTAATGAACAAATGTGTCGATGGCGTTGACGTCTTAAATTGCAGCGACTTCCATGCGCTTTCGGTGTCCTTGGTGAACCGGGCTCGGCGCTGAAATACTAAACAGCTGTCCTATTAATAGGGAAGGAGGAAATTTCACCTCAATTAGCTCAAGACTCGTCATTTGGACTCACTAAACATCGCTTTAGGTTCCGAGGGTTTATTTTTGGAGGGCTTGCGAAAAAAATGAAATCCTTGCCCGCTCGACCCTTTAAAGTGGAATTTAGTTTCCCTCCCCCTCTCTCTGTAGCATGTGGGAAGGAGGAGAGAGGCCCTCGGAGGCCTATCTTGACCCACGAGGATTCCTGCGTCGCCATTTTCGATTTAGGCAAGACCGGAAGTCATCCCACCGCGTTATTCGGACGAACGTTTAAAATTCTTACTGATTTATTAATGCTTCAAACATTAGAAATGTAGAAAGTTAGCAAACAAGGTAAGAGAGTTCTTTTGCTTTCGTAGATTAACTAAGCTATCGAAAATGAAATATCGAAAAATATCGGGAATCACATGATTCAGCTACCACTGTTTACTTATTAAAAACTTCCGTGGCTATTTTGGTAACCGTCGTTCGTTTGAATAGGTGACCGTCACCTGAAAAGTGAGGCAATGGCGGGTCCAAGCGCTAAACCTGACTGCAGAAAGGCGCCGATGGAAAATAAAGGGTTGAACGACATTAATGGGGGTGCGATATCTCCGTGCCTTATTTTGTAAGTGGTATTATGTCTCTCACTCGCTCCATTGAGACTGTTTGACGACCTCATTTCTGCTGTAGTTCTAAATGCCAAATATGTCCCGCTTCGTATCTTTCAATCTAGGTTGTCTGTCGTCTTATGACTTTTTCCTTCAAGCATGACGTGTTCGTCAACACCTCATATCGAACCGGTAGGTCAATCCACGCGTCCTATCTTCCTCAGCAATTCTTCCACACAGGATTCCGCTGTTCACTTCCTTCGCTCCCAACTTCTTGGCTCTATTATTAAGGTCATTCTTTTGTACGTAGTTTAAAGTTGTCGCCAGACGCGATAAAACGTGTTAAAGACATCCACTCAGCTTCTCGAGGATCAAATTCAATCAGACGTACCAGCACACAGCTCTCATCCTGAGAATAATGAGCTAACAGCAAATCTAACCATGACCTGTGAATGGGATTTTGGCCAAGGTTTTCGAAAAAATTTGAAAAAAACCACGAACGGCAGAATAAACGAATGCAGATTTCAGCAAAGAAGCTATCTTCTTCTTTTCGTAATGAAGTTACTATTACCTCAGACATGATAAGAAGAGGATCACTTCGGTACGAAATAATAATTTAAGATTTTTCTTATGAACCATAAGGGGTCAGAATAGCATTGTCCGACAACGGTAGGGTCATATTCGGATCAAAATTAGTTCGGTGTGTATTCACCCCCTGCCACACACCCTAGCGGTAGCTTGTAGTGTGCTAAAATATTGAAGTTAAATAAATAAATAAAAACAAAATCGTGTGTTTGACCTAAGTAATGTAAGCCAATGCATCTTCAAGTCGAAATAGGTTTTAATACATTAATTGCGCTGATGGGGATCACATAGTGGCCGAAAAGCTTATGCGTACAATTATTTTTCCATTGGTGTTTTTTAAGTAATTTATAACAGCATATGTTTAACAAAATAAATGTTATTTTTTAGAGGAAGATGAAATCTATGTAAAACATTAAAAAAGGAGGCGATTAACTAGACCAGTTGAAACAGTGTACCTATCTCGGAAGTGTTTTGGATCAAAATGCTCGAAGTACTTAATAGTGTCATAGTTGTTAGTTGAAAAAATTCGTTCGTCGGAGAAGTTTTCACAGGGAGGAAGATATTGATGTACGAGGACTTTAATTGAGGATGTTAAGAAAAGGCTCGTCGAAACCTTGATATGGAGCTTAGTTTTTTGCGGCGTGGAAACATTGGTCATTGAAGCAGGATAATAGGCGTAGATTGGGCGCTTTTGAAATGTGGGTGCGGAGAAGGTGAAGTGGACAGAAAGGAATACAAACGAGGAAGTGCTAGGTTTGGTGGGTGAGGAGAGAGGTTTGTTGGGAGAAATCCTAAGGAGGCAGGAAAAATGGATGAAAAGCATATTGAGCGGCAGTGCGATGTTGAAGACTATGATGAAGGGGCAAATATGGAAGGAGCAGGAATAAGAGGGATGTTGGACGGAATGAAGGGTGGTAGGAAGTATGCGGGATTGAAAAAGGACTTATGTGGTACTGTGGGATGTCAGGTTGTGTTTTGTTAGGAATGGCTATTAAGCGTACCGTTCTCCGTGTCCATCCAAAACAAGACTTAAATGGTGGAACACCAATAGTGGTAATAATGATATTTAACACCATAAACAAAAGCCGTAGCTGAAGTCCTAGGCTGTTGTTATTAGCTGTGATTTTAACGTGAATGAGTGTGGGCGTGTATGCATTCATGAACGCGTTCCTTAAGGACTGGGGTGAAAGATATATCGCATGTGGCTATAACTTTTAATTTATGCCAAGGGAATTCTTTTAAGGGGTATATTAAACTAATGGAATGAGCCAATGTTTTGAGTCACTAGTCCAAACGTTCGTGGCGGCTGTGGGATCATTGTGTTAATTAGTTACAAATGTGTCCCAATACTGGAATTTATGCTAATTATTTTTGGAGCAGACCCAGCATAATGAGAAGCTTTAACCATCTGACTTAAGCAGCTATCATTGACCATTGAAGAAGACTGTGAAGGTGAATGCAAAGTATTTCGATTGGGGGTGGAATGTTGAGCTCTGAGATACACGTATCCAGAGTGGAGGACGTTGGGCAAGCAAGGAAGGGGTAGGAAGAGGGCAGGGGTGCAGGATGGAATGAAGGGAGAAAGTACGCGGCATTTAAAGAGGGACTTATTGTTGTATGGGGTGTCAGGTTTTCTCTTGTTAAGCGAGGCCTGAGAAATATAGGGAGTGCCACATGGTACTCCCCACTGTGGTCTGTGTCCATCCAAAACTTAGGTTATACGGAAGTCTACAGACAATAGTGACCATGCTTTCTCTCTTCACGAACAGTGAAAAATTAATCTAGGTCACCGGAAAGTTAAAAATATATATTTAAATAGGAAAATATTTGGATTTTGCCTTAAATCGTGCAGTAATTGGATAACGATGACTTTCCTTCTCCCATATTTTTTCATCAAATGTTAAACCTGAGAGTTTCATTGTTAATTTAATTTTATCAGTCTGTATGTGTGTCACTATGCATCTTATTGCAGAATTGACCGCCGACCTTATGTCACGGGTATTAGGTTGGAATAACAATATACTTACGATCTTCATCGAGTAACTGATAATAGGTCACCTGGTCAAAGAATGGTTCAAAAAAATAACAATCAAACTTTAAACTTAACCTGAACTGTAATAGTAAAAGAATGTGGCGAAATTTGTCGACGTTTCATACTTTAAAATAATAAAGCTTTATCATTGAATGTGCCATATTTATGTATTTCCACAGCGGCAGTACCACGGATATTGCCCAAGTGCCCGAGGAAAATGCACTATCACCCCTTTCTCACAAGTCGACCCTTATTTTGACGTCGTGTGTCGGTTGTTGTGCACACTCGGTGTGTGGGGTGTTGGTCCTGGTGCGTGCTGCTTACTCCGAGTGATGTCCTACGGAGACGAGGGAGCCCCCCCTTTCTTCAGGAAAAAAAAACGAGGCGCTCATGGGACTGCCACGGACGGCTCTGGTGTGTTCCCGCGGCGATCGCTTTTTTTCTTTCGCGCCCACCTGGCGGTGATAGAGCAACTGCTCTCTCTCTCACACACACATGGCCGCGCCGCGTACATACTTCGATTGACTGTGACCTTTACTTTTTGACGGTACGTACGCAGCACTTTCAGTGTCCTTTAAAATAAATTAATAACTGAGAGGTCGATCGTCAGTTGTCTGCGAGGTGTACTTTCAGACGGCTCGCAATAAACAAACAAACAAATAAACGTGTTCGAAGCGATTGTTGCCGAGGGAATACTCTCATATACGTAACCGTCAACAAAGATGGCTGACATCGAAAATAATATTCACGTATTTTATGTCTATAAATTTAGAGTGTATCGTTCTGTCCGACGAATATAGGTGTCGCGAAACGTACCGTTTTATCGATTCCACCAGTAGGATTAATATGGTGCGGAAATCTATTCGTAGGCTGCTTTTAGTGGCGCTAAGTGACTCTCATCACTGAGGGTATCAACACCAATTTCAGCTTGAGGTTTGAAATGAAGGGCTGCAAGCATGAGGTGGGATCGGTAATGGACGATATTGGAGAAAGAAAACAAAATACCACCACCAAAATGTTTACCATCAGTGCAGCGTTTACTGCATACGTGTGCAAGGATGCTGACGGAACATTCGAACCCTAACAAGCACCAACTGTCTACACCAACAACTCAAACCCTTGTATTTCGATATATATATATATATATATATATATATATATATATATATATATACATTCAAATACGAAGTCCCGCCATACGGCGCACAAATATTCATTCAAACATAGAAATAGGTATAAGGAAAGGGGATAGGAAAACACATAAAAGGCGAACACAGGACATGTGGGGAAGGCGGTTTTTGAGCAGATCACGAAAGTAAAAGTTTCCTTGACTGGGATTTGAACACCGGATCTTCCACTTGCCTGGCGGACGTCCCTCTTCTTGTGTGTATTATAAATATAATCATGGGTCGCGGTGGTCCAGTGGGTAGAGCGTTGGACTACTGACCGGAGGGTCCCGGGTTCGATTCCCGGGCAAGGCACTTTGGGCACCTGCAGCTCCACCCAAACTAGTTGATTTTTCGGGTACCAGGTCTTCCTGGGAAACCATAACCGGCACAGGGAAAGGAACTGGCCCCCCTTCCCTGATGTGTGAATATTCACATGTACATGGGTGAGCTCTACCTAACTACTACTTAACTATATATATATATATATAGTTAAGTAGTAGTTAGGTAGAGCTCACCCATGTACATGTGAGTATATATATATATATATACTACTTAACTATATATATATATATATATATATATATATATATATATATATATATATATATATATATATATATAGTTAAGTAGTCCAGGTAAGCTGCCGAGGCGCTCTTTCACACTCTGATATTTTGGAGTCTCTGAAGGAACATGATGTTATGGCGGTGGACCGTACATGCGACGTCATACGTATACGTAGTCTTGCGCGTTGCGCCCCAGTCCACGAGGCTACAACCTACTTGCAAACACTATAGAGTTCGAATTCAAGTCAAGACGAATGATATTTACACTTTGAAATTGTTGCATTGCAAATGTGCGCATTGGTGGATGAGTCTTTAGAAAAAAAGATTGGTTTGAGGCGTCACTTTGTGGAAGCGATCCATAACGGAAAAAGAAAATACTTAGTTCTTCCACACACATTTAATTACACACGACCTAGGTACAAAGTCATCACCTGATGATGACTTGAAACGTAGGTCGTGTGTATAATAAAATGTGTGTGGAAGAACTAAGTGTTTTCTTTTTCCGTTATGAGTCTTTAGAAGTTACTGCAGCGGCATCTCCTGCAGTTCCTTTGAATAAGCTCACTGTAAACGCAGTTGCTTTCTTCGCTTGTGTTACAACTTCTCTACAATTTTCTATTCCCTAAGCGTAGCACGGTGAAAGACTCTCTTCAAGAAGACATTTTCGTTACTGCCTTGTTAAAATATTATCATCAGAATGAAACCGAATATGAAAATGCATGATTCGCGTATTTGTTCACTGTCATTCATTTGTTACTGTATCCAATGTACTGATTTTGTTTTCTCTTTGTCATTCCGCAGGTAAGGAGGAAACCCGTTGCTTGGATAAGTGTTCTCCAATCTCGCAGTTTGGGTGAGTTGTGGATCGTTGGTGTCGAAAACACATCTGCGCAGCTTGTCACCGCCTTCGTGTTTTTCGTCGTGGCAATAACAGCGTGTCCTATTTTTATGTGAGCATTATTCGTTTCCGTGGTATTAAAAAATAATGATATTCCTCCTCGCTTTCAACGGAATTGAAATCTTCCGTCCACTGGCCCTTTCATCGACTCGGCCAACCGTGGATGGAACAGTGCAAAGGTGTCGCAGAATCCATCGGCGCAGAACTGCGTAGAGGCGGGGATGGGAAGGTGAAGTGGATGGAGAAAGTGAAGTGGAAATACTCGGCAGAAGAGGAGAGATCGATCTCTAGTTTCCTTCTACTTTCCTTTACGCGAGAGCCGAACTATGTTGTAAATCTAAATTTAGCATCCGAAACATTTCTTAGCACGCTTACCATTTCGGGAAAAACAATGGTTAATGGTGCATAGAATAGGAGGAAGGATAAGTTTAACTTTTTATGGTAAAAACTAGAGCAGGTGGAACAGTTTATGTTTCTTGGGAAGTGCCTTGGACCAATGTGGTCACATTAGCTGGAATGTAAGAAGAAGGCTTACTTTAGACATAGAAGTTTTCACATGGAGGATGGAATTGATGACAAGGATGTTTGGTAAGAATGTTTAGAAATGATTACTGAAAACCTTAAATTGGAGTGATTTTAAGTTCTGCTCGGAAACATGGTCGTCGAAGTAAGACTACGTACAGAAGTAGATTGAAAGTTTTTTGGATGTTGGTGTGGAGATGGATGAGATAGTTAAAAGTTTACAGTGGAAAAAAACGAGGAAATGCTTGACATGTTTGGGGAGAAGAGGGGTGAAATTCAAATAAAGTATGGAGGTTGGATGTGCAGAGAATTTTGAATGGCTACGGAAGATGAAGATTATGGCAGAGGGGAGAACTTAGAGCAAGCGAGGAAAGGGTAGAAAAATGGTTTACAAAAAATGCATGTTCGCAACTATCAAAAATCAGAATCGAGATACTTTCAAACAGTTCAACGCCAACATATAACCCTAATTCTTCAAAATACGCAATCATTTTAAAATTAGTGCTTCACCCCCCTTTGCAAAGTCCTCCCTAATCTTTTCTTTTCGCGGGATTTAATGCAATCGACTTTCTTCCCATTGTAAATACTTCCTTTGGTAACTTAATGAATATCCTATCTAGTAATGAAAAGGGTAATCCCAGCGAGCAGAAGAGCCGTTCCGTTCTTATCTTTCTGCTAATTTCGCAAAATATGAGAAGAAGTTTAAAGGCTGTCCCAATGGACCAAATAGTTTGGAAAAGTAGAAAAACTGGTTAGTTGGCCATTAGGTCGTGTTTTACTGAACGTTTGAGACTCGCAGAGAATTTCTTAAATCTATTGTCATCAGTTATCAATTCCTGGTTTAATTTTTGGCCGTTTTCCAGTTGGTTTCTTGTCACCTCATATTCACATGTGAGCTACTACTCACATCTTCCGTCATCTGCTTCCTGTAATCAATCCTTTCTCAATCTCTCTCCACACCTCATCGCATTCTAATTCTACGTTGTATTAGCTCTCGCGTCACCAACATTAGTTCCGTCCAACGTTCTTCGCCGTAAAGTTTTCAAAAATGTTGGTTGTTCTCCCGTCTCTCGTGGGAACTCTGCCTATGTCTGTTGCCCCAGCAACCCATTTCAATTCTTAGAAAAGTTCCTCAGTACCTTGTTGATACAATTGGACGTTAAGTATTTCTGCCTGTGTTTAAAAGATTTTTTTTATCATGCTGCCCGCCTGATTTATTCCGTCGGGAATCTCCATTTTGTGTCCGTTATGTTTTTTCTTATTCTGTTGAGTAAATGAAATAGTTCCACAACGAGCGGAAATTCGATTTACATGCTAATGACACTGAAGAAAATGCGAAACTTGTCTACTTGCTATTCCTCCCTCCCACCTCCGTACCGTCCACAAGAAATAAAAGGAAAATTCGAATCCGTTAAGGTTCTCTTCCATCCCCACCATAAAAGGTTCTCGGGGTTTCGCCTTTCTAGGTCAATGGAGGACGGGGGGGGATATGCACACAGCCCGGCGGACACTCAAAAGAAGGAGGGAAATTGACGCATGTCTTTCCTTCCTCGCTTATCTTCGACCGAACAACTCTCAACATTTGTGCATTGCTCAACCTGTTATAATAATATCATTCCCTCCTCCCCATAACCATTACCGTAAATCAATTCTTCAGAATCACTTTTCTTTCATTTATGAAAGATTCTTCGTTTCTCTATATGTCGAGGAACTTGAGGCGAGAGCAGTTTTGTGTGATAAAGAGGATTTGGTGAACGATTGCGCGGTGAGCGACGAAGTGAATGGAAAAACTCGGGATGATTTTCGTATAATTCGGAAGGATTTTCGCGGTGACGATGGCTCATGATGATGGTGGAATGGCGGCAGGAAGGCGTGCGAATGCCGGCGGGAAGGTTGTCGATGGTGCAGCTGGGCGTCCCACCAAAAACAAGTCCTCTTAAATATGTCATACGTTTCTTTTCATTGTGTGTTGTGTTATCTTCATGCTTGGGACTAAGTCTTTCCATTCCCCTTTCTTCCTAACTTCCGGGAACGTCCGTGTCATCAGCTGTCTTCTTTTGCCTAGCCCATATACCGATGAATGTCGCTTATCCCTCTATAATTGCGTAAAGTGACCCTTGGTAGTTTGGTCCAAAAATTTTTTCACCTGTGAGCCAATTGAGTGCGCAATCCCTCTGAATTGTCGTAGATCGAAATCAAATCGATTGATTGCAAATCACGTCGATTGAGTGTTATCTCTTCTCTCTCTCGTGATTTGATATTGGTTGGGTGGGTGCATCGGGAACTTGGTTTGATATGAGCTCCTTCATTTCGAGGGCGAAGCGAATCAGAACTCTAACCTCGTCATTCAACTTCACTGTACGTACTCGTAGATATTCCTGTTGTTTACCCAGACGAATCTGGAATAAATGTGTATCACGTAATGGAATTAAAATGCGTATCTTGTTCTGTGTCATTATCTCACTTTGAGATTGACAATGGAAAGAGTTGACAAAGATAAGTCACAAGATAGCCACCATTCAAAATTTAAAAAAACAGCAGGATTACACATAACTTGGAAATGGATTAATTCCCCAATCCGGATTTCGGTTTTACTAATGTGGTAAATAACAAATAAATAAATGCTGCTGAAATGTGTAAAACTGTGAACTTATTACTCGGGCTGATCGTATTTTATTATTATTAGGTAATCTACCGGTTAAGGTAGGTTTTTGGATGGACACAACTATCAAATAAATATTTTATAACGCCAAACAAAACCCAATCCGGCAACCTACTCTACATCAGGTCACTCTTCATCTCTGTGTTGACCGTATTTAGCCGGTGTTTATTTATTCGAGTTAGAAGGAACATTACACGTATTTTACATCTATGTACTTAACGTAAGGGGGGATCGAGATGCGTTGGCTAACGTACTGGCTTCCCACCCTGAGGGGCAGCGTTCGAACCCCTGCGACGACATATTTTTCAATGGTATCCCGATCCCTGCTTGTGGTGCTTTTTGGAGAGCACTTTGAGTACGACGTCCGTCGAATAGGACGTTAAGCTGCGGACCCCTTGGCGCCTTTCGTTAAGAGTATGCTAATGCCGACGCCGGGTTTCTCTCCTCCCTTCATCCTTTCCTCTCCATCCCTAATGGCGCAAATGACCTCAGCTGTCGGTCGCCTGTTGTTGGTCAGTGTTGAATCTTTTCCTGACTGGTAAATCGAAGGTCTTTAGTATATCTGTGGTGACTTTGATTCCTTAATATTATGATTCCTAATTGTCCAGGGAAAGAACGAATATTTTTATCTATCTGTCCTGAAGTCTATCGAGAGGGTTAATTAATGATTGATTGTTTTCAACACAAATGGGCAAGGTTCAAGATGATTGGGGGTGCATTGGATGTGGCAGACGAACTTAAGAAATGCCCTTTATCAGGTCGTGGCTTACGAGACGCTTTTTTTAAAGCCACATCTCGCAGCTCAATGGCCTATATTGAATATTTATTGCTGCCTAACTGCTGCTAGTAATTGATGATAGTTTTTGAACGTTTTAAAGTTACGTTTGGTGATTCATTCTGTCGTTTTACCTTTATTGTTGTGGAAATTACGATAATCTGAGGAAACAATACCGAGTACTACCGCTTTGATGCCATTATCTTGGGTGTCAATACGAGGGACTTCTCTGCGAGTAGAGGATCTTAGATGTCGGTTACCTTAATGGGAATCTTTGTCATCAGGAATTGCATGCACCAACCCTTTATCAATACCTTGATCACACACGACATTAATAAAGAGTGAAAGTTCGAACATGACCTACGGATAGACTGCACCATTGAACGCAAATAATATGACGTACTTGTAATTATTTCCTCGCGGAAAACAAGGGAGTTGGGTAGTGCTTGGGGAAAGGGGACTGAGTACCTATTGTCGAAATATTCGTAGGCACCCAACCACAATAGGAATACGAACGCGCCCTACTAATACTAGGCAGTGGATAGTTAGGCGTGTGTGCCCGATGGTTCATCTCCGTTCGCTGCATTTCCCGCGGTTCATTTCCGACTCTTACTAATTCTTGGTCAACTAATGACTTTCCGAGCGGATTGCATACTTGGGTAACTTTCACGAAGGATTTCTGCTTGAGAACCTTTGGGGGGCGGGGGCGGGAAAGAGAGAGAAGGGGGAGGGAAGAGGGTGTGGGAGGGGGACGGGGGCAGGCGGGCGAGTGGCTGGCACGTGCGAGGGGAGAACGCCCCCTGGAGGCGGCGGGGGTGGGGTGGGGGTTGGGGGAAGGAAGTGGAGGAGGCGATCGATGGAGGAGGGGAGTAATTCCTCCGCAGGAGCAGCAGGAGGAAAGGGGGGCGTGGTGGTGGAGGGGAGGCGGAGGACATAAGCGGGAGGAATATGGTGACACCCTGAGGAGGGGAGCGTGGTGTTGGTGGAGGAAAGGGTGTCGGAAAGGGGTTTATGAAGGGCGAGGAGACGTCCCCGTTTCGTGGCGAGAGTGTGGGATTATTGGTCGCAAGGAGGGCACTGATGGTGGCCGAGGGTAAGGAGTGAAAGAGTGAGGGTGGCTCAGGGTAAGGGGATTGATTGATTGGCCGATGAAGTAGTGATCGTAGTACCTAGGTTTCGGCTCAATGTCGACCGCAACTCAATTTTTCGCCTAGAGCCCCGCACGCGACAAACCGTTTGGCTTTCCAAAACCTGTCCACCCAACTCTTTCTTTTTCTCAGAGAAAAATAATTCTGAAGCCCATCTCTTCTTCCTAAATGGTCTTTTCCCGAAACTTTGTTCTCCAATTTTTGCACTACGGAACAAATTCGAATGCTAGACAAATTGAATACATGAGTAGAGTATTTCGAAGTTGGTTATGCTCGTGGAATACAATGGGGAGGTCGTGGACGGTGACGCTGGACTCATCCTTCCACCAGACCCAAATTAATAGAATCGATATAATTCTTTCATAGATGGCGCTTAAAGAAGGATCAGTCTCTTGCAGGGATGACACGACATAGATTAGATGGCCGTGATGAAAAGAAATCATCCAAATCTACAGCGTATTCCTTACTGACTGAGTAGAAAAAGAAAGCTAAGTGGATAGCGAGATTATGACACGTCAATTGGAAATAGGGCAAAAAGGTAGAAAGGACAAGGCGGTAGGACACAGGAATTAAAATTTGTGAGTGTGTCCACATTTCACGAGCATAATTTGAACAAACATTACTTCCATGGTATCGACCTCTACATGGTGAAATCTCATTTTAGAAAGAACAATAAAAAAAACAAAATATGAGCGTTGTATGGTACAACGCTAACATTTACACAAGTACGAACAGGTTTCGTTTCATAGTCGATGACATCAGCTGTTCCCTTGAGCATCAGCTGATTATGTGGACCATTCGATATAACTTGGTCGTACCTAAATAAATATTCTATGGAGAGTGTACATTTTTTTCCAATTTCAAAGGAAGACATTAAATTTTATTTGGAATAAATGGCAATGGCAATGCACGATTTTTAAAGCAGATAATTTTTTTTGGTAATTTTATCGGAGTTTGTTTTTGGAAAACTATTTGTGTTGAGAAAGTACGATTTGGAAAAAAATTGTGCGTGGTAAGTGACCTCCTGGTAATCACTGTCCTCCTCATACATTCGCGACATTCGGGCGCATGTACTCATTGCACATATGACCACGTACCAGAACTCTCTTAGATGAACGAGGCTGGTGTTTGAGCGACGTCGTTAGAATTTGGATAAAGGTTAACGAATTCCTTGGATGGTCACAGCACAGCCTACGGGCCTTGAACTCCGTCTCTTCCCCGCGGAGCTGTCATGAAAGGAGGCGCAAAAACTGCCCAAGTAATCCCATTTAGCGATGGTGGCGATATTTCTGTCGATGTGCATCTTAGCACGGTTAAGACGGTGTGGGTATCCTAGAGTGCGGTTCGATTTAGGGAAAGCTCAAAAGCCCCTTGAAGGTAATGTTTTCTTTCGTAATATTGTTCCCATGGGACTACTTTTAAAATGAAAAAAAATCTTAAAATGCATCTTGGGCGTGGAGTTTTTCGAAATGTTACATTTTAGGTTTTGTTTTGCAATGAGAGACAAAGAAATGTATCGATGTTTAGTCGGTGTCCATCCTAAACTTGCCTTAAACGGTAGACTACCAAATAATAAAAATAATAAGCAGGAGAGTTAGTAAATGAATACTTGGGCTGTTCAATAAGTCCTTGGGAAAAATTGGAAAAAAATATTTTGGGTAGATTTTTAAAATATTTTTCAAAAAAGAATCTCCTTTTTGCAAGATTCACTTTTCCCAGCGGTTGTCCAACTTTTTTTTTAAGTCGTCCAAAAGTGGGATTTCAGGTACTGTTTTACCAGGAGAGGCGAAGGAATGTATCGATGTTCAGTCGGTGTGCATCCCGAGATGGTGTACTCCCTAATAATGATAATAAAGAGGCGAGGAAGCAAATTATTGCCTTAGGGATGACATTTTGGTCGCTCTGGGCGCGAAGGGTCCTCTCCTGCTGCTGCGTCCAACATTGTCATTCATCCAACTGCATCGCTTGCTCTCGTTAACCTTGAAAGTGCACCGGCGGGTGAATTGGACGATGAGGGAGCACGCTGCCACTGCCGGCGCGTGCTTGGTGCATGCCCCATTACTTACGGACGGGCTTCGAGTGGGAGGGGGATCGACGGCAGCGAAAGCCTCGGCCCTCCTTTGTCTCTCGTAGGAATAAGTGCGTATTGTCATTGTAGTGCGTAACTTGCGTGATTAGCGTGGTGAAAAGGCACTCGGTTCGTGGGACATTTAAAATCACGGAATGAGAATCAAGCTTAATAAAACAAATTTGCTTTGATACTAAGCAATGAGAACGCTAATCTAAACATTGAAATGGGAGGGAAAAAACTGGAACAAGTTGAACACTTCGAAAGTGTTCTCTTTAGAACATAACGGTTTCTGTGTTGATGATATTGAAAGAAAAATTGCGTAATTTAAGGAATGTTCTACAAAGAGGAAGGGACGAGGTTTAAAAGTGCCTTAAGTAAAGATGTGAAAAAAAGATAAAATGTAAGCTTCGATCTGGAGTGTCATTTTTTACAGAAGAAAAAACCTTCGAGATTAAGAGGATAAGCGTAGGTTGGAGCCTTTTGAGATGTGGGTTTGGAGAAGGATGGAAAACTTAAAGTGGTCCGGGAGGAGAACAAATGAAAAGTGTGATGCATGATAGAGGGGGGGAGATGTTGGGACAGATGTTGGGTAAAATTCGAAGAAGGCAGGAAAATTGGATGCTGGAAGTATTTTGGAGGCAATCTGATACCGAAGACTTTGGTAGAGGGTAAACATTACATGGAGCGATGAAAAAAATGGCTTTCCAGAAGAAGGGGGAAAGAAAATATGCCGAGTGAAAGACTGGTTTTTTATATTGCGTTGCTTTAGGGTGTTTAGTACTAAATTGCTGCAGTGTTTAGTAGTGTCCTTGTCCATCAAAAAACCGACCTTGATCGTTTGACTAGAAGTGAAATATCGAAAGGTCACTCAGTTGCAGTCATTGCAGCCACGCACGTGGGGTCATCTGTGTTATGTGAACCACTTTTTTCTATTGATCAACTGCGTTGCCGCATGTAAATCAAATTCTCTCGCGTTTGCATTAATTCGAGAGTAGAAAAATGGGACGAAGATGCCGTGCCAATGTTAAAATTGTTTCGCGGTGAATTTTCTCACTTGACTGAACGGCGCTGTATTGGATTTTTCGCCACTATCAATTTTTCCGTTCTAGGTTCTTGGAAGACAGGGAAGAGTTGGTCGATTCCAGAGGATAACTCCCTGGAAAAGGTTTTGGAGATTACTTAGGGGGGTGAGAATGTACTGGAAAAAAATCGTCAAAGGATACATGGGCTGAGTATAGCGAAGGCTAAGTTAAGCATTACGAAAAATAGGAGGACATAAAATATACCAGGTAAAGCATTCATTGAGTAAGTGTTAGTAGTTTTAGAGGAGATGACCGACAGCTAAGGTCATTTGCGCCATTAGGACAAGAGAGGATGACGAGAAACCCGGTGTCGGCATCTCTCTCTCTCTCTCGATTTCCGACTGTGACTTTGCCGAATCGATAGAAAACCTAAACGTTTATCTTCCTCTCTGTCCAACTTATTTTCTCCATTCTCCTCAACACCGCTATCTCTAAAATCTTCCAATGCTCTCTTTCATCCGCCTACTTCAAGAATTGGGTCTCACATCCATAAATCACCTAACTCCACATTAAAGTCAATATTTGGTTTACATTCCGGGCATATGCTATCATTTCTAGTAGTCTGTGAGGAGGGTCGCATATCATACTCGTATTTCCCTCTAAGGAGTTTTGGATGTCCCTTAATGTTTTCATTTCGTTATTGTCATGACAACAATCCTGTCCCTAATTAACCCCATAGCAGTAAGATTGGGAAAGATACATTAGCAACACTCGGAGTCGGGAATTCCTTGGGTCATAACCCTTAGGCTTTGATGGGCATCTCTATTCACTTTAGTGATGACAACCCCCGAAGGACGTGAAGCACGAGCGGTTCAGAAGTGGTCGTGAGTC
Source organism: Hetaerina titia (assembly GCA_037158775.1). Classification (NCBI taxonomy): domain Eukaryota; kingdom Metazoa; phylum Arthropoda; class Insecta; order Odonata; family Calopterygidae; genus Hetaerina; species Hetaerina titia. The sequence continues at coordinate 8,482,466 of CM073772.1, forward strand.
AATCGAAGATGATGAACGCAGTGGCAGACCATCGACATCGAAAGTCGGTGAAAAAATTGATAAAGTAAAAGAAATGTTGGTCAATAACCGCAAATTAACCATCAGAAAAATAGCGGAGGACTTGAACATTGCCTATGGATCCGCCCAAGACATTGTGGTTAATGATTTGGGTTTCCGTCGTGTAGCAGCAAAGTTGGTGCCAAAAGACCTCAATTTCATGCAAAAAAGAGACCGTGTTGACGTCGCAAAAGACATGATTTGCGAGGCTGAATCCGATCCCACATTCATCAAAAGGATCATTACTGGAGACGAGACGTGGGTTTATGAGTGCGACACGCAATCCAGACATCAGGCAAGTGAATGGCGTTCACCAAATGAGCCGAGACCAAAAAAACCACGTCGTTTTCAGTCAAAAAAGAAAGCAATGCTGACGGTATTCATGGATTACAACGGGGTAGTGCATCATGAATTTTTGCCAGAAGGCCAGACAGTAAACAAAGAGTATTATTTGGGCGTTATTAGACGTTTGCGTAAAGCAATTCGCCGAAAGAGACCAGAAATGTGGGCAGAAAACTCGTGGATTTTGCACCATGATAACGCACCGTCGCACAGTGCTATCATTATTCGTAATTTATTGACGAAAATGCAACAAATACCATCCAACAGCCACCGAATTCACCTGATTTGGCTCCCTGTAACTTCTTTCTGTTCAATCGAGTTAAAAAAAACCATTACGGGGAACGCGTTTTAGCAGCCGAGAGGAAGTAATGGAAAAATCGCAGGAAGCACTGATGGACATACCGAAAACCGAATATAAAAAATGTTTCGAGGATTGGTTCAAGCGCTGGCATAAGTGTGTTGCAGTCGATGGGGATGACTTTGAAGGGGACAATATAGATTTAGATGAATAAACTTGTATTTTTAATTTTCTGAATGAATTCCGGGAACTTTTTGATCAAGGTAGTAAGACTCCCCGGACCCTTAGGCATGAGACCCTTATATACCGTCTTGTCCAGTAGGGGACGTCGTTAATCTTCCTCAAGGAATGACGTCGCCGCGAGCCACGCCTGGACCCTTGCCCTGCGGGGGTTACCGAGGGTCAGGAACACGAGGCCCGCACTGGCAGGGTCACATCCAGTTCATGTCCTGTGCAGCATCTGGACACCCTCAGTGCAGGACGGTTGGTCACTCGAGGTTATGTCTTTGCAACTAATAGTTTGCAGCCGCGCGGAACCAAACTCCCGGAAGGGTCCCATGATGGTGTCCTTTGAGGAAGGAAGGGTTTCAGTTTTGGGTATAGGAAATAGTCTGCTGATGCCAAGTAAGGACTAAGGGGATTGGGTAATCGTCCTGATGTCGTTACAGAAGGTCTTAAGCAGACATTCCACTCTGCTCTTAGCCGTCCGTTTAGACCTTCGGGACGATTTTAGCGCAGATCTTTGGCATCGCAAAATTTTCAGTGATATATGGTCTGCACTGTAATCTTATCAATTCCAATACCATCTGCGATCATTGAGCACACTTAAGCAACGGTCTGAATCCGGTACTTCACGCACACGTTGCACATTGTCGTCGATTCTTGACGTCGACGGCCACCCAGTCCGGGGCTCGATCATCCACACACTCTCGGCTATTTTTGAAGAGTTTGTGCCTCTTAAAAACTGCATTATGTGACATGCTTACATCCTTGAACACCTGACGAATCATGCCCAACGTCTCCTCAGCTAATTTCCCCACTCCAGCACAAAATTTAATGGCGTACCGCTGTTCAATCGTTCGCTGTATTTTTCGCTAAAACCGAGTCACACGACTGGGGTCCACTAAAAACATGATCAAGCCCGAACAAACGCTCGCAGGCGATTGGCGCTCAGGGCTTGTCGAAGGTCAGACCCCCCAACACGGTGCGAGAGCTCTGTATCGTACAGTCAAGTCAGGACAAAATTGTTATATCCTTATATCCCTCACAATCCTTAATTAAATCCTTATTTACCCTCACAATCTTCACACGATGTTGGAATTAACTGTTTGTGCCTTAAACTGCGATATTATGGTATTAACTTGATCAAATGATAAAAAAAATTAAGGCCAATGGAACAATTTTCATTTCTTTTGTGGTTAATTGGATTCACCCCGGGAACCAACTTGAAATTCAATTCCAAAGTCGAAATACATGCATCAGAGGAAGAGTAGATCTCTTTTGAATATGGATAAATCCCCAGAAGGGGTGTATCTGGTATTTAGACCGTCGCTGAAAGGGGAAATAACGAGCGTGCAGAGAGAGCTCTTCGCGCCGTCATACCGACAAATTCGACCGTAGTCGTCGAGAGGCGCCTTGGGAGCACCTCTCCCCCCCTCCCCGCTTTATTTTTCCCCTCGACCGTCCTTTGCCTCCGGACGAACGTGGCGGCGCCAGCGACATATTTTGCTCTCCACACACCCCCTCCCCCCCACGGGTCCTCTTTCGTCTCAACCCTTCCCATTCGCCGTTGGCCTCAATTTCCTAATCGGTGTTCGTGTATGTGTGTGTGACCACGGGAGTGGAGTGCTTCCCAGAGAGTTACCAGGGTCATCGGCTTAGGAAAATGACACCGAAGTCCCTCCGGAAATCGAACGTCGAAGATTGAAGCTGAAGTTTGCCGAAGTAGAATTGGCCTGTGGGGGAGGCTGAAAGTTCGACCGGCGTATTTATATATGTATCGCCCCGCTCAGTCGATGGTTGGCGGCGCAGGGTGGTCTGTCTCTCCCGTGTCGTCAACTTTCCCAGTCCCACCTTCAAACGGTGCATTTATAACTTCGCTGTTGTGGTAATGGCGTCACACAAGTTTTTTTTTCCTCAGTTTTGTGAACTGCCACTATCCTTTCTCTTTCGTTTACTCGGGGCACACTGCAAGGCGTTGGGAAGGTTTTTAAAGTTTGGCATTGGTTCTTGACGTCCTGTTCTCATTGGAGGAAAGACGTGGGCAAGTCGTCGTCGTGATAACGGCCGAAGAAACAAACCCGGGGGGGTGGAGGAACTATCATTTTCTAGATTTATGAAACTTAAAGTGCGCCTGACGTCACCAGAAGCGGCCACAACACTTCGATCGAAGGGCACCAATGCCACATGTCACATGGCTATTGTTGTAGTTCAGGCGTCGGCAACTCCAGCAAACATTTAGGAATCAATGGTTTGCTTGTGCGAATTTGACTTGCACCTGTCGAAAACACGTTGGAAACCACATGAAAAATAAACAAACAGAAAAAACATTGACTGCACCAGCATTTAGTACGAGTTTTTGCGAATGGACAACATTTCACATTTTTCAGGTATACCCGAGACTACCGCCGATGATCTAAGAAAAACAAAATAAGGTAATTGCAAAGCCTAATCTAATTATTATAGCATTTTATATAACACAAGCTTTGTTTCAGCATTGTTGCTTTGGAAATGCATTAATGTGATAAATAAGTAATAATTTTCGGAACATATGAATGTCATGTTAATGTGTTCATGCCACTTTCTCTTTGAGCGTTGCATGTGCATTTTAAACTTTCCAACTAAATGTCCCCTTTTTTTAAGTAAAAGATAGATTTACTGCTGATACGATTGCGGTCCGTCCGTTGGGCTTTGAAGGTCGACAAGGGTCCAAAAGTGTTAAATAACTCCGTTGTATGTTCAAGCTCAATAAATCGACTTGCTTGATTACCGTAATTGACGTTTTTGATATTTTATTACCGCTATTATAGTCTTCATTTGCTAATGAATGTACAAATATGAAATGTGTCGCCGAAATATGTGCAAAAACCAAAACATTGAATGTATCTTTATTTTGTGCTGCTAAGTTTTATGTGACATCCCTACGCTTGTAACTGACTTTATATTCACTTTTGTGAACACTTTCGTGATCTACACTTGTGATCAGCTCGATTTAGCCTTCCCAACCATTCATGTGTGTTCTCTTTTATATATGTATATATGTGTGTGTGTGTATATATATATATATATATATATATATATTTATACATATGTACATACTTTGATATGGAGCGTAGCTATGTACGGCGCGGAAACGTGATCGCTGAAGCAGGAGGATGGACGTAGATTGGAGGCTTTTGAAATTTGGGTGTGGAGAAGATTGGAGAAGGTGAAATGGACCGAAAGGAAAACAGATGAGGAAGTACTGGAGATGGTGGGGGAGGAGAGGGGTTTGCTGAGAGAAATTCTATGGAGGCAAGAAAAATAGATGAAGGGTGTGTTGATCGGCAGTGGGATGTTTAAGACTGTTTTTCATGGGAGAATGTTAGGGAAACGAGTAAAGAGCAGGAATAGGATAGGGATGTTGGACGGGATGAAGGAAGTACACAGAGATGAAGAGAGACCTGACGTAGAGTAGGTTGCTGGATTGGGTTTTGTCAGGAGTCCCAAGATAGTTATTTGATAGTTGTGTCCATCCAAAAACCTGCCTTAATCTTAATTACCTCAAAATAATATACATATAAATATATTATGTATAAATCTATATATATATATATATATATGTTTGTTTTTAGATGATTTCTTCGATGTAACACGGAAGTGTTGAATAACAAACTTAGACAGCAACACACAGCACGAGTACACATAAAAAGAACACTCACAATAGTATCTTGATAATTTCGACGGACTCGAACTCCGTCTTCTTCGGAAGATAAGATATGACTGAGGAAAATGGCTACGTGGTGCAGAGAGAGAAGGGGACGAGGGAGAGGGGAAAAACAGGTAGTGGCGGAGGGGTGAAGGAGGAGGTTATGGAGGGGGAAAGGAAGGCCAGAGGGGAGCGGAGATGGAATAAGGAGGATGCGGAAATAGTAACAAGCGACACCGAAAACTAACAATTTATCCACATATACCATAACACCCATGACCAAGGTGTCAACTCATAAAGTCATCATAAGGGCTCGACAAGTCAAAACCCAGGACAAGGATGATAAGATGTATGCGGATGAATAAATTGTCCCACCACCTCGCAAGAAACATCCACTCCCATCCACCCCAGCGCATCCCCCCACCCATTTATTGAACGACATTGAGACCCGGATGTTGATAGGCTTTACACAGCCATATAAATGCCAATTCCATTGTTTTTAATTTTATAGGGTTATCGGATTGGGGAAGGGATGCTAGAACGGAAACATTGTAACAGTGGTTGAAGGGGGTGTTGTGGTGGGAGGCATGTTTTGGGATGGAAAGACCCGCGGACGGGGAAGAGGGATTACATGAGGCGCGATGATTGTTCACCCTGAGGTTCAGGGGTGTAGAGCACTGGCCTGTATAAAATGCCGGGCAGAGTTTGCAAGTCAGAAGATAGATTACATTCTGAGATGTGCATGAGGAGTGGGGGAAGGGCGGGAGAGAGTTAAAAGGTGGGAAGGAGAGGGGTGGAGTGGTGAAAATAGGACAAGTTTTGCATCTTGCTCGCAAGCACGGAGTGGGTGTGATTGTGGGGGTGGGAGGGGATTTGGAAAGAGGCTTGTTGGATTTGAGGAGATCTGATAGGTTGGCGGGCGGTTGGGGTAAATGTATATATATATATGTACATATATGTTTTAAAATATATGTAAAAAATATATAAAAATATATATGGGCAATGCGAATTTTACTCGTAGAGATTAAAGCAGAGCCGACGAACTTTTTCATTGTTCAGGTATACATGCCACCGAGAAATCACAAGGAGGAAGAAGTCGATAGGGTGTACGATGAGTTAGAGGATATCATCGCGTGTGTTTCTGCAGGGAAACATCTGATAGTGATGGGGGATTGGAATGCGACGGTAGGCGAAGGAAGAGAGGGTGGTGAGGTGGGGGACTATGGGTTAGGCACGAGGAATGAACGCAGGGAGAAAGCGATTGAATTCTGCAAAAGACAGGGGTTAGTCATCACCAACACATGGTTTAGACATCACAAAAGGCGTAGGTAGGTATACATGGAAAATGCCAGGTGACTCAGAAGGTGTCAGTTAGATTATATTATGGTTAGGCACAAGTTTAGGAACAGTGTGATAAATTGGCACAGTTTCCCAGGAGCGGATGCGGACTCTGACCACAATTTAGTTGTGATGAAATGTAATGTCCGTTTCAAGAAGATAAGGCAAGGGTGGCGGGTTAGGAAATGGAACGTAGAAGCATTAAATGGATTAACGAGGAAGGAGTATCAACAGGCTGTAGAGAAAATAAGGGATGACGGTAAAGAACTGAGTACAATCGAAGAAAAATGGGAATGTATCAAGCAAGGGATATCGGAAGCAGCAAAAGACACTATAGGAACCGTTAAGGGGAAAAGAATAAGGAAACCATGGGTAACGGATGAGATGATTGCAAAGATGGATGAGAGAAGAAGATGGAAGAATGTAAACACAGAGTTAGGCAAAATTAAGTACAAAGAGTTAAACAATAAATTGAGAAGGGCCACAAATAAAGCAAAAGAAGAATGGTAGAAAACGCAATGCGAGGATATGGAAAGTTTACAGAAGAAGGGTGAAATTGGTGCTCTATACAGCAAGGTTAAGTTATTATCGGGAAGTAAGAAGGCAAGATCTGTGCTAACAGTTAAAGATAAGTGGGGTGAGATAATAGTTGAACCAGAAAAAATCCAAGAGAGATGTAAGGAATATATAGAAACACTGTATGGTAAAGAACTTAGGCCGACAAGGTTAGACATAGAAAAGGAACATGACGTAGAAGAAGATAGCTTAAGTCGTTAAGAGGGATCTGATATAGATTAGTTTGCTAGGTGGGGAGTTACAAAATGTTTATTTGACAGTTGTGTCCATTCAAAAACCTACTTGAAACGGTAGATTACTTTAATATATATATATATATATAATATATTTATATATATATATATATTATATTAATATATATATATATATATATATTATATATTCATTCAAACATAGAAATAGGTATAAGGAAAGGGGATAGGAAAACACATAAAAGGTGAACACAGGACATGTGGGGAAGGCGGTTTTTGAGCAGATCACGAAAGTAAAAATATTTCCTTATCCGGGATATTAACCACGGGCCTTCCACTTGCTGGGCGGATGCTCTACCACCTAAGCTAATAAGGAAACCTGATTTACCTTGAGATCTGCCATCTTATAGAGCGCCAAAGTGCTCCGATACATATTGCCCGAGAGATGGCGTTATGGAGCTGTTTCACCCACCAAAGGAGAAATAGACGGGACACAAGAAGGGGAAAGGATAGTAGGAAAGCATTCATACGATCATATAAAGGATAGGAACGGTGCGTTTCATGGCACGCATAGCCAGAAGAAGAGACGAGCCACATTGGCCAAACACATACTCAAACTTGAAAATCCCGCCATACGGCGCACAAATATTCATTCAAACATAGAAATAGGTATAAGGAAAGGGGATATATATATATATATATATATATATATATATATATATATATATATATATATGAGAATAATTGTTATCCCCTGAGTGAAGGCGTCTTCGTCTTTTGCTCAGTCAGCAAGACTAGAGGAAGTGCATGAATTAATTCTCGTTAATCCTGTTTGGTTCCATTTCAAAGTCTTGGTGGGTGTTAAAGTCCTCAGCTGAATAATTGGGACCCCAGTTTTGAGGAGCACGTTGTAGGGAGGAGGCATTCAGGGGGTGATCTTCGGCTTCGGCCTGGGATCAAGGGCCCATTGCCCCCTAAGATCTAATCCCTCACAACAGGTCTACGTTTATTTTATTTTAGTACCCTGCAAGCCACCGCTAGGCTGTGTGGCAGGGGTGAATACACACCAGACTAATTTTGACCCGAACATGACCCTACCGCGGTCGGACAATGTTATTATGATCCCTTATCGTTCGTGGAAAAAATTACACCTTAAATCTGTCTGTTCTACACTTAATTTCTCTACTTTTATTACAAATTAGGCTTCACCAATGACGGATAGCATTTCATTTTGACCTTTTGATCACATTTACCAAGTACTCTTAAAATAAATCCTGATGTTTTGTTAGCTTGTCTACATTTTTCCGTATAGTGTTTCACCCAGACTCACGATCGCCCAGGAGTGATCGTGAGTCAGGGTAACGCCTAGCTATTTAAATGAATCCACACATTCCATGTCGGTGTTCCCATTGCAGTAGGCGTTCGGGAGATAATTGCTCTTTTTCCAAAAATGTATCACTACGCACTTTTTTAAGTTTAATTCCAATTGCCAAGTGTCGCACCAGCGTTGTATAGCATTAAGGTCAACTGACAAAGCTGCGGTGTCCTCAGGATCACGGGTATCACGGCAAACCAATACTGGTATCACGGTAAACGGCAAATAAACGTATCTTATTAGTGACTACGGAGTCATTTTCGTTAACGTAAAGTTGGAATAAAAGAGGTTCAATGGTACTTTCCTGGGGAACACCTGAAGCAACTTCTACAGCATTTGAGCTAACTCAATCCATGACTACTCTTTGTACACGACCATTTTTAAAGTCTTTAATCCAAACCAGAATATATTTATTTGTGCCAAATGGTTTTACTACAAGGTACCTCGTCGAAGGCTTTCTTAAAATATAGAAAAATCGCGTCCACTGCGACATTACTCTCTTCCGAAGTGAGAATACCATGAACCAAAAGCGTCAGTTGTGTCTCGCTGGATCTACATTTTCGGAAAATCGTGCTGATATTATTATTAATTCTTCTTGATTATCGAGGTGTTTCACGATCGAACTAGCAACTATATACGTACGTTCCATAACCTTACACGAGATTGAGGCCCCCCTCACAATAGTTGTTTCTAAATGGAGAACCCAATGAATGAAACACAATTTTTGGTTGTTCGCAAAGATTCAGTTTCATCAATTAGATGTTGATAAATGAAATGCTAGGCAGTGTTAGTCATTATCTCTCCCTATCTCTCATTTGCGCTACATGGTCGTCGACCCCTGCTTCCTCCGGGCTATTGGAATATTTCCAGCTTATATTTCCGCCAGGTTTCCAACTCCAGCTTTCCTCATCCAATCCGAGAGTTGAGGAAATCAAAGCAAAACTGATTGCATGACTACTTGGTTAGAGGTTGAAGGATGGTTGGGAAAATATCGCTAGCCTCGTTTCCCGTTATATCCTCTTCCATCACTACTCCTTCCACCCCACAAATTACCGCAGATAAGTCTTATAATGCAACCATTTCAGAGAGTAAAAATCATTCGCCTTGACCGGGATGATTTTTACTCTCTGAAATGGTTGCATTATAATGCACACATAGCGGGTGACTCCGTTAAAGTTACTGTTACAGTTTCTTGAAATTTGTCGCAGATAAGTCTGTTAAAAAAAAAGGAATTGATTTGATTTGCTCTTCTTAATTAGCGTCACCTCTTGAAGAATTTTCTCGTAATGAGATTCAGGCGTGGGAGGGAGTCTTTCTTCCTCTTTCTGTGATTCCAGTCCAGTCCAAAACCCTTACCCTGGGGAGGGAGTGGGGGGGGCAAGAGTGACCACAATTTTACGTCCCTGAGTGGCGTTCCGTCCGAAAGGTGTTGGTAGTCTTTCGGCCAATGTTGTTTTTAATGGATTCAGGGACAGTTCTGAATCCAAGGGGGGGAACTCCCTCTGCTCAAGGGTGGTTCCCCCTCATCCACTCCGAGATGCCTTTTATTATTATTGATATTTTGCCGGTTTAGTTAGGTTTTGGATGGATACAGACACCACGAGTGTACAACGGTACATCGATAAATTTTCTTTCTTCTCCTTACGAAGCAATCCAAAATCCTACTCTACAACAAGCCCCTCTTCATCTCTGTGTACTTCCTTCCTCCCTTTATCCCGTCCAACATCCCTATCCTGTTCCTTCCCCTTCCTCGCTTGCCTAACATTCTCCCCTCTATTACAGTCTTTAGTATTCCACTGCCGATCAATACGCTTTGAATCTATCTTTCCTGTCTCCTTTGGATTTCTCCCAACAATCATCTTCTCCTCTCACTATGCCTAACATTTCCTCATTTGTTTTCCTTTATTTTTGTCCACTTGTGTTGTCATTTGCTGTCCACTTCACCTTTCATGGTGTTGTACACTTCACCTTCATCCATGCTTCTCCACACTCCCATTTCAGAAGCCGCCAATCTACGCCTGCTTCAACGACCAATGTTTCTGCGCCGTAGAAAACCACGCTCCATATCAAAGTTTTAACAACCCTTTTCTTAACGTCCTTGCTCTTTTTCTTACTTCGTAACGGTAAAAGTTTCGTACTTTATAACAGTGAAAGGTCAAATAGCTACATCTGGTTGTTATTCATTATTATTAGAGGTCTTAATATTTCAGAATGGATTTTTGTTGCAAAAGTTTTGGATGGGCTGTTAGGCTTCCAGTTAAAGATGAGGTTTCCTATTTCCATCTTATCATATTTGTATGTAGCTACTTTGAACTGAAATATTCCTGCGTGTTGCCGTAATTTCTTTTTGAATAAATTACTAAGTGATAATCGCCATGTTTACCTATTTCTCGGACTGGTAGTCATTATTTCTTCACTAGTTTCCCGATATGGTGGCCAGAGTTTCCAAATGCACACACGCCCCATGCTGCTACCCCTCTTTCGGCGAATGACTGACGGCGTGCCAACGAAAATGTTAACCTCACTCTCTGTGGCCATTAGCGGTGTGGGGTCGAAGTTCCCCGAGGAACGTTAACCCTCTCTCATTCCTCTCATTAGGAAACGACCGGGGATTCCTGGCTCACGGCGTACATTTTAAGCAGATTGGCAGGGAATAGAACTTGGAGGGAAGTTCCCTCTCTTGCCTGCGGCCATCCTTTGCGGATTGGATTTATTAGTTTGCGAGGGTCGGCGTTTTTATCTCGGAATACAGACGGCCAGGCAGACTGGAACGTGGAAGAGGTCACGGCAGCGCGAGAGAAACGTCTGTCCACGAAACGGGAAGCACTTCAGTCAAAAGTGCACGATCCACTCGGAAAGTTGAGTAACAGAGTGCGCAAACCGATTCGCTCTCGTGACTCGGACACTGGGATAGACCGAAAGACCTGGTGGAAGTTAGCTTTTTGATTTTGAAAGACGAAGGATTTATTATTTAAATGACATTTATTCCGAATTTCGGACTGGCGACGACTCAGATTGAATGAAATGTCTAAATTGTAGTGACAACATTATAAAGAGACGTGAAATATATCTTGATGTGGAATCGAGTATATTCGGCCTACATTTATGTCAGAGTTGAGTAATTTTCAACAGTGATGAATTAAAAAATATTATAAGTTTCCGTCCTTGTGAAAGTTGACATTTTTTGTGTGACGCATGGGTCAATACCAAATAAAATCAGTAGAAATGTCGGAGGAGAAGAAGTGTACCCTCTTCTAAGAGAACCCAAAAGCTCATTTAGGTCTATTGTTATTATGATAGACCTGATTATTTCATTGCGTTTGTCCACTGACCACTTCCAATTACGTGTTAGTACTGAAAGAAATACGGTGACATTAACGACCTCGTTCTTATTTATTGGAATGATATCAGAATGCGTAACAGTGGAGTCGGACAAAAATTTCGAAAATTTTTAATAACGGATTGATATATTATTCAATTGCTATTCTGTCGTTCGAGGTAAGTTTTGAGTCTTTCCTCCTCCCATTCCACACGCAAGGAGACTTAATGAAATGACACACTATCTATGCTCCCCCACCTCCCCATAATTCAAAATATTCAAGAGACATATCCTTCAGGGTTCCATCGTACTGCATAATCAACAGTTCACCGGCGAAGATCGAAGATCATGCTGAAAAATACGATTTAGTCACGTTAGTAACGTCTTGTGTCATCAAATTCAGCCTCACCTCTTCGTTTTTTTCGCCTCTCGTTCCTTACTCGTCCAAAAAAATAAGACTGACCCCGTTGCATCGGGCCTAGGTGCAGTTTCCCATCGATTAATGAATGGCGGCGTCACTTGGCGTCACTTCCTCCTTGGCGGCGGGGAGGGAGGGGAGTATTTATGACGTGGTCTCTTGGTATTTATTGGCAGGCACTTGAAATGCGAGCAGCGTAGGATTGGATGAAAGTGGGGGGAGGGTTGGGTGGGGCTTCCCTCGAAAGGGAGGGTCTTCACGTGTAGTGGCGTACCGACCCCTCTCCCCTATCCCTAAATGCCACCGGTGTGCCTAATAGCGTCGTACTCCCCTGTTCACCCCACTCTCCCCTCTCGTCTTTCGCTTCCCTTCTGCTGACCCCCAGGTGACCGGAAATGGCGAAATTGAACGCGAGTGAAACCCGGTTGGAAAACCACTTAAAACAACCGCAGTTAATCCCCGATTTTTTTATGCATTGCCATTTTTTTATCCTATTCTATAAAGTGAGCTGTTCGTCTAAAATTTACCTCGATAGTCGGCCTAAGTTTTTTGAAAAATTGGGTCGTTTGCGTAGTAACGTTTTTTGGGCGTGATCTAGCTATGCCTCGAACTGGTGAATACTTATTTAAGATGGATGCTAATATTAACTAAAGAGAGGGTTATGTTATTTTTTTAAAAAATAAATGAATAGAGAAACGGCATTGTTGGTTTACTGTTCACTGGTTAATCATAGTTTTGTGTTACGTTAAAAAAAAAACAGAAATTATTCCGTCAATGGATCTCGGCCCAATGCAAGCAATGAAACAGATCGAAAATAATATTTGGGATTTTGATTAATGTTTTATCCTCTGTACGTTACATAGTAATGTTCAAGTAATTCATAGTAATTTATTAACCTCCTTGGAAATAACCTCCCAATGTGTAAAATGTTTCACGGGCAATACATTTAACCTTCTGTCTACATTTTGCGAGCAATGACTATTGCTACAGGAGCTTATTAAAAATACGGTTGTAGTTAATATATATTTATAGAGCTTAAAATTCATATTAATTTTTGCGCGACTTTTTCCCATGCATTAGTAATGAAGGATTAAGGGTATGCAAGGTTAACAGCCTTTGGAGTACCCACGCCACTTGTAGCACTCCTTGCTAACGGTCAAGGCACTCTACCGAACAGTTTTGGACCGGCTGGAAACCCCTTTTCGTCTTCCCACCAATATGGCAGACTAATGCTTACGCCGGGTTTTTCTGCATCCATTCCTCATGCATAGCTTTTAATTCACGAAAACCGTTTCGAAATTTGCACTCATCTAAAGCACTAAAGCACAAAAAGTCAACTTTTGGTATATTGCGTTGGATTGTAAACACGAAACGATGGCATTGACGCCGTTGGTGGTGGCGGTAGGAAACGTGTATGGGTGGAAATCGAACCCGCGTCCTCTGGGTTAGCATGGTAAGGCCTTACCCCGCCGCCAGGAAGGCCATCAATATTTCATGTAAAGAATCATCTCGGTCTTTCAACGGTGAGTGTGTGTCGAAAGTCCATCCCAGGATATGGATTGCCGAAAAATTTAAGAGGTATCGCTTGAATTAGATATCGAAAAGGGTTGCTGCTCTTGTCTGACCGGTAAATCAAAAAGTTATACGCAATCTTTCGAGGGATCCATAAACAACCGAGTTCCTTCTATGCCTTCTTCGAATCGAACGTCTGGCGGCTGCAGAAAGGGTGAGCTCTTTCTTTAAACAGCGATGAAGATGTTCGGTTAGTGGAAAAATGCTACGAGGTAGCACGAAACTTCAAAACACGACTGCACACAAATATCTTTGTGTATGTACATGATCTGGGATTTCAAGACTTGGAAACTCATTCTTGACTCAACGCTACGTAGAGGTATTAGTAGTTTTAGGGAAGGCGACTGACAGCTACGGTCATTTGAGCCAATTGGGATTGATGGGAAAGGATGAAGGGTGGAGAGAAACTCGGCGTTGACGTATTAGCCTACTCTTATATAAACGACGCCAAGAGGTCCGCAGTTTAACGTCCCATCCGACGGACGGCGTACTCACTCGTAGTGCTCTCCACAAAGCACCTCGAGTAGGGCTTGGGATACCACTTAATCATATCTGTCGCCTCCAGGATACGAACACGGGCACTCACTGTGGGAAGCCAGTACGTTAGGCACTGCACCATCCCGATCCCCCCTCAACGCTACGTCCAACTAATTTCTTTAGTAACAGTCTTGCGGTTTCAATTCTACGCATAGGGAAAAGAAACCAAGGTGGTAACGTGCATCGGCAGGTGAGACAAAAATAGACGGATTTCGACAAATAAGCGTATTGGAAAGTTTAAATTTGATGACCGATTTTCCTCCGAGGCAATGCATAATCACCGCCCGAAGAAGTTGAAAAGCAAACATAGTTAATGATGCTGTCCCTTCCCAGGATTATTCAAACCTCCTCCGGGAGAAAACGTTTTTTTTTAGTTCGAGTTTCGGCTTAGGCAAAGGAAAGTTTTGGACCAAACACTCGAAGTCGAGTCATACTACTAGCCTTTATTAGATATTTTAATTGATCACGCATAGAGTTTCCATTTGAGGAAAATATGCTGAAAATGTGTCTACATGCATCAGAAGGATATGCTATACGAAGTTTAGCATTGCGCTCCCGGTAGGTTTAACGTGAACTTATAAGTTGAGTGCTGGCGTTGAGATGCGTGATAACCGTGGTCTCTTCAAGAATACTTGTATGAATGTCAATGAAGTAAAAACCAGGCGCTACTCGATGGACTTCATGCATTATGGTGGAAAATTAAATTTCTCGAGAGCAATGTGTGCTCTTCTCCTGATTAAGGTCATAACGATCGAAACCGGTCGTGCTAGCTCGTTGGTTCCTTTAGTAGGGAATCAAGAGGAAATGAAAGGTCTGGAATTACTCGGTTTCTTAAAAATAAAATGGGAATAAGGGCCTAGTGTTCACCAACATGATACGGGAATTCGTGACGAGAGCGAAAGTTCTGTTAATTGTGAGGACGAGTAGGTGTTTGCCGTGGTTAATCGCTCATGCAGGACCAAGCAATAAATACTCTTTAGTGTGTAGTTAGGTAACCAGTGATGGCAGTTACACGAAAAAAATTGGGCATGGTCCGGATACATGGGCAGACACCCGGCTGTAAAAAATCTATAAAAAAGCGATAAACCATGTTGGAGGGGGAAATCGAGGAACATTCGGCTATGTGAGAGTGTGATCCACATTAATAATTGCGTTCGTGGAATTCGTGTACGCTTTAATTCTTCTCACGAATGGTGCGAATCTCGGCGTTTTATCAATCTCCTCCCGTCCCCTCCCATTTCACCCTCCATTCATTCACCCTCCTCCGCGAATTCTAGTGGCGGTTTTGCAGCATGCGCGCCTCCCCCCCTCCACCCTCGCACGATCAATAGGGCAGTGCGCAGCCGCCCCCTCCCCATCTCCTCTCCCCACCCCCCGCACATCTCCAGCCCCACGGTGGGGGAAGGGAGGGAGCGAGGGTGACTGGCCGGGTTGTTGGGGGAGGGGCGGTGGTTGCTGGAGGGAGAGATAGTCTGTCCCTACAACTCCCCGCCCTTTCGCTTTCCGCCTGTCCACGAGCGGGCTCACCTCACTTCGTCCTACCATTCCCCCTTCCCCCCCATAGGGGTTTCCGGGGGAGTAAAAGGGTTTTCTGGGCGGGGGTTGAGTGGAGAGAGCGGTGGTGAGCTGGCTAGGTCTTGGCAGAGGGGAAAAGCACCTTGTATTTTTCACTGGCGCGCGAGCTGTGCGCGCGGTGGGTGGAGGAGGAGGTTTTTGGAAGCGTCCCCCCTCTCCCCCCTTTAGTCCTCGCGGCGCAGGCAGCGTGCCCTCTTCGTCTTCTCTCTCTCGGGAGCTCGCCGTCGTCGGGGATCCCGGGTCGAGAGTGCGGGAGGCGTCTCGCCCACATGCCGGCGCCTCGCGACGCCGTTCCACCAGGCACGGCGAAACCTCCCAATAGCGGGGACACTCCTGGGGCCACAGATATTGTCCCCTTTCCAGAGGGGAACTTAGAAAGCACATGCCCCAAAGTTTACCAAGTTCCTTCCTTACCTACTCAGAAAATGTTATCTCTCAAATGTTGTCGAGAACATTTTACGGGGTCTGTTAAAAAAAATAATGATACTTTGAATAAATACTCGATTTTATTAGTTGAGCGTGTGCAAGCTCAGACAAGAACCGTTGTTGTGCGGAGACAAGTAGAAATAGGTCCACCAACAAGGCGATATTTTACTTCTCACAGATGCCGCCAGAATGCGACACCTCACTAATTGTGATGCATCGAGCAGTTCGCGCGAACAAAAACCAGTCTCATCTTTTTTGTGCTGACCTTATACATGCATTTGCGAATAAGAAACTTGGTTATAGCAGACATCTCGAACAGTGGCCATGTTCATCTCGATTCGACTTGTGCTCTTTACTTTCCAGCATTTTTCTCGTCCAGCATTCCGATCGATGTACAAAAACAGATGCTATTAAATTGAATTAACAAATCTGAACTTAGGTTCAGGAAACACGCGCAGCGATACTCAACTGTCGTGATGATGAGCATGATAGTTTTGCGGGTTCTTTTCGAGTCGTTGTTTGATTACGTTGGTGCATCTCCAGAATAACGAAATAGTTTATCGATTTTAGCCCTCGGCGTAGTATCCCGCAATTTGATGAAATCGCAACATTTTAATGGCTTCTCTCGAGTGATTTCACGAAAATTTCATTCTCTACGAAGTTCTGTATTTCATGGAGCGAGCTCTTTTTCTTGTAAAATTTTCATTTTTGTCATGTGAAAGAGGCCATAGCGGTGAAAATATAAGCATATTACTTCTTCCATTTTGTAATACTTGTCGTTGACATTCTACAGATGACAAAATTTAATTAGAATAGGGAAGACATTTATCACGAAGAAATTAAATCACCAAGAGGAAACTGTTGATTCATTCCTCATGGAACTGCATGCATTGCCGTTTTGCATGACTTATCAATGTTAAGGAGATGTTAAGGAGATGTGTATTCCCCTACTTTGTTGATGCATTTTGGAAATGTATGTATATTCGAACTCGTATTCATGTTGGTATTATTCGTTCATATTCGTATTAGATGTTTGTATTTGGAGATTTATAAAATATGCTGAACTCAGGAGTCTACGAGAACATAGAACGTACATAGAACAGCGTTCGCTTCCCTCATTTAGTGCCCTTTGTTTACCCTGACTACGGTCTCTGAACTAAGGACGCTAAATGGAAAAAAGCGACCGTTTGGGAATTATAAACCTGTTTTTATTGGGATATTTCCGCTATTTAATAGGTGGTGTCCCTAGGCCTCGACGCTCTGGCTTTTTAAATATTAAAAATTCTAACAATTTTTATGAGTTCTTATGGACCAAATACAAGAAAAAAAGTTTATCCATAAGAAATACTATATTCACCACACTTACAAATGTTTGGCGATATGTATGATGATTGAAAATAATAGGGTCGTTCCTTAGTTCGTCCTTAGGAAAGAAATATGAAAAAACCATTAACACAGTAATGAACCCAACCCTGATGCGTGAATTCCACAACGGCGTGTGAAATTCACACATTAAGAGTAGGGGGGGGTGCAGTTCCTTTCCCTGTGCCGGTAATGGTTTCGCAGGAAGATCTGTTACCCGATAAATCACATAGCTTGGGTGGAGTTGCAGGTGACCAGAGAGGCTTGACTGGGAATCGAACCCCGGCCCTTCAGTCAGTAGTCCAACGCTCTACCCATTGGACCACCGCGACCCACAGGAAAAAAATATAAAACCAAATTATTTTGTGCAGATTTTTGTCTTTGAACCGTCGATCACTCAAAACCATAGCGTAGACTTGTTTTATCGTGATTATTGTGCTTATTAACCGCAAGAAGCTTATTTTTTCATTTTTCGGAAAGAAACAAAAGTTTGTGCCTGCAGTCGACTATGAAAATGGAACTACGTCTTGGCGAAAGCTGAAACTTTAACAGCAGTCTAGTGAGAGCTGAGACTTACTAGAGGAAAATCTTTTCCCGATATTACGAGCGAGCCATCTCGTTGATTTTATAAGGAATTGTTGAACCATCCACGTATCCAAAACTAGATGTAATTCATCGATACAATGTAGGAAATGTAACGCAAATATTCTCAAAGTGCATAAATATTTAGTTCTTTTACGTCTGATGGTGTTCTTATCGCTTAATGAACTGGCAACCTTGTTGATATAGCATGCATGCTATTAAGCAAACCTGCTTACCCCTGCGTAAAGAGATGGTTAATTTATTGACATGAAATGAAGAATAAATTTTATATCCACCAAAAAGGATTTTAAAGCTTTCCAAGGATAACGGATAGAGCAGGAAACGGAATCGATGAGAACCACGCTAATAGGATGTCAGATGGTAAGTCATCCAAGCAGCAATTGAGAATCGTTATCACTATGAAGCCATTCTCTTTGCAAGTGGGCAAGTTTTCGTTTGCAGAATGCGGTGTTGGTCTAGATATTTTTCGAATAAATTTGCATATCGATGGGTCATTGACCTTCTGTCGTAAAGTATCTTATTTGGTCATCTACATCTACTCAATACCCTGAAAGCCACCGCAAGGGAGTGTGGCGGGGGGTGTTAGGGCATAATTAAGAAAGTAACCGCACTCAAAAGCCATAAATTTATACACTCCACAAACAAAACATGGCATACATTAATGCAAGAATGAAGATGTGTAGGGATTAAAACCCTTACACATCTTCAGGTCTGATGATGTTATACCAACCTGATGATTTTATACCATAACGAAACCTACATCTACATAAGTACCCTGCGAGCCACCAAAAAGGTGTGAAACCTAGGTTAATAATCAAAAATTTTAAGTGGAAAAGTCAAGTTGTTTAGTTTTCAAATGTCAATATGAAGATTTTCCACCAAGTTACGCCAGAAACTTTTATTTTTTTATGTTCATTATTGTTCCGACTTGTACATTAAATGTTTTCAATATTTCTAAAGTGACTTCGGTTTCTTATCATTATGATTCATAAATCTATCTCCCTTATTTTATCTTGTGGTCTCATCTACCTACGTTATTAGCGTGGGGCCATTATAATTCCTCTAGGGTCAACGTCAAACTCGTATATTTTATTATTAAATATCATTTAATATTGATTATAATCGATACTAAATGATATTTAAAAGTTAATATTTTAATGCGATGAATCCAAATGGAAACATGGCTAAGATTGCGTTCACATCGGTGCCTAAAAATCAAATAGTTCATTTATTCTAATACAACCGAAGAATTCAGAGTTCAACCTTGTCAGCCAAATGTTTGCTTCTTGAAGCGTAATGAATGGATCGTTTGAAAACTACCGCTATGGAACCAAATAAATTGTTACTGAAAACCGGATCTCATATTGATGGCTTAACCTTCTCATGGGGAAAGAATTTTTCTCATAAGAGAATAATTTCAAGTTCGGTTTTCAACGGAAGCGACGATGTCCCACCTCGAACACGTTTAGAACATTTTCCAAGTGAACTCTGCTGTGTACATGGATGTTTTTGTGGTCACAATAACTCGGCTACTAATGACCGGAGCAGCAAGAAATTTTATATTTAACATTTTTATTAAGAATAAAAGGGGAAGTGGTAGTCCAGTTGTTATAGGCGGGACTCTACGAACTGGAGGGCTCGGGTTCGATTCCCTTGGGCGACTCTATGAACCTGAGCAGTGTGATTTTTTTCGGGTGGCAGATGTTCCTGGAAAACCAAAGGGGAGACAGGGAAAGGAACTGCCCCCCCCCCTTTACCCTGCTTATATTTGGATTTCTTACGCCGTTGGTCTTAGGGCACATTACACGCACACACTTTTAAGGGAATTTCCACTTTCCAGGTTTTACCCTGTATTCCCGTCCCCCACTCTTCTAGGCCGTCCCTGTATTTCTCCTCCAAGCCTCATTCTTCACGATTAAGGCTATTTCTGTTTTCTCCTTGTTTTCCTAGGCCTTCCCACGTTTCTCCCCTCTGGTGGTGACCGCTCTAACAGGAGTCCTTGAACATCTCTCCTCGTCCATTCTTCCTTCATGGCAATGCCATTAGAGAGATAGTGTCTGGGTTCTTTGTGCCTATGATTCTTTTATGCCCATTACCTGTGTGGTGTTTTATTTTTTCCCTTTCTTACTCGAATACCCTGAGTCCTCTCCTTAATCCTCACCATCTCCTCCACAGGTTGTAATTTGCTTTCAAGTATGCTCCGGAAGTCAATGCTCCTTACTATTGTGAGCGGGATTTCATTCTTTATTTCCTTAGACAAAACTTTACTCTATAAGGCCCCATTTAAAATTTTAATTGCTCGTCGAGCTTAAAGTACTCTGCATTCAACATTTCAATTCAAACCTTGGGGATTTCTAAATAGGATGGTTTTTTGGAGCGTATTAACAGCTCCTTCTCCTCGCATGCCCGGTTATTCGGCTTTCTTCTCGTTTACTCGAAGTAATACTACTTCAAAGGCTTCAATAATTTTATTATCGTAAACTTTGCATCCTACCATGTTTGAGAAATCAATAATTGCTAATCTGAAAACAATAGAGAGTACATGCATTAATGACACGCACATTCCTCCAGAGGATCGAGTCCATTGCTCAAACGCATTCTGCACATGTGTTCTACCCGAAAACGAGAGCAGCCTCAATATTAATGCACAAAAGATTGCAAATAACAATCAAAATAATCTTTAGGAGCCCTCCTGGTGGCATGTGGAAGTAACATTCCCCCTCAACAGGCATGCGCAGGTTTGAGGTCGTTTTATTCACCCAGTGTATTTCGAGAAGCGGAAGTATGGAGACGCGTTCTAGTGCTATGTCAACGCAAGGTAAACAGCGTATGCTGTTATCGAATTTTCAACTGCTGAAAAAGTGACTCCAACTGAGATTCATCGTCGTTTAAAGGCTGTTTATGGTGACGATGCTGTTGATAGGCCTGCTGTAAATCGATGGGTGTTAATATTTCGTGGTTGCGAGCCTAGAAAAGCCATAATTGTGATGAAACACGCAGCGGACGTCCGATCACTGCCACAGACGATGAACATCGCAAACTCGTCGTTGATTCAAAATGATTACCGGCGAATCACTCAAAAGCGTATTGCAAACCATATTGGGATATCCAATGTGGAACTTGTCGGCTTCAATATTGAACAATTGGGATGCTGTAAAATCTATGCACGATGGGTACCACGCCGTCTCACAGACGAGAACCCTCCTTATTCCCCAGATCTTGTGCCTTGCGATTTTAATTTTTTTCCTCAGCTTAAGAGACATCTCAAGGGCTGTCATTCGGACGATGAGGTGAAAGCAAAAATGCGATAACAGCGCGCTGTTCAACTCGCGTTGGCACGGCACTAGAACACGTCAAAATACACTGGATGAATATAACGACCTCAAACCTGCGCATGCGTGTTGAGGGGGAATGTTGCTTCCACATGCCACCAGGAGTGCATATGAAGGTCATTTTGTTTGTGGGATATAAGAATGTGTGCATTAGTTTTCAGCCTACCCTCGTATGTTGTTTGCACTGCGTGCTTCTTCATGAATGACGTTGGAAAGGGCAAAATTACACTGGGCTCACATTTCATGAGTTACCGGGGAGATTTAATGCACTGATTTAACCGATGCCTAAGCAAACCACGGCCAGATGTTGTCTTCTTGGGGTCATTTTCCCCCGCGAGGCCACACCTGCTAATTTAAATGACCGACCAAGGATTTAATTGGTGGAGCATTTCGAAGCGCAGATCGACCGGAATATGGGTCCCTTTAAATCGAAATGGGGAGCGTTAGGCGAAGCTAACTCTCCGGCCATTCACCACTGATTGATGAAAAATGGCGGGTGGGCGATCTTTTTGCGTGTGTTTCGGGCTAGCATTTCGCAAACAACTTCCTCGAACGCATTAAGCGCTTTTCAGTCTGATTGGAGGCTTCCATTTCCTTCACTTGGTGAATTTTGAATTAAAGACATTGCCTGATTGCTCTCGTTTCTTCGTCGCGTATTTGCGGGCATTTTTTCCGGGCTAGAATGGACGGCAAATGTCAGCATTAACATTATCTTTGGAGGGTGAGAAACGACCAATTTTAACGAAAATATGTCTACTGCTAAGTAATGCGGAATCGTGTAGAGAGCTGGGTTAATAAAATGCCTGTAGCTGGATTTTTCTGGATTAGCTCTTGTATGACAGGGACCGAGAGAGGATTTCGATTCCGGTAAGATCCTTCATGTGGTCGACATGACGTTTCTTTTGTTCAAATTGTCTTAATTAAAATTAGCAATTTTCCACAAAAATTGTTGTGGAAAATTGCTAATTTTAATTAATCATGATATTCCACCATATCACGCCTGAAACGTCTCTTTTTATTCAAATTATCTGTTGATTCCCTTAGATTTTATCCTCAAGTCCTCAATATACGTACTTGTATCTTCGGCAGTGGGATGTTGAAGGCTGTAATAGAGGGGAGAATGTTAGGCAAACGAGGAAAGGGCAGGAACAGGATAGGGATGTTGGACGGGATGAAGGGAGGAAAGAAATACGCAGAGATGAAGAGGGACCTGATGTAGATTGGGTTGCTGGATTGGGTTTTGTTTGGAGTTACAAAATGTTTATTTGATAGTTGTGTCCATCCAAAAACCTACCTTAACCGGTAGATTACCTTATTATAATAATAATCTTTATTTTGCTTGGTTACTGGTATTTTTAATATTCTGCTTATATGCTAAATGAAAAAAAAAGACATTTGATTATGCAGGAATGTGTGATAGAATATGAAAAAATGGTGTAAGGTCAATGGTACTATTTTCCTCTTTTCTTCCAATTTCTCATTTTGTCTCCCCTTTCTCCAGGAGGGAGGCCCCCTCCCCCGCATATTTGTGTCCACCCCAGCCGCGTCCTAGTAATCCTAATATTTATACTTGGGGTTTTTTTGCCGTAGTCGTTCGTGCACTTCATGCGCTGGTAGCGCCAAAATGTGGACGCTTGAAGGACCTTAGGTCACGTGTTCGGTCACTCTGCTCTCATTTCGTATCTTCGTATTGTTTGATCGAGGCATTTCGGTCCTCAATCAGTGAATCGACTAAAAATCACATCAGCATCCCTTTTCGAGCTCCTGTTGGGGAAAATCAATGTGAATGCCATGCGCTAATCTTCTGTTGTTGTAAGAGTCTTCTAGTTTTTGTGCTCTTCAGTGGAATGTCACGTCCACGATGCCATGGTGATGGTTCGCTTACCACCTTTCCGTTGTTTTTTCCTCCTCCCCTCCCGCTTTCCTCCGATGAAAGAGCCTCGAATGAATACTAAGTTGGGTCGTGCTATCTCGAAATGGTCTTTGCATCCTTCAGTCATTCACTGCGTAGGCTTCTGTGGACACGCCATCGACGATGGAAGGGTGACTAGTCGACCAACGTCCATAGTAGTATTCTCATTTGCTCTCAAGCCGTGTGTTCGCACAGCAGCAAAAATCGGCTTCAGTAATTGAAAAAAAAGTATGGTTATATTTTCCCCCTCTGTTAATGCGACCTGGTTGACGCGATCCTGATAAGCCACTCCGGACTTATCATCAGTGGCCAAGGGTCACAGTCGAGGGTTCACCACACCCATGCGCCAAGCGGGACTCGAAACCTTGACAGCAGTCGAGCATCCGATACCCGCCTATTTAACTCCGACCCGGTTTAATGTATGAGCGGGGAAATGGTTAGTGGCAATTTTAATGGCTTCCCACTCCAAAAGCTCGGGTTCGATAACTGGTGGCGGCAGGATTTTTCATTGGTATCCCCGATTCCTACTTCGGAGTGTAAAGAGGGAAGCTCTTCATCTGGAGTACGACATCCTTCGAATGGTACGTTGAATTGCGTGACGCCGTGGAACTTTTCGTTGAAAGAGTAGGCTAATGCCGTGCTGAGCTTACGCACAATGTACGTACATCAACACGATAGCCCGGAAGCAGCCGTAGTGTGGTGGAAGCTGTTAAAGCACCTGTAATTTCTCCGTAAATATTCTTACACGTTTTTTGGATATCAGCGTCAACAGTGCCAAAGCATTGAGGTACTCCTTGTTTGGTCCCCAGGGACTGTCGAGTGATTCAAAATACTAAACTTCTTTTCGCCTAAGTTTCCGGATTCAACGTGTCCACAATGTTTGCTGTTTAAGAATTCGGATGACGTTCTTAACAACGCAAGACCAGCTCTACATTTTGAATTGCTAAAAACTAAAATGTTCCTTCCGCGCTGCTGAATGTTTTGGTACAAACTAAGTGAGCTAAACGCATCGCACTGAATCTAACGCGGATATTGAAAATGAATAAATAGGTGATACTTCATGTCGTAGCAGTCGGCGAGGGTCCACTGATCCTCTACGCTACGCGTGCCTGTATTCACTCCCTACTTGCCCCAAGAGGAGGCTAGTTTGCCGGTGAGAGAGCCTCCATAGGAGTGAGTGTGCTAGTGATTGCAAATTGGTCCCAGTTGAGGTGGATTCACTCGTACGTTCGAATTATTTCATTCCTACTGACGCACTGTTTTCTGCTGCGGAGGATGAAAATTAAAAAAAACACCCTCTACTTTTCGGATTTTTCGTGTTTCGTCACGTGTGGACGAGCGCGGGGGGGGGGGACGTTCGTCTCTTTCGCCGACCGAGATGCTAATGCCCCGACCGCGTTTAAGCGCGTAGACCGTTGCGCGCGAATACTTCCCCTTCCCTCTCTCTCTCACCCCCTCCTTCCACACAAAGCCCACGCCTTTCCCCCACAAACCCCTCCTCCCCGCCTCCATTCCCTGCACCCTCTCTCGCGTGCTATCTTCCCCTCCCATTCAGCCGGGGCGTGATGGAAAAATTTCTCTGATCCGGATTAACTTGTGACCAAACCAAACACTTTCATTGACTTAATTGACGTTTTTACATGTTAAATAATGAATTAATTCTAAATTTTGCCTTTCGTTAAGTTGGACATCGTAGTTTTGGAAGGGAAAACCAACGAATGATTAATGTGCAATTAACAGGCGATCCGTGCCATTGGGAGTAATTTAATAACGGAAGCGAAACTAATGATATGACATCGTTGCCTTAGTAGTACTTCTAAATGCCTTCCGTGTCACACTGTCTACTTGGACTCCCCACCCAAGATCCCTTGTTAAGCAAACGCCTAAATATTTGCAATGACTGTTACATGGGATTCATTCTTTAAAGAGGGTATAAGTATCCTTTTGTGCATTCTCTTTATATGAAAAATTGATATGCTTACTCTTACTAATATCTATGCCCGTATTATTATTTGTAATCCAGTCACCAAGGCGGTCGATGTCGTATTGTAGAATCTCGCGGTCATTTAAATGCTCTACCCGTCTGTATATAATTCAATCGTGTATACATGTCTAAGGTCGGAACTGAAGAATGCCGAATGACTAAACTTTCTGAAATGTGTCCTTTAACGTGTTATCTATTATATTTTTGTGTTCAATTGTGCCGACCAAATGCTATATGTATGAAATAGATATAAGGAAAAGGGATAGGAATACATAGAGACTCGGGACACTGGGTTACATAAAAGACCCACTGATATCAGTGTAAATTACATTTCCTCGATCGCTCAAGCGGTTGTAGTATCGACAAGTCGAAAGATCCGATGTTCAATTCCCGGTCAAGGAAATATTTTTGCGCTTGTGATCTGTTCGATTCTCTCTTTCCCCCCTCTCCTGTTTTCGTACTTTATATGTGCTCCTATCCATTTTCCATGTATCTATTTCCATGTGAATATATATACATATATTACTTTCACACATAGAAATAGATATATAAGGAAAGGGGATAGGAAAACACAAATAAAACAAACACAGGAAAGGTGGGGAAGATGAATTTGAGCAGGTCACAAATGTAAAAATATTTACTTATCCGGGATTTGAACCACGGGCCTTCCACTTGCCGGGGGGATGCTCTACCAATTAAGCTAATAAGGAAACCAGATTTACATTGAGATCTGCGATCTTATAAAGCGCCAAAGTGCTCCGATAGTTGTTGCCCAAGAGATGGCGTTAGGGAGCTGTTTCACCCACCAAAGGAGAAATAGACGGCACACAAGAAGGGGAAAGGATAGTAGAAAAGAATTCATACGATATTGTAAAGAATAGGAACGGTGCGTTTCATGGCACGCATAGCCAGAAGAAGAGACGAGCCACATTGGCCAAACACATCTTCAAACTTGAAAATCCCGCCATACGGCGAACAAATATTATTCTCACACATAGAAATACATATATAAGGAAAGGGGATAGGAAAACACATAAAAGACAAACGGAGGAAAGGTGGGGAAGGCGGATTTGAGCAGGTCACAAATGTATATATATGCATACATATATATATATATATATATATATATATATATATATATATATATATATATATATATATATATATATATATATATATATATATATATATATATATATATATATATATATAAAACTTAGACAGTAACACACAGCACGAGAACACATAAAAAGAACACTCACAATAATATCTTGATAATTTCGACGGACTCGAACTCTGTCTTCTTCGGAAGATAAGATATGACTGAAGAAAAGGGTACGTGGTGCAGAGAGAGTAGGGGACGAGGGAGAGGGGAAAACAGGTAGTGGGGGAGGGGGAAGGAGGGGTATGTGGAGGAGGAGAAAGCGGAGCGGAGAACAGGTGGTGGGAGAGGGGTGAAGGAGGAGGTTATGGAGGGGGAAAGGGAGGCCAGAGGGGAGCGGCGTTTCCCTCCCTTCTGACACCAAGATCATTATGGCCACAATTGACGTCGCATCCCTATACACCTCCATTCCTCACGAAGAAGGCCTTGCTTCCTTACGCCACTTCCTCTCCAAACGCCCTAGCCCTCAAACTCCAAGCACCGATTTTCTCATTGACCTTTCTAACATCATCCTCACCTGTAACTCTTTTTCTTTTAATGACAATTTTTACCTCCAAATCAAGGGCTGTGCCATGGGAAGTAGAGTCAGCCCATCATACGCTAACCTCCACCTCGGTGCCCTGGAAGAGAAGTTCCTTTCCAGTTACCCTCTAAAACCCCTTCTGTGGCTTCGGTACATTGATGGCATCTTTCTACTCTGGCCACATAACATAGACTCCCTCAATTCCTTCATCTCCCAACTTAATGTTTCCTCATCTCTTTCTTTCACTTCCAACATATCACAGATCACTTTCCTTGATGTAAATATTTCCCTAACTAACAACAAATTTCTAACCTCCGTACATACTAAACCTATTAACAAACAAATATACCTTCATTTTAACAGCTGCCACCCCTACCACACCAAGCGCTCCCTCCCTTACTCCCTCTATATCCGCGGGCACCGCATTTGCAACCATCCCGAATCTCTCAACAAATACCTCGACAACCTTCACCATTCCCTCCTCCAACGGGGATACCCAGATTCTCTCCTTCACGAAAAAATCGTAAAACAATCCTACACCCCCAATTCCTCCCTCAACAACAGACTCCCACCCTCTCTCAATAAGCACCACCTACTTCCCTGGCATCCAGTCAATTAAATTCATCCTCAAAGACCTGAACCCCATCCTCAAAAATCACAACGTTTCGTCCAACCTTCTTCCTAAATGCCCTTCTGTTACCTTCAAACGGCCAGCCAACCTATCAGATCTCCTCAAATCCACCAAGTCTCTTTCCAAATCCCTTCCCACCCCCAGAATCACACCCACTCCGTGCTTGCGAGCAAGATGCAAAACTTGTCCTATTTTCACCACTCCACCCCTCTCCATCCCACCTTTTAACTCTCTCCCGCCCTTCCCCCACTCCTCATGCACATCTCAGAATGTAATCTATCTTCTGACTTGCAAACTCTGCCCGGCATTTTATATAGGCCAGTGCTCTACACCCCTGAACCTCAGGGTGAACAATCATCGCGCCTCATGTAATCCCTCCTCCCCGTCCGCGGGTCTTCCCATCCCAAAACATGCCTCCCACCACAACACCCCCTTCAACCACTGTTACAATGTTTCCGTGTTAGCACCCCTTCCCCCATCCGATAACCCTATAAAATTAAAAACAATGGAATTGGCATTTATATGGCTGTGTAAAGCCTATCAACATCCGGGTCTCAATGTCGTTCACTAAATGGGGGGGTGGGGCTGAGATGGATGGAGGTGGATTTGTTTCTTGCGAGGTGGTGGGACAATTTATTCATCCGCATACATTTTGTCATCCTTGTCCTGTGTTTTGACTTGTCAAGCCCTTATGATGACTTGGTGAGTTGATGCCTTGGTCATGGGTGTTTTGGGATCTGTGGATGAATTTTTAGTTTTCTGTGTCGCTTGTTACTATTTCTGCATCCTCCTTATTCCATCTCCGCTCCCCTCTGGCCTCCCTTTCCCCCTCCATAACCTCCTCCTTCACCCCTCTCCCACCACCTGTTCCCCGCTCCGCTTTCTCCCCCTCCATATACCCCTCCTTCACCCCTCCCCCACTGCCTGTTTTTTCCCCTCTCCCTCGTCCCATACTCTCTCTGCACCGCGTACCCTTTTCCTTAGTCATATCTTATCTTCCGAAGAAGACGGAGCTCAAGTCCGTCGAAATGATCAAGATATTATTGTGAGTGTTCTTTTTATGTGTTCTCGTGCTGTGTGTTACTGTCTAAGTTTTTTATTCAACACTTCCGTGTTACTTCGAAGAAATCATCTATATATATATATATATATATATATATATATATATATATATATATATATATATATATATATATATATATGTATATATATATATATATATATATATATCGATGATGCGGAAGTACTCACGAGAGCAATATAACTTTTGGACGGCACAATAGAACACAGAATAAAACACCAGGCCACCATCGACGTCAGCTCCCTCTATACTTCTATTCCCCATACAGAAGGCCTATCCTCCCTCAGACACTATCTTTCTGTATGCCCCCCACCCCAGTGCCCCTCGACCGAATTTCTCCTCAATCTCGCCACTGTCGTCCTGACCAAAAATGCATTCTCTTTCCAAAACTGTTTTTATCTCCAAACGAAAGGCACAGCGATGGGGACGAGGATGGCGCCATCGTACGCCAATCTCTTCATGGGCCACCTTGAAGAGAATTTCCTTTCACAGCAACCCTTCCAACCTCTTTTCTGGTTCCGCTACATTGACGACATTTTTATGCTTTGGACATACGGCTCGGAGTCTCTTGACAATTTCTTATCGGCCTTAAATTCTTCTTTCAGTGTTAAATTCACTTCTTCCATTTCAGACTCCACCCTCACCTTTCTTGACACAGACATCTCAATTCACAATAACAAATTCACCACTTCAGTACACATCAAAGCTACTAATCATCAACAATATTGACACTATACTAGTAGTCATCCTTCTCATACCAAACGCTCAATTGCCAACTCTCTCTCTATCCGCGGACATCGGATTTGCAACACCACAGCTACCTTCAACAAATACCTCCACAATCTACACCATGCACTCCACAAACGCGGTTACCCAGAAAAGCTCCTACAGGATAAAATCTACCGCTCCACCCGACCACACACACCACAGAATAACAACCCCACATCTGACGCTGGACTCAACCTTTGCACAACCTATTTCCCCGGATCCCACAGACTGAAAACCCTTCTCAAAGAACTTTATCCTATATTACATGACAATGACGCGACCACATCCTTACTGCCCCAATGCCCCTCTGTCGCTTACAGACGACCAGCCAATCTCAGAAACCTTCTGAGATCCACCAACCCATTGGCTCCCCGCCCTGACAAATTTCCACATATTTCCCCTACCTGCAATCGCCTCCGATGTAAAACATGTCTGCTAATCAGATTAGCTCCCCTCTCCCCACATCCCCTCATTGCCCCTTTACCCCGTTCCCACGCCAATTGCTTCTCAAAAAAATATTATATATCTTTTGTCGTGCAAACAATGCACCTCATTGTACATACTACCTTGAACAAAAAGTTCCCGGAATAACCACCGTGTGGCGCTCCCATCGTTCCGATTTGAGTTCTGTTTTTTTTTGTTAAATTGTTACATCTGTTGTTGATATTCCCTTTAAATCTTAGTGTCATAACTTGACATTTGCAAAAGTTACGTAGCCAAGAGTACATCTATCTCTGTGTGTGTTGGCGATTTTTTACAATTGCAGAAATGGGTTTAAATTTGCAACAACGAACTTGTATTAAATTTTGCGTAAAAAACGTATTTAGTGGCGCACGGACGTTGGAAATGTTGGAAAAGTGTTTCGGCAACGATTCTCTAAAAAAAAACGGTCGTTTACCAGTGGCACGAGCGGTTCAGAAGTGGTCGTGAGTCAATCGAAGATGATGAACGCAGTGGCAGACCATCGACATCGAAAGTCGGTGAAAAAATTGATAAAGTAAAAGAAATGTTGGTCAATAACCGCAAATTAACCATCAGAGAAATAGCGGAGGACTTGAGCATTGCCTATGGATCCGCCCAAGACATTGTGGTTAATGATTTGGGTTTCCGTCGTGTAGTAGCAAAGTTGGTGCCAAAATACCTCAATTTCATGCAAAAAAGAGACCGTGTTGACGTCGCAAAAGACATGATTTGCGAGGCTGAATCCGATCCCACATTCATCAAAAGGATCATTACTGGAGACGAGACGTGGGTTTATGAGTACGATACGCAATCCAGACATCAGGCAAGTGAATGGCGTTCACCAAATGAGCCGAGACCAAAAAAACCACGTCGTTTTCAGTCAAAAAAGAAGGCAATGCTGACGGTTTTCATGGATTACAACGGTGTAGTGCATCATGAATTTTTGCCAGAAGGCCAGAGAGTAAACAAAGAGTATTATTTGGGCGTTATGAGACGTTTGCGTCAAGCAATTCGCCGAAAGAGACCAGAAATCGTCGCACAGTGCGTCGAGACCGTCGCACAATGCTATCATTATTCGTAATTTTTTGACGAAAAATGTACAAATACCATCCAACAGCCACCGAATTCACCTGATTTGGCTCCCTGTGACTTCTTTCTGTTCAATCGAGTTAAAAACCATTACGGGGAATGTGTTTTAGCAGCCGAGAGGAAGTAATGGAAAAATCGCAGGAAGCACTGATGGACATACCGAAAACCGAATATAAAAAATGTTTCGAGGATTGGATCAAGCGCTGGCATAAGTGTGTTGCAGTCGATGGGGATTACTTTGAAGGGGACAATATAGATTTAGATGAATAAACTTGTATTTTTAATTTTCTGAATAAATTCCGGGAACTTTTTGATCAAGGTAGTAGGCGATTGCATTACCCCCTTATCCATCCGAATGAATAATCACCGCTACTCATGTAATTCTGCTTCACTCTCTTCTCTTCCTATCCCTTTACACGCAAGTTCACACAACCTATCATTTGACGAATGCTTTTTCCTAACAGTTCTAGAATCCCTACCCGATTCAGCCACCAACATAGTGGTGAGAACTCGCGAATCCGCATACACCCTATATTTCCGATCCTTTAAAATTCCCACCCTTAACCGCCATCTTTAATTTCCTTCCCAACAGTCCCTAAACCTTCCGGCCCCCCTCCCCTCCCCAGGCACTCTTCCCTTAAAACCTGTCAGTCTGACCTGAAGAAGGCCTCGGAGTAGGCCGACAGCTTAAATCATCTACAGTGTGAGTGTCCTTTTACGTGTTATCTGTTTTATTCTGTGTTCTATTGTGCCGTCCAAAAGTTATATATATATATATATATATATATATATTTATTTATTTATTTATTATATATATATGTATATATATATATATATATATATATATATATATATAACTTTTATAATGACTGGTCACCCATCAATCCATCCACGCTATCCTGGCGGTTTCCAGGGTAAGGTGTAGAAGTTCATTTGCATTCTCTTCGCCGCAGGGATTCTACATTAAAAACGCACTAACGTCTCCCTTATTGCTCAATTTGGGGAACTCTGAACTGGTTTCCCCTAAATGGACGATAAGGCTCGAGAGTTGGCTGGTAGACGAGACCACCACTAAGAGAGTGACTCCTAGCATTTGCATGTCGAAAATCGAGTGTGGGCCATTGATGTGGTAAGGTCGCGCTCGCATTACTGCTTTTGTTGTCAGAACCTGCCCACGCTCCGCAGTGCGTACTCAGGATCACCATTGTGTCACGTTAATTCCTCTCCAATCACACTGCTTGACGGATGTGCTTCTGGGACCAGAATTTCTCCCAATACTAAAACTTCCTGCGACGCGTCACTCGTGGAGCAAAAAATGCAAAAATGTCATCCGGAAATACGTGAAATTTTAAATGCTATTTCGAATGGATGCGTAAAGAGAACCGATGCCTAGGATAATGGATGATTACTGCGTGCGATATTTTAACCCGAGCAAACTTAAATCGGTGCTGTCTGACCTATTTCTTGTTTGTATGTCCATGCACGGCGAGGCTGCTGCCTGCTCGAAGCCAAGCGTTAAAGCGTGTAAGTACTGTTGCCATTATTTTTCCGAGATATTAAATTCAAGAAAGATCCAAAAGGATCTCGAGTGACTCGTGCATGGCTCTAGATTATCACTGACTAGGATAATGGCGACTCTTTCATTTCCAACTCCGAAGAACTGGAAATTCTTTGGTTTGAGGCACTACTTCAGGAAAATTCATGATCACTGAATGAAAATTTAGTATTTTTTACTAAAAAAAATACTAAAGGATTTCACGTGAAAAATACCAATTATATCCATTCAGTGGTCCGAAAATCTTATTGTGACTTATTGACCATTGGTATTCTCTTCTTTTTGGAAAATAAAACACTGAAAACCCCTTTTTTCAGAATGTCATGCTTAGATGACCCTTAACTCCACTATTCAAGCATTTTGCGACAATAAATAAATCTCTAGGTTGTAGTTTCAATGTACTGCTTAAAAATGAAGAGGCCGCAGAGCCATGCTGTAAGGATCCAGTTGAAATTCGTAGATGCGCAGTAATAATGAGGATTCTCGTAAATGAGGGGTGGGTGCGTGTAAATAGGCCTCTGTGAGCTCAGAGAGCCTCTAAGGGGACTCCTGTGTGGTATTTCCCATTCCCAGCGCTCGGAGCCCCCGAGAAATCTACTGCGTCATATATTACCTGGGAGAATTGTGAGGAGATCCCTTAGATTCCCTCGAGTCTGGGATAAGGCTACGAACCTCACTCTTTCTTGCTTGCTCTCATCTCGATTGAAGGTGCTCCCATACTATTTCCCCCAGAATACATGAAAATAAATGTAACACGAGAAATATTTATTTAATTATATTTTGTTACGTCGAATGGTTCCCCTGCTGTAATTTTATTGGAGTTTATTCATTAAATATAATGTAAAAGACTAAATTGGTATTATTTGGCCTAGGTCATACCAATTTTAATATGACTGCGTTATGGTACTGTTTTGAGAAAAGATAATATTAATTTTTATTGAGGATACAGCTATTCTTGAATAAGTGAACGGTAAAAAGTAAGGTAGCTGATTAACTAAATATTTAGGAAAGTACCCGATTGGAAAATGATTTAAAAAACCGAGACGAAGACTTGAGAAAGAAAAAAAGAAATACAATTTCGATTTGACTCCCTCATAACTACACCCGCTTTCCCGACAAAACCAATCTTGAGTAAAATATCGCCATTGAAAAAACGTTAGCCAATGCACTCATGAATCGCAAAATCTTTTTAAGTTTTACTTTTGAAGGAAAATTTTCATGGTGAGGAAATTGTTTGAAGGAGAGACTTGATTAAAATCTGTTGAAAGTACCTTTGACGCAACCAAGTAAATGATTGAAATATTACGCTGTGCGGAACAGTGTATGGAGAGAGGAAAATTTATAAATGAACGGCATATTCAACATACTGATATTTTGAACGATAGACTAATTGTTTCACTGGTTAATGAGTGGGTATCGACGAAGGATATTAACATTGAATTTCGACTGAAAAATTTCATTTATTATTTTGGTTCTTTTTTTTAAATGCATGGCACTCGAAAACGTATAAGATGCAAAAAAGTGATTCCCTTCTCTCTTTTTGGCGATAGTTCCTTTTATTCTATAGTTAACTCACCCAAGTCAGCTTCTCTCAAGAAATTTTAGCCGAATACGTCATTCTTCGCCTCCACACTTGTTTCCGTTTCTTCCAATATTCTCTTTTCTGTCGCGGATCCTCCTTCCGTACCGTGGTACCATGGGAAACCACAATCCCGGTACTGCGAAAATCTACCTCTCATTCATGTCATACAGGGTTCGTCCGGAAAATAAGTGTACTGAGCTCAGGAAAGAAAAATTATTACACTTTTACATATCTTAAGCTAATATTCCTCAAAATAGGACCCTTGTGAGTCGATACACTTGTTCCAGCGGCGTTCCCATTCCTGGAACGCTCCCGCGAAGGCATCATCGGGAACCTCCCGAAGGCACGTCGTCACGGGCTCTTTGACGGCGTCCAAAATCCCGTATCGCGTTCCTTTCAAACTCCTCTTTATCTTCGGGAACAGAAAGAAGTCGCTAGACGTTCTCTAAAAAATGTGGATCATTTTTGCAGTGATCCGCAAGTTGTGTCGCGATTTCCAAACGATTGAGTCTTTGATCATCACTGAGCACTTTCGGCACACACTTTGCACAAATTTTTCGCATCTGTAATTGGTCCCTAATAATTTCGTGCACTATTGTTTTTGGCACATTACACTGCTCTACTATCATCCGAACACTAAGACGACGATCAGAGCTCGTACATCGCGAACTTTTCGCACATTTTCGTCGGTGGGTGTCGTTGATGGGCGTCCAGGCCGTGGTTCGTCGTCGACCTCTTCTCTGCCCTCCACGAATATCTTGTACCACCGAAAGATCATGTTTCTGGACATAGCTGACTCCCCGTAAGCCTGGTTAATCATACCGACAGTTTCGGTAGACGATTTCCCAAGCTTTACCGCGAATTTGATGGAATAACGCTGCTCCAAAAACTTCGGCATCGCGTTCCGTGACGTGGGTCGAGCGTGGAGGTTCGCGTTAACAGAGCTCCTCACTACACCACAGCTCAGAGCGGTGCTGGGCACTCCTGGAGCGGCGGGAAAAAATCAGTACACTTATCTTCCGGACGAACCCTGTATGGTTCAAGTCGTCATTCGAATTTCAGCCAGAAACATCGTTGGCATCGTCCACTTTGGTGAATTCTGCAGGGATACCCTCACTGGAATTAATGTCTCACTTTTGATGGGATGTTGAAGATTGTGTTAGAAGGGTGAACGGGCGAGGAAAGGAAGAGGCATTTTGGATGGGATTAGGTGAGGTAGGAAGTATGAGAAATTGAGTGAGAGTTGTATTGCAGTATGTGGTGTTTTGTTAGGCCAGGCTTTGGAAATGCAACGGTGTTCAGTCCTGGTCCAAGGGAACACTTAATCGGTAGACCATCTAATAATAATAGAACTCACATTTCCACATAACGACTGCCATAATCACCACTCCTAATGTAACTAACTTAACCTCAAGACACCCGCGTGATGCGTGTTTCTTTGCGTTAATCGAAGGTTAGAGTTATATAATTTTATTTCTAGAATTAAATGCGTAGGCGTGGGAATATTCATTTTTGTACGGAGGTTACTGGTCTTGAAAAAAAATAATTTATAGAGACTGCGTTTCGAATGAGAAATTGAGAAGGTACATTGTTTCTGTCTGTTTGACAGTTCCTTACCAATGGGTCGCTTACTAGGGAAACTGAGACAGCCCATGGAAATGGAAAGACGAGACAATAGGCCTTTGATGGTTTTCCCCCGACTCCCGAAATCCCTTGGGGGTCATCCCCTTATTGGAAAGTCGCTCGTGAATTACTGACGGTCGAGACTCATATGGGACTACACCCGAGATGCGATTATTGACGCAAGTCCTTTTTAGGAAGATATTACGGGTCTTAAAGTATTGCGAAAAAAATGCGAAGCATGGTTTGGGCGAAGAGGGAATTGTTGGGAGGAATCCCAAGGAGGTTGGAATGATGGATGCAGAGAATTCTGATTGGCAGTGGAATGTTGAAGGTTGTGATGGAGGCGAGAAGGTTAGGCAAGCGAATTAAGAGGGATAGGCATTTTGGATGGAATGAAGGAAGTGTGCGGAGTTGAAGATGGCTCTGCTGTAGTGTTTGTGGTCTTAGGTTGTGTTTTGTTATGAGAGGCAAAGAAATATATCATTGTTCCATTTGTACCCATTCAAAGCCTACCTTTAACGGCAGAATACCAATAATAATAGGTCACTCCAGTTCAACCTTGACACCAGAGGTGTAATTAGTACGACCCCGGTCGCAATATGGGTCTCAACGCTGATCGATGGAATTCGATCGTTCTACCCTGCTACCATTTGTGGTCGCGGTCATTCAGTCTTTCAGATGTTTTCTCTACTGCAGGCATTCCCGATATTCATTCGAAATTAAACTTATATTCATGACATAGCTTTCACCGTTCGAGTCGTGATAAAAATAATGATGGAACGTCGACGATTTAACGAAGATATTTATTAAACAAAGTTGTTGCGAAGACTTCTGCGACTTGTGTACGTTTGCAAGGTCGTTCGCTTTTTTCCGCGTCCGATGTTTCAGCAACAACGAAAGCGGTCATACCTGGGTGAATTTAACCTTCGAAAAGGTAGTCTTAAGCCTATAAGTGTCCCAATATCGCTTCTAAACGCATTACCATGAGAGCATCACGATTAGCTTCCTTGCCGTATAAAATGTGGGAAGATTGATTTTGTCATAAAATGGATAATATCTATAATAGTAAATATCTCACCACGCACGCCATTGGTCACCGGCGTTATGACGACGGTAATAAAATTTAAATACTTTCCATCTTCGTCGAATCACAGACCACAGGTAACCATGGCATCGCTTTCCAAATAGATAGCAATCCATCATAAAATGTAAAATTCATGGATAAATTTGTGCTGCCATCCAGCAATTTAAAATAATTAAAAATTGCCGATAAACACTTAATATTTTTATACGAGGCGTGTTCATAAAGTAAGGCCCGTTTGGTCACAGGAAAAAATATACTCATATGAAACACATTTTATTGGCACTTTTAGTTAGCTACAAACCTACTTCACTTATCTACATAATCGCCATTCACTTCTAAGCCTTTTTCGTACCGCTGCACCAGCTTCTTTAACCCCTCTGCATAGAAACTCGCCGCCTGAGGGTTGAACCAATCGACAACGCCATTCTTGAGTTCCTCTTCGGTTTCGAAACGTTGTCCACCGAACCACTGTTTCAAGTGCAAGAAGAGGAAGTAGTCGCTGGGTGTAAGGTCAGGACTGTACGGTGGGTGGTTTAACGAGTTCCCAACGACCCAAAAACTCTCGTCCACTGGACATTCTTTGCTCTTTGTGGTGGTCGGTGAGCATTTTCGGTACCCACCTTGCACGCAATGTGTGGTATCCGAGGTTTTCCGTAACAATATTGTAGATAGTAGTGCGTCCAAGTTGAGGAAATTGTTCAGCCAGACCATTAATTGTCAATCGACGATCACATCGCAGTTTTTGTTCCACTTGCGAAACAATTTCATCGGTCAGAATACTGGGCCTACCACTTCGCTCTTCGTCATGGACATTTGTTCGTCCATTTTTAAAATCACAGCACCATTGTCTAACCTTTCCTTCACTCATAACTGTAGGTTTATAAACTAGGCATAATTCCCGATGAATTTCAGCAGCCGACAATCCTTTTGCATACAAGAATCGTATGACAGAACGCACTTCACAGCTGGCGGGATCAACGATTGTCGCGGACATTGTTTTTTGCATGCACGGACAAGCAAACGACTTCTGAACAAAACAAATGCTGCTATAGCTTCTCAATGAATCAGTAGATGGCGCTGCAGGAGCAAAACTGTGTTCTGAAGCGCCAATATTTAAATGTAAGCAAACGGTACTTACTTTAAGAATACGTCTCGTAGTTTAATCATGATAGCGAAGGCTATTGCATTGACAACTCCTGATAGGCACTGGAATAATACTCTGCGAGGAATTACCAAATAGGAAAATCAAGTTACAGCGATATTAAATTAATGGGATCTAGCTAACCCTAAATTCGCTAGTTTTTACGATTATTTTGGGTTTCATGAATATTTTATTTCAACCCGCCCGTTTACCATTCAAGAGACCATACAATGGCGATGAATGGACATCATTTCCATATTCCCCCTTTCCCGCCGCGAACGATGCTTTTTGGATATCTCCATAACTTCCTACAGCTAGGATGAAGGATTTACGGTAATTAATGTTCGAATTATATTGCCATTTAAAAATAAATTCCGGGGTGAAAACTGGAGAACAACCACGGATATTTTAGAATTAAAGAAAAAATTTCAGCTCCAAGGAATAGTTGACTATAAAATGTATATTTACTCTATATATAATAAGTGTAAATTATATCAAGACCACATATGACTCGATGTTCATTGGTTGTTGGCCGGTGTGCATTTTTACTTTGTCGAAGTTACAACTTTGATGGTTTACCAGGAGGTGCGTTATGATTCTCGATTCAGCAGGGTCTCTGTCAGAGATTTAGTAAGGACGAATTATTTAAAAAATTCGGCGAAAAATATGGTTACGAATACGGACTTACCGATGAGGACGCTCTTATTCTCTGCTATGAGACCAGTTCGCGTTAGTGTGACAGCATGTTTGAGTCGGGGTAATCAGGAATAGGAATCTAGTAATATAGAATCTATTCTCCTCTTTCAAGTGCTTTCGGGCTCCAAAGCTGCAGATTGCTGTTCCGTTCCAGCAGCGCAGATACCAAGAGTTCATGGAATGTGTGCATGGAAAGCTTCGACTGGAGCGCTTCTTTAGTTGGATGCGAGGAAATATGCTTGCTCCGGGGCCTCATCACAATGGCTTTTGTGTTAGAAGCGCGTTCATTGGAGAATCCGGGCGGTAACAATGCTCTTGACGAGATTTGGAGCGTACCTTTTGTTGTCGAAACTACGTTTATATTTAGACGTGCAAAGAAGATGAAATGGACGCCAAACAATTCGAATGACTTGGGATTTCGCGGAAACAATAAAAAATCGTCCATTATAGCTAATAACACGAAAATCGTCGATTTCATATGCACACTGATATTTTGCGTAAGTTTTCTCGTTGCCAAAATTTCATACCCTTTCCAATAGATTAGTTACTTATGTACGCAGCAAATTTTGGCGACCATATTACATTTTTTTGGGAAAGTTTGGACAATGACCTCGTGCGTATGGTGCGAGGGGAGTTGTGGGGAGGGGGGGGGGGAGTTGCGAAAGGGATTTGGAGGTGGACTAGTAGTGCCCAACACGGAGATGGATGATCTCCTGCCCTGATTGTTGGAGTGGGGGGAGGACGTGGAGGTGGAACAGTGTCGTATGTTCATCTGCTTGGATCCGAGCTTTCCTTCCATTGAGGAAACGGTTGAGGAAAGAGAGGGATAAGAAATGGGCGGAAAGCACACTTAAGGGATTTTCCCGCGTGCTTTAAAAATCCTATATTTCTATTTCCAAATCTCTTTCTCTCCGGTTGTCATCCATGGCATCCTGCAACTTTATAAATCCCCGCATCTCCTTAAAGGATGTTTCCAGAATAATCTGAGGAAGAATGCCGAGTTTCTTAAAGTAGGGGCACGGCAAAGTTCTAAAATTAATATCCCTGTTCACTATATTAACCGTAACAATCCTATCGATTTGACTAGATTTATAGTTTCATTGAATTATTATACCTATACATATACTATGTGCATGTATGTGTGTATATATATATATATATATATATATATATATATATATATATATATATATATATATATATATATATTTACTGTAATTAAATGCAAGTTTGAATCAAAAATAAGCTAACGCTATAAAAGTTCTATCAATACGATATATGTACATATTGTATTCATACATATAAAAGAGGGACTCACTGGTTCTCGAATTTTCGGTGGTGCATTCATGGTCATGGACATTTGTTCGTCCATTTTTAAAATCACAGCACCATTGTCTAACCTTTCCTTCACTCATAACTGTAGGTTTATAAACTAGGCATAATTCCCGATGAATTTCAACAGCCGACAATCCTTTTGCATACAAGAATCGTATGACAGAACGCACTTCACAGCTGGCGGGATCAACGATTGTCGCGGACATTGTTGTTTGCATGCACGGACAAGCAAACTACTTCTGAAACAAAACATATGCTGCTATAGCTTCTCAATGAATCAGTAGATGGCGCTGAAGGAGCAAAACTGTGTTCTGAAGCGCCAATATTTAAATATAAGCAAACGGTACTTACTTTAAGAATATGCCTCGTAACCCGAGCCTAGATCCTTATGATCGCTCGAAGGATCAGGAGGATCTAGGCTCCAACGATGTCGGCGAACTGTTGGCCTCTGGAGAAAGGGGGGTGGTGGCGAAGGAAAGCGAAAACATGGGGAAGGGGGATGGTGGTTGGAGTGTTTCCTAACCCTGTCCCCTTCCCGCCTTACCCTTCCCTCCCCACCTGGCCCCGTTCCCCCCCTCCCTACGCTCCCGTTAGGGATCGATAGGTACTGGCGCAGTCGGCGGCTCGGCCCTCCCCGTCGCCCTCCTCTCCATTCCTCCTCGGTTCACCATTCGTGGTGCGATTCGCCGACCTCGTCTCTCCCCACCGCCCCCGTTGGCGCGCGTACATAGGTGTCCGTTCGCCCCCGTCATTTGGCTCCGTCCCCGGCCGCCGCATGGGTCATTGTCACCTCCCCCGATCCTTTGCTTTTTAAGCGGCGTTCAAGTTTGAATGTACCATCATTTCCAAAAGTCTGTTGCCAGTTTTCCGGAGTGCCGAGATTTGTTTGAAGATGGATGGGTGGGTTGGGGGGGGGGGGGCATTGGTTACATTGGCCTTCGGTGTCTTTTGGACGTTCCGGTCCCTCTCGGAGCGACGTGAGGCTGTTGCAGAGCCATTTGCCACGAACCAGCCTTTGAATGTTACCACCTTTCCCTAATTCTCGGTTCGCCGTTGAAAAGCCTGGTGACTTATGGGTATGTTAGCTATTGGTGCCCATGTGCCACTCAACGACAATACCCTTCTATTAATAATAATATTCCTGTGTTGAGGATAAAAAATCTTGATGTTTTAGGTTTTATCAGGGAGGGGCCAAATTTCATTTGACTAATTTCTTCCGTTGCTAAAATGTCCTTCAATACTTCTTTCGCCTCCGTTGCAGTCAGTCATGGTTTCATCAGTGTTCTTTTGTTCCCGAGACTTCTACTAGTAGTGAGTAGTTTTTAGGACATCTGCGCTATTAGGGATGGATGGAATAGGAGGAAGGCTTGAAAAGGGAAAAGAAACCCGGCGTCGACATTAGCCTACTCTTATAGACGAAAGATGCCAAGGGGTCCGCAGTCCGTCCCATCAGGCGGACGTCGTACTCACTCGAAGTGCCCTCCCTCCAGAAACCACCTCAAGTAGGATTCGGGATGCCACTGGAAAATATCTGCCGGGATTCGAACCCGGGCCCTCTGTGTAGGAAGCCAGTACGCTAGCCACCGCACCCTCTCGACCCCCGACTCCTACTAATGTTGTTCACTTAGAGATCCTCTCCTAACACATTCACCCTGAATTTTTTCGATCAGCCTCTTTCTTCCTCTCACTAATTGACTGTTCTCCTCAAATACGAAAAAAAAAACAAAAAAATCGAAAATCAAATATACGGAACTCGCGGAAATTCAAAATTCGCGATACTTTTTGAACAGACCTCGTATGTAATGTTATTTCGTCTCTCATCCGTTCACTCAACCTGGCCAAACCAGTGTGGCACAGTTGTTCCATTCTACCACACCACCCTTCCATCTTATCCACATTATTTCATTTTTCAATCATTCCTTCGACACCTTCGCTCTCCTTTTTCGCCACGAACACTCTTCAAGCTCCCCATTCGCCCAGGATTGAGCCTCTTGGCATATTCAAGTTTCTCTTCCACACTACAGTGTGGGTAGGAGTGTGCTATCATGCGCCATCAGTATTCTTTTCCTTTTGTATATTTATTTGTTCTAATCACCCTTCGCCGCTCTCTTGTCATACCGCCGCCGTGTTCTGTCTTCCTAGATGAATGTCTTGTGTGACCTGCGCCTAAAATATTCCGAAGGCATCTCTTTCCCTTGGGGAATTTCAAGACATCCAAGGGTGTCGGAGCAGTTAAAATTGGCCGTGGGGGAATTCTGTGCTTGGGGAGGAATTTCCTATGGCCTAGGAATCCTTTTTCTGGAAGGATGGATTGACTGAAGGGGGGGGGGCACCAGATCGTATGCACTTTGATGTTAGCATTTGTGCTTCTCATAAAGACGGCACTTGGGCTCCGTTTCAGCGACGAAATCAGAATTTATCTTCACTTTTCCGAAGACGCGTTTACACTAAACTGCATACGGGCACCACCAGGGCCACCACCAGATTGTCCGGCAGAGGGTGGTTACGTACCAGACCACTATTGACCCAAAATATTTTTCCCTTCATACCGCGTTCGGACAACGTTATTCTGATCCTTTTTCGTTCGTGGGACATCTTATATCTTATCTATCTGTTCAATGTGCATTAATCTCTCTAATTTCATTTAAAAGAGCTCGCCTACCGTTGTACGATGGGGCTGATAATACATTTTCAACATCACTGCTATGGAGACATCCTTCCAATTTGTGCAAGAGATTTAATCAGTGAAATAACCTTCGCTCCGTGAGTAATTCCCAGCCTACACTCTCTAAATTATTTTAATACGCTACTCAGTTTGTCATAACAGCGTTTTAAAGATATGGCTCCTCTACGCTGCACGCGATCCAATTCGGCAACCAATCCAATTTCATGAGGATGCCACGTACTATCAGTCTATTCTAAATTAGGTTTAACTAGCACAAGATAACATTTCTCTTTGACCTTTTCGTCACATTTACCCGGTACTCTTCTGATAAGTCCCACTTTTTTTGGTTAGTTTGCCCACACATTCACCGTATTCCCGTTTGCAACTGGAATCTTTAAATACGGCTCTGTATATGAGACAGTTATTATCTGCGAGAGAATTGTGATCTTGTCAAAGTATGACACGTGTTACATAAATGAGATGACACGACGGGGAGGGAGGGATGGGGGAGATATGAGTGTCCTTCAGAAGACACGAACGCTGCCCTTGTCAGGCAGGAATCTGCGTTGCTAATCTAATGTGTGCGAGTTCACGTATCTCATTTGGATCCGTGGTTAAGATTTATTTGGTGCGAGGAACGAGTAGTTGAGCGCGTAGAGGTCACTGCACAGGTCAGGTGGCACTAGCGAATGCTGAAAGTATTTTGAAGATGAGGCAAGGTAGTGACGATTACCCGGGATTTTGCGCCATGTAGGGAATGGCTTCCTTGGCGTAGATCCGAAGGATTGGCATAAAAATCATGGCAGCTTAGATTAAAATTCGAAAAAATCATCGTTTCTTGCTCGTCACGAAAGATTTTATTTTCAAAATAATATGACCTGTGGAAATCAAATCTACCCGCGGTAAAAATTTGTATTTGAGTTCATATAACGAGGGTTTTTGAAACTTTTCGTTGAATTTGATTTTCATAGAAGTGTAATGATATTGCCTATGGCATTCTAATACTATATACATCTTTGCTTGGGTGCGGGTATCCATACTTGGAGAGGATTCATCTGCTGGCCCAAGCATGCCGTGGCTCGGATTAGATTCTCGTTCGTTCTGGATGTCCCCAGCTTCAAATTTTTTTGCTCGGATTATTAATATTTCTGGAAAACCGTAGGCGGCGCACAGAGAAAGTAATGGGGCGCACTTTGTACCGCGTGAATGTTTGAATTTCTCTCTTCGTATGAGGACTTAGAATTCGGTTAACTCTATATCCGTACACGTAGCATAGGTTGATTACTGTGGTTGATGTTATTTCTGCCTACATATTTTATTTATTTAGGGCTCCTCATCGATGTTTTTAAGGGTGACGTTTGTATCCTTTCTTGTACTCAAATTTTAATCTCAAGTCGAAAAGTATGGTCGATATTTCCGGATGAAAAGTACACGTAAAATACAAGATGATATCTGGTGTCACTTTGTGGAATTCAATAAGTGCTTTTAATGTGAAAATAATGGTACAACTTGCGTAAAGTTTTATTGACAAATGAAGGTTACGATGCAACACCATTATCAAGAACAATGGACACATTATAACATTGTCCTCGATGAGGTGGTAATGTTAGCCTTGAAGTGTGGATCGGTTTATAAATTTTTACTTCGGGTCGTATCAATATTTTAATTTCAAAAACAATGTGAGCGTCCTCGCGAAGAAAATGTTGAGCTCTTTTTGCAATATTCATTGATTCGCTAATTTGAAAGCGGGATTTAGAAATTCGTTCTGGTTAAAGGCGTCTTCCTTCCGAGGAGAATTTCACACCCTGTACGTGGGTTGTATTCTATGAATTCACTCATCGATGGAGCAACTGTAGAACCAGCTGTACCTCTAGGAAAAGAGTGGTCATCGGTAATTGTCTTTCATTCTCCTGATGATGCTCGGTTAATCCCGTAAATGTGTTATCCAACGATGCTACTGTAGCCTCCGATCGAATAGTTTTGCCAGATGATCATCCCGAGGGAAGTGAGGCACGTTCTTGATGATCGTC
Organism: Hetaerina titia; assembly: GCA_037158775.1. Taxonomy (NCBI): domain Eukaryota; kingdom Metazoa; phylum Arthropoda; class Insecta; order Odonata; family Calopterygidae; genus Hetaerina; species Hetaerina titia. The sequence continues at coordinate 8,527,017 of CM073772.1, forward strand.
TCGTCGCTTCATGCGCGCTTTCCCCGCCTCCCTCCCCTCCGAAGCGCCGCCTTGCGGTCGCCGGCGTCTGCATTCCTGACTGGATAGGCGCGCTGTCTGGCCAGGCGTGCCCCATAGGACGACCAGCGGAAGCACTCCCCCGCGATGCACGTCACGGGAACGAGGGAGGGGGGGAACACCCCTAGTACAAATGTTGGGGTAATTTTCAAGCCGGACGAGTGTCCATTCGCCGCCCCTCTCTCCAACGAACTCGGACGCGGACTAATGGAACCGCACAGCAAATAAGACTGAATAAAAAATGGATGCAGTGAGCAGACATTGATCCCGCGACAACGTGCGAGTCCAGCTCGGACACCTGGAGACGAGAAACAGATACGGTGCTAGAATTCGCTCCATGAATGTTCACTGTTATTTCACGACCGTATTAATTATTTAAAAAAACTAATTTCCGTAACACCATACTGAAAGCATTCCATTTTGAGAATCCTCGCTGGTATTTTGTGTGCCAGAAGGTTGCTCTCCGAGTACTTTATGTAATATTTTTTCAAAAGACTACTAAGCGCCCATGAAAACACTGGTAAGGGTTGAATTTGGCCAATAAGTGTACATCCTCCAGGTTTCTCCCAGGGACCAGCTTGTAAGTCGAAGGTGGCGAGATGAAAAAAGTAGGATAGGTTGTAAATGACATAATGTAATTTCAGATGTGATTATCTACGAAATATGTTATTTTTACCCTGATTGACCTTTGAACAAACGTCTGTAATCGGTCATTCGCTGTTTTCCACCGGATTTTCTGACGAAGCACTTTTAAAAATAATTCCTTGAACATAGGCAAAGAATATGTAATTGATATCCTGAGTTGAATACTTTTGCGTGTTATTATTCAAGCAGAATAATAAAGCTATTGCTGGGAATCAGAGAAGAATTTATGTTCAATGCAACCATAGTAGGTGGGTAACAGCAGTGAGAGAGATTGCTACTGTTCGAAGGAGCGGCTATCGAAAGGGAGTCCCCTGTCCCTCGGAGGGAATAAATAGAGGGAAGGGGAAAAATACATGGTGTGGGAGTTGAATTGAGAAAAAAATTTCTAAATGCCACAGAACGAATTTTAATCAATCGATAAAATAATACATTTCTTAAATAATTGTTAAATAAATAGGTATTGGCATTATTTTTCTTTTCTTCACTCCAAACATAAATATTTAAAAAATTAAATTTAGTAAAATAAAATAGAATAAAATAACGCGTCATTATTAGCATTCGCCTACCTTGTCAGGGTAGATTTTCGTTAAACCCAGGTGCTACGCACTGCTACGTATATTTCTAAGCACAGTATAATGCGTCACAATATTTTCTTAAACCTCCATTTTGCATATTGCAATAACTTGTTGTGTAGCTTTGCATACTTTCTACCTCCCTTAATTGCATCCGACATGGCTATTCTTTTTCCTCTCTGCAACCCCTAATACCTATTCTTTTCCCTGCTTTGTCAGCATTCTCCTCTCTGCTGCATCCTACTCCCTCTCAGTATCTTCTGCATCTGTTGAATATTATCATTAATATCCTACCTTTTAAGGTTAGTTTTAGGTGGACTGAACATCAATACATTTATTAGTCTCTCCTAACTAAACACAACCTGACATCCGACGCTACAATAAGCCCCTTTTCAATTCCTCACGCGTTTTCGTAAATGTTTTCTCTGCACTCTATAAATGTGCGGATTTCACTCGTGGTGGGCACACACGCGATGAGGCTACCTACCCTCAGCTGTCGCGTTGGAAACCTACCTTATGATAATTATTTGCCTTGGTGACCGCGTCTGGAGCGGGTAAACCCTTTTCCGGCTTTGAAAAAATTACAGTAAGTCTCTCGATTTTGCGATTCCCGACATGCTGAGGTTTCGCATTGCTTGAAGTACGTTTTTACCTATCCACGTATCCAGGACATTTTCAGGGCGTGTAAATTGCTTTTTGCTTCAGCCAGGTCAAATTAATTCAGCCTTAGAAATCGAAAAACGTAGTTCATAAGTGAGAACTGCATAAGACTAATACTTTCATAGCGAAAGAAAAGAGAATAATTTTTGTGACTAAATTATCATCATCAGTATATCAATCCTAAGATTGGTTCGCTTCAGCCTTCCATTCTTTCACCCCTATTCTCTTTTGCGGACTTAATTTATCCTGTGTATATGTATTTGCCTCGTGGTCTTCCTGGTGGGATCTTCCCTCCTATTTTGTTTCCAACTAATCCTTTGTGCCCCAAAGCGTGTCTTATCCATAGTTCTTCTTTGCTGTAGAGTTCACCACATAGTTTTTCGTCTATCTGTATTCTCTATACTTCCTTGTTCCTCATGTCGTCAATACATTTCATCTTCCGTATTCTCCTCCAGGACCATGTCTTAGAAGTTTCTATTCTTCGGTCTATCCCACTTTTCCAATGTTCCGTGTTTCTGATCCGTATATTTCCGTGCTCCACACGAATGTTTTGACTAACTGCTCTATTGTTTGCAATCTTAGTTTTTCTTTTAACATAGCAGTTGCCTCTTCTTCATGAACGCCTTCTTGGCTTGGGCTATTCTTTGTGTGTTCACGGTCGAACGTCTTGTCATCCCATGCTCTTCCGCTGCCCGATGTAGGTTGAAGGATTCCACTTGCTCTAGTTTGACGAAAGTGTAGCGCATGCCTTTTATCCGAGCTTACAATCATTCGGATTGGGTCGCCGTCATTTCGAATAATCGATACCTTACCACCGGTGCATTATAATTGTTTATTGTTAAACCGTTTCAATCATGAACTTAACCAATTACAAATGAAGCGTCATGATCAAAAAGTATCCTCAGTTACGAGATTCGCTTGGCGACACTTTGGGCATCATTCTGACTGCTTGACTCTTTGTGCTCGCATTTTTGTTCTCCTTGATATTCATGTTTGATGTTCATTAAGTGGTGACATTTCCAAATTGTTTGTTGGAATACACCAGCAGTGAGCACACAACACCAGTTTGTTGGGAATACATAAGTTTGTTTTCAGCATAGAAGGTCATTAACAAAACCTTGACTGTGGGGTTCTATACTGAAACCATGGTCGGTATTTAAAAAAAAACAATTTGGAAATTATATTGCCGTGTTTAACGGTTGATTACGACACATTCTATGGGTGTCTTAACCTGTGTCGGCAATCTAAACCCCATAAACTCTAGCCTCATAAACTTCGTTTTAGACTCCAGCAATAATATATTCAAATATTTCAGTGTTACGCGCCGTGACTTTGTGAAATTCATTCAAGATAATTATTGCTTGTTGATTTCCCACGCGTGTTCATTGAAATACTTAACCGGTTTCGACGTAATTGAGTAATGATAAGAAAGATTTGAAACTGTGGAAAAATATAATATGGATTCAAATAATTGTCTTTCCTCAAAAACTCCGCGAACATAACAGTACTCAAGGTTATTATTTATTAGTATTAGTCTATCGACTCGGAGTAGGTTTTTGGTTTACCCTGGGACTACCCACTACTCTTCTACTCTTGAATACTGACCAGCGACACAAAATTATCTTCGACTCTCACTATACATACTATTGCATTTAATCATTCTTTAGCTTTGAATACTTTCTACTTCCCATTAGTCATTCCAAAATACCTATTCTTGTCTAGGACTTCATCTACTATCGTTTTAATTTCTGTCCATTTTATTTTCTTCGTCTTCCACACACCCACGTCTCGAAAGTCTCCTGCATTTATTTGCTCAGCGTCTGGCGTTAACGACCCAAGTTTCCGATCCATACAGAATGACGCTACATGCCAAAGATTTTACAAGTAACGTCATGGCTTATGGTGCCTCTTTGTAAACACTTCTTCGCCTCATATTATTCTTCTTTTAATGTCCCCGTTTTGGCCGTCCTTATATAGGTGATCTCGTCCAGGTGCTGCTCTCTGATTGGTCCTTTTTCGAAGGACTCTCTTCCACGCGTTGTGGAGGTGGTAGCCTTCATCTCTATTGAAATTCGCCGGGTTTTTGGCGATCTCAATAGCTTCTCTAATTAGGCGTGGGTAATATCTACTTTCTTTACTTATGATTGTAGCGTCATGGAATAGAATGTTCGCCGGATGCAACTTCGGCGAAACTGTTGTCGGCTTCAAACAACAACGCGGTGAAAACCCGAATATGCAGAATTCTTCAAGCCACCGCCGCGAAAATCTACGCAGCCATGAAACTAGAACCCTCGTAGACGTCACTGGGACCGCATGTTTCTTTTCTCTCTCCAGCCTGCTCCTATCGGTTTTGTATTGTAATGAAAAAGCCAATTTTTTCTAATAATTCCATTTGTGGGACCTTCAACTTTACCTTTAGTTGAACATTTTAAGTTCTGGAGCGCCAGCAACCCCTGCCTCAGGTGCGGCGTGGACTGCTAGTCAACAAAGAACTCGAGTCTCAGCAATGATGAAAATGTGGCGTCATGACATCAATGATTCCGGAGTCAATTGAGAATCAATGGAAGTGTGGCGTCACAGCCTAGGTATTGTCGATGATGACTACCAATTTCGAGACCTTGATGAATGGAGATTTGTTTTGGCTTAAATATAGATTAAATTGGTTTTCTTTTGAATAACACATGGTTAGAGTAGTGTATATTACCCTCGAACCCTGTCATAAAACATGGATATTGGACATTTCTACAAAGTAGCGCCTGGAACCGTTTCATTTATTTTGTTTGAGGTCTGCCACCACTGCCCCTCGTGTTCTCTGTCGTTTTTCCAGTTTACTTTTCCTTCGGCGGCTATCCTCGCGAGGTCGTCGTGTCTGCTGTGGATCTGCCCAGTCCCAGTGTTGCTTTAAACCCCATTCCCTCCTGTTTCTTACCAAACCCCCTTACCCTTCGAGGCAGCAAGAACGGAAGAAGCGCAAGTGCAAACCTGGAGGTGATATTATTCGCGGGAACGGGTTTGTTCGCTCTGAGCACGTTAATGAGGTGCGATCGTGACTGAACGAACCACCTTAGTTGGTGACGATTGATGGTGAGTAACGTCACAACCATTCGCGCGTGTTACGTAAACAGACACTGCGTGAATATACAGGGTTTTATGGAGTCATAAGTGGTCCTTCTTAATTTTTTATACGCCCTCTAGAAATTATTTTGGACCAGCTCCTGGGCGCCACAGTTTGAAACTGTGCAATTTCGGCTGTTTTTTCCCCTACAAATTAATATCATGTGAATATAATATCGTGTGAAGTCTTACATGAGATCAGTTATTCGTGAGACCAAAAATGTATTAATGCACCATCAATCCATAATTATTTTGGTTGTAATCCACTGTACTGGAGGTCCTTAAAAATTCTTGAATTTATGAGGTTAGTTCCTATGTGAAAAAAATGTTTAAGACTGTTTCATCAACGTCTTTTTATAAAGTGTACGCTTAAGACTAATACTAGACGAAATTTTATCAAAATAACATTCGTTGGGAACATTTCGATGAAAACTGTAAGAAATTGGCTTTACGCGAAGGTTCATCTATTAAGTCGAAGTCGTCAAAGGGCGAATGCGTGTTTGATGCGTTCAACAATCTCGAGAGCGATAAGGTGACTATCGTACTCTAGCGCTACGAGTGACCAACACGTCGAAACCCTTAAACAATCCAAGTACCAAGTTCCAATAGAATCAGCACCAAATGGGATCAGCATCTTATAAATCTTGGAAATACATTTCGAACATTCTAAGATTGTGATACGATTTCATATTTCTCCCGGAGGTTAAAAAAATGTTACTTCCATCAAAAGACGAAAGTTTGTTTACGGAAACTTATGAGAAAAGAAACTAAACTTGATTGGCTGAACATGGATAATATGCTTTTGTGATCGGGCACTCAATGACAAATCTTTATGATGAATTCTAGTCATTGCGAGTGATTCAGTGTGAGCTGGACTGAAGCTTGTGATGGGAGTTATTAGGGTGAAAACGAGACTGAATTGGAGAATACATGTATTTGGTGTAACTTTCAGAGGAATCATTTGGCCTTTGGACGAAACAAACCAAACCCCCTTGGCAGATACTCCCAACAGACTTCCGAGGACTCAACCAATCCTGTTAAGTTCTCTGAAACACCTAGCGGACTTAATCAATTTCCCATGGTATCCCACTTGATAACTCCCCGAGAGGAAAATCCTGGTTATGGGACATCATAGCGGAAAACTTATATCTCGGTCTCAAAATCAACCTCTCCATCAGTTTAACTCTCTTGCTTTTAACTGTCCCAAACCCTGACCAGCGACAGAGAAACCCCGAAAAAGTGTCCTAAAAAGCGGCGCGATCGGAAAAAAACTGGGGGTTCAAGGGACAGAATTTCGAGGAGGGCCACGAATTTTCAGACAGGGTTTGAAATATACTCAAGTGCGTACTCCGAACGATTTGATTCCATTTTGTTTGTAAAAGCGGAATCTCTCAAAATTCATCAACTCTGAAAGGAGAATGGCCATTTCCTCCCTGCAAATGTTATTCCGTCAGGTTATGATACCACAGTCGTCTCATGGAACTCCTTTGATTAATTAAAATTCTAAACCTATACTCCCCCGCCGTTTTTAAAAATGTTCTTTTTATCAAAGTTTAGACTGTGAGTTAACGAAAGGTTTATCCTCCTCCTTGGAAGCGGTTGAAAATTTCCCCGAGAGATTCTTGCTCAATGGTCGCATTTTATTGCTATCCGAAAACCTTTCTGAATAACATTCCAGCGAGACGTGTCGTTGCCGGGCAACACCGAAAAAGGGGCTCTATCTCTGTAAAAAACCTAGTTTTTTGCTAGTATTCCGATTCATATGGCGAAGAAAGCCCCACCGCCCCAAGTCGACCCCATCACCGGTAAATAATGGTGTTAAGTTGGTTAATTAACGACTAACTTCACTGATGTAAATGAGTGAAGTAGGGGACCGAGCACCCTTTCCTGCACGTTGCTTAGAGGCTGCATGAAAAAAAAACTGAATAATTCCTTCAATTTTTTTCCATTGTTTGTCAAAGTCATTATACCTTCAAAGAGAGGAATTATTTTGATTTCGACTTTCTTTTTTATATTTATTCACTTAAGTACGTGAATTTCTAAGGAAAATGCTTTCCTTGTTCCGTTCGCGGTAGAAATTATTGAGTTATATTTGTCGATCAAGATTATAATGAGCCTTGTCCTTTCCGTTTTAATTTGTACAATTAATTTTGAGTTGATAACTGCAACGAGAAAATCCGATTCCTCTCAAGGCTATCTTTCTTCTACTGAAAGCGATAGTGCATTTCCAGATGCTCCTCTGTAATTGCTATTTACTCAGTGAACATTCAAATTATTTTGACGTGCGTGTCGTAACTGACCCCCGGAAAAAATCCCTTTTCTCCTCCGTGAACCCAGCCCCGGCTCTTCGGTCGGGTGGATGCGTTAGCTACGCAACCAGGCCATCTTAATGCAACGAGGACGAACCAATTCCATTGATTTTAAACGGCATCTTAGTAGATACGTTCGGGTGGTTTTTTTCAGTGATATGTTGTGGTATTCTTCGAAGATTTATCCTGTTTTATTGTAATTTAAGAAACCATTATATATGGAGGAAATGCACAAAGAATTTTTTTTTTCGCGAATTAATTTTGAAGTTTCCAGCATGAATTTTATCCCTGATCCTCATTCTAGACCTGTTGGTAGACTACTAGTGGAAGCAGTAATGGTTAATGGTGGTATTAATAGCTACTTTCCAGTGTAAATTCACCTTTGATGTCGTAAAACGTACTCGGCCCCAAGGTACCGTGGAAATACAATACAATAAGACTTCGATTTAATTACTTTTTCATCCCGGTGATTAATCGATATATATATATATATATATATATATATATATATATTATTATGTGGTAATCTACCGCTTAAGGTAGGTTTTTGGATGGACACAACTATCAAATAAACATTTTCTTACTCCCCACCTTGCAAACTAATCTATATCAGGTCCCTCTTCATCTCGGTGTACTTCTTTCCTCCCTTCATCCCGTCCAACATCCCTACCCTGTTCCTACCCTTTCCTCGCTTGCCCACCTTTCTCCCCTCTATTACCCTCTTCAACATTCCACTACCGCTCAATACGCCTTTCATCCATTTTTCCTGCCTCTATACGATTTCGCTCAACAAACCCTTCTCCTCACCCACCATTTCTAGTACTTCCTCATTTGTTTTCCTTTCGGTCCATTTCACCTTCTCCATTCTTCTCCACACCCACATCTCAAAAGCCTCCAATCTACGTCTATCCTCCTGCTTCAGCGACCACGTTTCCGCTCCATATCAGAGTTTTTACGAGTCTTGTCTTAACATCCCTACTCAACGTCCCCGTCATCAACTCCCTCCTCCTTGAGAAAGCCTCCTTGCCTAGCGCAATTCTTCTCCTTACGTCCCTACCACTTTGACCGTATTGGTCCAAAACACTTCCGAGATATGTAAACTGTTCTACCTGCTCTATTTTTTCCCCGCCTATTTTAATATTTAGCTTAGCCTTTTTCTTTCTGGAAAATCGCATAACCTTTGTTTTATTAATATTGATTCTCATCCCATATTTATCGCACTGAACCTCCAATTCACTCAACAAAAATGATGAAATGATCAAAGAGGCATGGGGAGAACTGGAGGTAGGAATGAAAGTCGGAGGGGAATTCGTAAAATCGGTTAGGTTTGCTGATGACCAAGCATTGGTTGCTCAGTCAGCCAAGGGGTTGCAAGTATTGTTGAGTGACTTGGAGGTTCAGTGCGATAAATATGGGATGAGAATCAATATTAATAAAACAAAGGTTATGCGATTTTCCAGAAAGAAAAAGGCTAAGCTAAATATTAAAATAGGTGGGGAAAAAATAGAGCAGGTAGAACAGTTTACATATCTCGGAAGTGTTTTGGACCAATACGGTCAAAGTGGTAGGGACGTAGGAAGAAGAATTGCGCTAGGCAAGGAGGCTTTCTCAAGGAGGAGGGAGTTGATGACGGGGACGTTGAGTAGGGATGTTAAGACAAGACTCGTAAAAACTCTGATATGGAGCGTAGCTATGTACGGCGCGGAAACGTGGTCACTGAAGCAGGAGGATAGACGTAGATTGGAGGCTTTTGAAATGTGGGTGTGGAGAAGAATGGAGAAGGTGAAATGGACCGAAAGGAAAACAAATGAGGAAGTACTGGAGATGGTGGGTGAGGAGAGGAGTTTGTTGAGGGAAATCCTATGGAGGCAGGAAAAATGGATGAAAGGCGTATTGAGCGGTAGTGGAATGTTGAAGAAGGTAATAGAGGGGAGAAAGGTGGGCAAGCGAGGAAAGGTCAGGAACAGGATAGGGATGTTGGATGGGATGAAGGGAGGAAAGAAGTACACAGATATGAAGAGGGCCTGATGTAGTTTAGGTTGCTGGATTGGGTTTCGTTTGGAGTTACAAAATATTTATTTGATAGTTGTGTCCATCCATATACCTACCTTAACCGGTAGATTACCTTTAAAAAAAAATATATATATACATATATATTTTTATACATATATATTTCCTTGAAATTGACGCTCTCCGGCGACGCACAAACACACAAACACTCGGATAATAAATATTCCACACACAGAAACAAATGAAGGACACTTAGAGTAGATATTGATGTTTTGACGGCACCGCCGTTGTCGGGGAAGAGCGGAGAGGATATGTGCAGGAGATTGATGAGGGGAGGAGAGGTAAGGGACCAATAGGAGGGGGAGGAAGTTCCCATCTGGAAGGAAAGAGAAAGGCAGCCGTATGTTTGGAGTAGAGAACGATAAGTGAGTTAAATTTCGCACCATGCTAAATAGGTATTATGATCATCAATGAGAGGATGGAGGGGAGGAAAACTGATTACCTAGGGAATGATCAATGTGGGTTCAATAACAGGGAAATTAAAATGTGATGCCACATCAGTAATGAGGTCACTGATTGAGAGGAACGTAGAATGCAATCGGGATGTATTTTTCTGTTTGGTATAGTTCGAGAAAGTATTTTATAGAGTGACTTGGGTAGGATTGATGAATGTTTTGCAGAAAATAGGAGTAATATAGATTGGAGGTGTATGCGACTTATCAGAAACCTGTGCATGTGTCAGTCTGCTCAGGTGCGAGTGGCGAATGGAGAGTCCGTGTGGGAAGTGTAATAAAGAAGAGTAGAACAGGTAGGTCTGGAGATAGGAATTAAAGTTGGCTTAGAATTCATAAAAAGAGATAGGTTTGCGGATGATCACGGTGTAGTTTGCCAGTCGGCCGAATGGTTGCAAAAAAGCTGAGCGCATCGGGATGTGAATGTAAGCAAAACAAATGTGGGTGTAGTTGTATGTGCGTGTGTACATGACACGTTGCTAAATGCTTTGATGAACAGTGTGTTCGTGAATTGTTTTTCTATCTTGGACGGTTTAATTTATGTATATCCAAGAAGTGATCTTCATATGCTTGGGTTTTTTTTTGGACTTCGTGTTGATCCATGCGAATTATGAGTCCCTAATTCGACCGCGATGATACCACCCTTCAAATTTAGGAGTTTTTGTGCGATAAGTTTGATATGGTGAACAAAACTGCACCCTTTTTTTTCAGCACAGAGTAATTTTACTTTTCATGAGATGCATACTCGTGTGAGGTTGCGGGCAATTGTAATAAAGTGCGACGGTATTTTCGGACATAATTTTTTTATGTTTACGGAAATTATTTTACTCGCACAATAATACTACGGAATTAAGTCCCCAACATTACCAAAGCTCACTTTCAGCCCTTAATTATGACCGATATTTGAACAAGTATAATCAAGATGTGTACTAAACGTATGGTTGAAGGAATGGAATTTATACCGAGACGAAAAGTCAGAAGTCTCAGGAGCCAGTAGAGAAAATCGCGAATGAGAAGAGGAATACGCGTTCATTAGAAAAAAATGGGAACAGATAAAAAAAACACCGGAAGGCCTGAACGAAATAATAGGAAAATGGCAAGGAAACCATGGATAACCGAGAAGGTTTTGGAAGAACTAGAAAAAGAAATGGACGAAATTAAAAAAAAATGAATGAAGTCAAAGAAATGAATAATAAACTTGAGTCATGAAATTGTCATGGCGAAAGAAACGCAGTCGTTCTAGCAATGCAATGAAAGAGTTTACAAAGGAAGGGGAAATGTTTGCTTTGAACAGCAAGGTGAAAAGGCTTACAGGGAATTGGAACAAAAAATCCTTGCACACGCGTGTAGGCTTAGGGAGAATGGAAAAATAGGCATATTCACAATGCCTACAGAAATGCGGTCACCGTCGAGAAAAGCCTGGTTTTAGTTTACAGAGGTAATATTCCGCTCGCTTGTCCTGTCTAATAATCAAATGGAATTAACGGAGGAAGCAGATATTCAACCCATTTGAACTGGAAATGGGCAGATAAAACCATAAACTATTCAGTGAGATTTTTAAAGAGGGTTTTTAACCCCTCTTGCGATATTCGTTTCTGTAATCCCTCCGCAAAATATACTCTCAATTTTGAGAAATTTTTCCGCTTTCCTTTTCTATTCACTCATTACGTAGGAAATTTCCATTTTCCTTGTACCTACCTATAATTCTAGTAGGGTAGGGTAATAATGGCTTCACACAATTGGAACTTACCGGGCAATACATTCGCGCACCACGTTGCACGCTTCGTCTGCGATATTTTTTAGTTTTTAAAAAGACATTTCATAAAATTTTGAATAGATACGAATATGCAATATTAATTTTTTATGTTATTATTTCTTGCGGTGAAATACAAAAAATGATGAATTAGGAACTGTGAATCACAAACAAGCAGCTAGAGGAAATGCACTTTTTCACTGAAAATTTCCACTTGTAGTCAGAAACCTAATTTCTTAATTAATTCTTGTCAGTAAAACTGGAAATCACCCTAGGTGTCTTACGCATCCCTGTAATATCCATGTCTCTCTAACTGGAAGGCTTACCTTAATCCTTAATGGTTTACGCTGACAAATAGTATCAGTTTGAATTGCGACGGGGACGACCATGCTGTGAACAATGAGAGAAAAAATTGGTGAGTTTAAGCCATTTTTTTTAGCTTGCTCTTAGATCTGTAACATATGGAGAAATGAAGTGTCTGCACAATTTTCTCCGTACTGCAACGTCGGGCCTCAATAAGCATCTTTATCTGTAAGTGAACGAGCTGTCTTTCAGCGACATGCGATCGAGGGCAAGAGGTGTGGATTGTGGACGGTTGGTGGGGGAAATTTGGCAACAGTGTGCAAGCACGTGAGAAAGGAAGACACGGGGTGGCGTCGCCAATCGGCTGGTTTTGGAACTTACACCGGCTATCTGTTATCGCAATAGTTTCGCTTCTGTTGGTCGATCGTGTCTTGAGTGTTGTGTTAGTGCAATGCAATAACAAGTGATTTCTGCCCAGTTTTACTTCGTGTAGCTTATAATTTTACGTGTTGAGTGTATAAAGTGACACTGATATAATGGATTACGGCATTGCCTATGGGTCGTCGAGACGAAAGATTCCTTAGTGACATTTTATGAAATCGGTAAGGCATCCAAATTTCTTCTATTTGATAAATACGGTGAGAGCAAATTAAGGGTGAAGTAATTTTATTAATTGCATCATTGACATATTTGCGTTTAAAAAAATCTTCCTTAATGGAGAAGTATTTTCTGCATTATGAATTAGTAGTACTTAAAATTTGCTTGGGAGAGACTGATATCTGTACGACTTTAACCCAGCAACCCGTATGTTTCAAGTGAGTTTAAATTAACTATGCAGTTATATCCTTTTGTAATTCTATTAGAGAAAACTGGAGGCGAAACATTCATTTTCTTGCAGATTCACGGAAACGTGCTGTGTTATGACAAATATTTGACTTTGGTCTTATTGATCTTTCAGTTTTACGAACTGATTGTGTTGAAAGATAATTCTTAGGTGTTCCTGAAATGTCTTACGACCTTGCTTAGTTGTGATCGTCGGTTTTTGGAACTTAATTGCTAACAGAACGCACATTTGCTGATCCTCCTCGCCATCTTGACACGATTGTCGCTCGCCATGTGACTTATAAATTTCGTGTATTAATCAAAAGATAATGTTTATTCAGCATTGTTTAGTGTCCTCAACTTGATATTTATTATGTTAGCAGTATATTAGTGTATGTCATTTGATAATCATATTTGAACGGAAAGCCATTTGGAGTGGTAGCGGTGTATTCGTAACTGCAGTGACTTGCTTACTTTGTTCGTGACGTCACATGCTAACATGTCGGCTGCCGAAGTTGTTTTGCACGAGGTTTCAGTAGGGGCTCTAGAATGTTCCTCGAGAAGTTAGCCTCTAATGTTATTTCTGGTGACTTGAATATTTCAGGTATAGCATTATATGGTCACCTGCTGATAAATGTTCAAATTCTGAAGTGTTACTCTCAGCGGCATTGCAGTTTTTGAGCTATACTAATGGCGTAGCTGAAAGTGACATTTTCATCATACTACATTATTTATTGCGAGCTCGTAAGAGTAGGACGACCAAGCATTCAGGTTACAAATGCTATACACTGTTCTTAGTCGTGAAGGCTCATTGCTAACGAATTCTTGCTCTGTGACTTCACTTTGTAGTGAGCATTCGCATTAAATGAAGCTATTTCACGAACTTACACGTCAATGCTTTTCGATTATATCTGTGAGTAATGTTGCTGATGTTATTTTTTACAGTATTGAGATGAATTTTAAAAATTTTGAGAATACTGTTCCTGAATTTTCGCTTGGTTCCACCTTTGGTATCTATTTTTTACCGGATTAAATGTACGTGAGTAACTTATGATAGTTTTCCAGTCTTTCATTCAAATTTGTCGTATTTTTCTTTTACAGAGCGAAAAAAACACTGGTGTATCCGAATTGGACGACGGCCAGCTAAAAGCTCTTTTGGACGAGGCCATAACATACAAGAGACCCAAAGATCGGGAAGGAAAAAGTCATCTCTTTAGAGTAAGTTTAAATAATTTTATTGAATGATTACTGAGAATCAATGATATCAAAATGAGCATTTCGGGATACATGATTATTTCCTTGTGAAAGAAGCTACAAATGAAACAGTCTATAATCCTGGATTCAGCCCAATTAAAATTTTTGAAAATATAAGGTTAAATTGTGTAAGAATGAAGTTCGAGGGTGGATAACTTTGGTGTCATGTGAATTGCATTTAAGGCTAAGTGTTCTGTATACTGCCATCACGTCAGACTAAAAAGCTATTTCTGATGTAGCCACCTTGATGCAGAAATCATAATTTTTTACCTTTATGCATTGAGGTGTAATTGAGGTTTCATTATGGTTGAATAATGGTTTAATACTCTTACAGATAAACCTCATTGCTATGCATTATTGTTGCCATGCCAATACTTCCACATATTTGCCATATTGGGTAGCCTAATTTTTTTTGCTCATACCTCTGGTGTACAAGTTCAACACAGCTCTGATCTTTTACATAATTGTTCAGTGTTGCTAATTTGTGTCTAAATCTTGAGAGGGCTATAGATATATTTTTCCACTTGGGATGATAAGAATGCCTCATTGTTTACCTCCTTTTAAAATGTAAGTATTATCTCACATAAAACCTTGGCTCAATGGTAAGATTAATATTATCTGGTAGTTGACAGGATCATAAGCTGTAATTATAAGTTGGTACTATTGCGGTTGGTCTGCACAATTTCTTAGCAGCTTTATGGCACTTGTCACTCAAACATGAACTTGGCAGATAGTGTGTGTGCAATCGTTGCTTTTCATGGTTGGAATACCATTGTTCTTTTATTTTTATCTTGGTCCACTCATTCAATACATTGTTCCATTCATTTACCCTTTTTTTTATATTAAACTACATTGCCAGTACAACATTTTTGGCAGCTACTTGTTGTTCGGCTCAATTGGTTCACATATTGAATTATCTGCAACCATGTTCTTGTCAATTCACATCTCTTATGCATCCTTTAATTTTGTTACATAACAAATTTTATTACTCATCATTCCTCGTAAAACCAGTGCCCCATGGAAACAAAATGTGTTTGCACATGTCTCAATTCAGTGCAATGCCGACTAATGTTAATAACGACTACTTTTTGTCTTCCTGCTTTTCCTATGTAATTTTTGGAAAATTGCAAGCAGGAAAGAACATACAAAGAGAATCAAATTGAAATAACTGCCATTGACTCATGGACCAGGACATCTTAAGTTAGTTGCCGGGCTCATAACTAGGAGTGGTATTGCATTGTTGCTGTCACTAGTTTTTTTAAGGCTATAGATTCAGAAGCACACATTTAGTGCAGATGGGTCCTGGAGGGAGCTTTTTTAGCATTGCTGCTGTTGGAATCCTCCCCTCTCGCCCACCCTCTCCTGCTCCACTGCCTGATTAACTGAATGATGAATGAACCTAGATGAATTTTTCTATAATGTAGTTTCATCGTGAATAGAAATGGATGATACTAGTACAGTCAGCATGAAGGTGTCATTACTTATTTCTCTTATTCAAAGATTAGAGATAAAGGGTAGGGGGACCAGTTTCTATCCAGTTGCCACCTAAGGTTTTCCAGTGAGATCTGTTACTAAAAAAATCACACAGCTAGGATTGAGCCAAGGTTGCCCGCGAAACAAACCCGGACCCAATAGTCCAATGCTCTGAATCTGGACTTTCATGCCCCATTTAATTAATGGCTTAAGAAACAATCTTTAATTGCTAAAAATTATTACTCCACAGCAGTGTACCAGAATACCAGTAAAGTGTATCAGAAGAAAGAAAATACTGTTATGAAAAATTAGAATATATCTCTTTTTCTAAATAAATTCAAAAGAAGTCATAATATTGAATTGGAATATTTTAGCAAGCCACATTACAACAGGCATGATTATTTCAAGGTCTTATTTGTAGGATTTTTATTTACAGTTCTTCGCAATTAGAAATAACCTAACGGATATGAAGGACATGCGTTAATTTTGATCTCAATTTTAGATTTGTTGTATCAGTTTTAAAGGATGCATGGGATGTTCAATGAAGAGTGGTTATATGTTTGGTCATAACTTATTGTGCAGAAGTAATTGCATATTAAAATCTTAGCCTGGTGTGTAATGTATTCATGGTACAAGTTTCACTGATTTGACTTAACATTTGCCTCAAAACTTTTCTCTTGGTCTGTGCTCCCATTCCTATCTCGCCATCACCTTCTCTAACTTATTAATCAGTATGCGTTACATGTTGGACTAATATGCCTGAAGAACCTAGAAGATTTTTTATAGTGTTGTGAAAATTTGTAAAGGAAGTAAGTGCTCTATGGTGTAGCTAGAAAAGCAAGGATGGTATTCCCTTGCAGACCCTAAAAGAAAAATGGCTATAACAATTGCAGACTGTAAGACACTTGTTAACTTATCTCACAAGGGAATTATTAGGACCACATTAGTAGATTTTGTACCGCTAAGATGAAATTATGGATTTAGACTTCAGAATGGACAGGTTTCAATGTATGAATAGAGAACCTATGTAAGTTTAAAATTTACTATGGAAATTAGCTTGAGTGTATGAAATTAGGAGGATTGACCCAATGCGGCTTATATGCTATAATATTTACATTTGTGCCAGTTTGTTCCATAATGTAATTCATAGTCACAGTGTTTCTTCCTCTTCCTGATTTTCTGGTTCTGTGATATGTTTTTTGACGTTACAATGTGAACTGATTCTTTCATCTTGAAGAAAAACTTGAAAAATGACGAAATTGTTTGAATTACCACTAAGAAAAAAGAAATAAGTTGCTTCTTCCAATTCGTTCAGATGATTTCATCTGGTTATCAACACATTTCTTGTTTAGCTGTTACTGAAACCCATACCTGTGGTCTCACCTTAATCATAAAGATAAGTTTGCTCTCCGTCCCTGTAAGGTTCACTCATCGGGAGGACCCAACTGAATAAAATTGATATTGTATGATATGTTATCGCCTTCAGGAGACTTAGACTCTCATCAAGTGCACTTATTGCTGATCCATTGTCAACATAGAACCATATATAGTAGACTGACAGTATAATAGTACATTCGTCAAAATTCCAAATGTTGGTTCATGTGGCAAGTGTATTAGCATTTGTAAGTACCTTGTGGTTGATAAATGTATTATGTGATTATTCTATATTTGGAATCATTCCCCCCATTTTACATTCATATTTGTCTCTTTGATGAATCTTATGAAACTTTTTAATGCAAGTATAAGGACTATGAACTGGTGAATACTGTAAGTACCATCAAAGCAAATTATTCACAATTTTTTTCACATGTTTAGAGCTGTTAACACAGTAGCGTGGGATTTTTCATTTTCCTTCTAAAGGCCAATATTATTCACAAAATATAGATAATGGTAAACTTGGATGAAATGTGGTGTCCTCGGTTCCTTCCTAAATGAATTAATAATAATATTTGTTTATCTTCAATAATCTTCTGTGGTTATAATAATGAAATTGGTAACTGATTCAAAAGTTAGTTTGTTTTGGGCACAGTTAAATTCTTTCCTTGTCAATTGTTTCAGGTTCAAGGTAGCTCATTTATAATTAATATCCCGTGAGAAATTTTCTGTTCATTAGGACTGGTCACAGTAAATATTTCTGTAATACGTGTTTAACAAGGACATAAGAAAATTTTAGATGGATCAAGTCCTGTACACAAAAAGGACTAGAGGATGATATTATATATGAGCAGAATGTTTGCAGAAGACTGTATTATAAATGAAGAGATCAAAAATGTGTCTGCGGGTAATGAGGTAATCCTATGGTGTTATGTTGGGTCAATTGTGGTAAATTGAACGAGCGTGTTTGCCAGGGGAAGGGGGGCAACGCAGGGAAGTGTGCCACGAAGTAGCGATTCTTTTGGAATCCACCCTGCCCGTCGCACTGGATGAATGCCTAATGTCTCTCTCCTTTGCCGTCCCTCCCTTCCTCCCACGCACAGGAGTTGCTGGAGGAGGTGGAGGCCGAGAGCGACGGCGGAGAGGAGGCCAACCCACCGCCCTTCGGCGTCGTCGACCAGTGCCGCAGCAGCAAGCGTCACCGCAGGGATGTGGCCGTCTCCGAGCGACAGACCAGGGGCGGCTCCCTGCAGAACATAGTCCAGGCATACTCCGACTTCGAGATCGCGTACTCGGGCAGTCGCGGGAGGAAGAGCCTCGGAGGCGGCGGCGGTCGACGGAGGGACTTGGGCCACTACGGCCCCGGGCTCTCGGGAGGGGGAGGCCGTTCGGGAGGAGGAAGCGGCGGCAGCGGAGGCGGCGGCCCTGGGGGCTCCTCCGGGGGCAGTAGCGTGAGCGCGAGGCAGCGGGAAGGAGGGTCTCTGCCGTGCAATGTGAATGCCGGGAGCGGCGGGGGGTCGGGAGGCGTCGGCCCGCTTCACGGCAACCCCGGCGAGTGCCCGTTCGAGGACGTGGTCAACAGACGTCGTAGCGAGCAGACGGTGGTGGTCTCGTGGGACAAGAGTGATGAGGACGTGATGCCTGCCCAGATGGACCGTGGCGGCGGGGGGGGGACGGCGGTGGCCGCACCGCCTCCGGGGGCCGACGGTGTCGCGGTCGGCAAATCTTCGGAGGCGGGCGCGGGGGAAAGGGCGAGCGAGGGGGGCGGGATGGTCGTGGGTGCTCCGTCGGCCAAGGAGCCGCCGCCCGAGTGCGTCGAGGCGACGGCCCCCGGCCCGGCGCGCGTGGTCGACGGCGGTGGTGTTGTCTTCGCCAACGGTGTGTCGTCTTTGTCCGATGGCCCTCAGCAGCAGGGGGCGGGTGGCCAAGAGCGCGACGGTGTGGAACTGAGGGCACAGCGCTGTGCCTCGTTACTCTCGGCCACCGTCGAAGATAGGACTGCCGACGGAGTGGAACTGCAGTTGATCCCTGAAAACAGGAGCGGCAGGGGGAAATTCAAGGACGAGGTGTGTCGTGCCGAGCCAAGCCCCTGTACTTCTGAGGTGCTAGAATACGTTTCCGAGCAGTCGCCCGTCACTTCGCCCACGTCTCTGGTTGCAGCTGCTCCCTCAGCGGGCAACCATAAAACTCTCAGGGAGATGGTACTGGGTGACAGCGTTGATACTGTTGTGCCTTTCCCCCTCCACTCGGTAAGAAAATGTTAAGTTTGATGTGCGAGTGCATTTGTGGTGTTGCCCTTGAGCTGTGTAATTTCACTTGCTGAAGTAGTATTAGTTTCAAAGTCACGTAAGGTTTGCCTCGTTAGGATTCCAGTGTGATGGTGTTAAAACTCCCCTGTCTTTCTCGGTTTATGTATTTGGGTCCATGTTTCTGGGACATTCTTGATTTGTGACCTGAAAATGTAAACTGCAATGCTCACAAAACTGTTGTCTCAGATAGGTAGACAACAAGAATAAATTTGGGAAGAGCTTCAACTCTTTAAGTTTGTCGTAGCAGCACCTTAATGCCTTTGTGCATCATTTCATAATTTCTCTCTCCTAATGATTTGGATTTCATTAATAATTAAGTCATTGTTGAGTTACAGAATTGCAGTATGTTATCCGAAAGGAGACTCTGTGCACATCTAGCAAGAAAGTGGAAGCTTGTCGTAAATATTTATTTTTATTTATTTAGGACTTAGATTTTTTTAAATATCACACATAGCAGTCATTTCATCTAAGAGGTGGTTAAGGGAGGCAGAATTATGGTGACTACGCAAATGCAATTAAAATCAGTATGGTAGCGTTCGTTAATTCACAAGTGTAACTGAGTGCACCAAAGTTCTGGATGGGAAATGGGACATGTGCAGATGCTCTCATACTCACTTGATAGGCAATGTCCATAGTGTTTTTTTGCATGGCCAACATAATTGGCTCCCTTTCTTTTTTGTTTCCACAGGAGGAGAAGAAGCCTGCCCTCGCGAGTGCTTCAAGTTCCCTGAACCTAGACTTGTCAAAAGGGTTGGTGAATGGCACAGAGACAAAGCCTCTTCAGTTGCTTTCCACTTACCCCTCTGTGAATTCTGTGGTTGGACCGACTTCTCAGGTTTCCTCCATTTCAGAGCCATTACCTTCTGCTTCATTGTCCACGATTCATTCAGGCTGTGCAGAAAACCAGACGATTCAATCAGGAGTCTTAGAGGAACGCAGTGTTCTCTCAGTTGCCACAAAAGGTTGTTAATTTTGATGTATTTTGCTGTGATAGTGATATGTTGATTTGTTGTAGAAATTTAATGAGACGTCTTAATTTTATGTTGTTGACTTCTAGAAATCTGGCAAAATTTGCCCGAGTATTTCGTTTGGCTGCCTTAGTTGTGTATTTTCCTCTCAAAAAGTTCAGTGTGTCAAATGATTGTCATTGCAAAACTGCTATCAGATTATAGAATTTTTCTGAAGACTATAGAATTATACTTATATTTTGTTTATTTCGTAGTCTTATTGTGAAAAATTCCAGGCAAATGATACCATTTAAGTGTTCTTTTTTGTTTTTTACTGGATTCACCCTGCCTACCATTATGTTTTATAATATCATGTAAGGTTTACTGTTATATTAGTGCAAGTTTACTATTGGAAATTTTACTGCATCTTTTTCAATTTTGAAAAAAGTTAATAATATGAACCCTTTGATTGGACAACTCGCATCATCTATAAAAATTTCAGGAGGGTAATTTTAAATTCTCAATCAAAGGAATGTGTTGCCTAAGACTTTTGGACATATCTATTGCCAGTAATGAAGTTTTTATGCTGCTAGATACTTGTGTGTTTTAAGTAATGGTACTGTCATTGCAATATACACATTATTGAGTTTAAACTTTCTGGTATTTTTACTGGGGGTATTTTGACCTAAATAGTGGTCTTGTTTACAGTCTTTAAAAACTGTATATAGTGTGTTCTGTACATTTTGTGAATGCCAAATGGTTGAATGGGGTTTTTCTAATTTTTTTTGCAGATGCTGGTGTAAGGAAGCAGTCTGGTGAGTCCGGGGGTCCCAAGTCCATGATGCCCATTCACCAAGGGACCTATCCCCTTCCCACACATCACCTGAGTGTGCTCACCTATCCCCCTAACCACTGGTTCTCAGCTTCCGGTTAGTAAAAACATAACTTTGATGCATGTATTTGATCTGAAAAACATGACTTGACTGAATGTTTTCACCTGGGCTTTAAGGAGGGACCTCGTTTTGTCATTGCTCTCAATGTTTCATTTTTGGGAATAATGTTAGCTGTGATGGATGACGTATATTTTCTTGAGTGATCATGTGTGTTTTTCAGAGTATTTAAATTTTAAAAATTGTTTGTAAGAATACCCATTTGGAGGGTATTTTAGAAACATAGAAAATGCCCAATTTTTTTGTAATTTTGTTTGTGAACCTTTTTTTTACTTAGTAAATGAAATATTTGGCGTACAATCCCTAGCAATGAAAAATAATGTGGTAATCAGTTTCTGATCAAAGATGGCAATGATTTTTTTTAGATGAAAGCAGGGAGTGAGAGGCCAACTGACTTAGCTCTTATGCCTTTAATATAGTTGATGTGAATACAAAATTTAATGTTTGGTTCCCTTTATTACAGATACTGTTAGTCGATTGAATTTTCACGGTGGAAAGGACTTGAGTGACATAAAGGTGAGTTAAAATTCACTTAACGTGCAACATTTTAACTATAGCAATTCCTTAAATTAATTTTATTTACTATTGGATTGAGAAGCTGAGATAACAAATATAATATTTAGTATTAGTTATAGTTGTGAACCTTATGAAATGGCATAGTTAGGAGATTACTGTAATTTAAATTATTTATAATCAATAAAAATTGTTTGCTTTGTTAGGCCAGTGCTTTGATTGTATGTACCGTATTGTAGTTAAAGATCCGAGGGCTTAAAAGTCATGTGACCTAACGAGGGGAAACTTACGTAATAATTGCTGGAGCTACCTATATCAAACAAGTTTTGATGAAGGCATGAGAGACACAATAAAAATTACGGTTTGCAATATTATTTTTGCATTGCAGCTTGGAATATTCAATTGATTTGGTAGGGATTGTGAACTCTCATCCTGGTGTAAGATTGACTGTGATTATTTATACAGTTGAAAACAAATTGTCTGTATGCATTACAAGTTAATGTGAAAGGATTGAGGCTGGGATGAGTGGATAATGGAATGGAGGAGTCGGGAATGTCAGTGGCATAAATTATGGGGATTAAACCAAGATTACATGTTTTGCTTGCACCAACTGAACTGCTGCTCTGAAATCCTTGGAGCCAATTTCCCCCTGCACTCGGGCAAGCTTTTTATAAGTTTCTTAACCTCTCAGTTAGACAATTGAAATGCATGTGGCATTGCAGCAGGATGTCATGGGTACTGCAAGTTCTCATAGCATTTGTCTGTTCGGAAATTAATGAAAATGACTACCTTGTGTAGTGAAATATATGGGTCTATACTGTTTAAAAGGTATATTTTCTTAAAGCTGCTTTGTTGCTCCTGTGACTTTGTAACATTACAGTGATTTATATTCTTTCTTGAAGAAACAGTTAAAGATTTTTGTAAAATATTGAGGTTAATACAGTTGGCATTAAAAAGTAGAATGTTCAGTGATTTTATCCTTATTCTCTTTTTCTTTATCAAATTGTTGAATGCAATGGTATTTGACTTAATGTTATGAAATATATTACCAAAATTAAGAGTCCTTGCACATTCAAGGGTAAGGAAGTTAAGCTACTGTCAGCATGGGTGCTCATATTAAAAATGTTATTATTGAAAAATCTATGGAAGGAATACAGTCAAACTCTGTGTTTGTGCTATTGGAATTTAGGTTTTTCCTGTAATTTCCAGCATTGTCACCACATCCCATAAAATTTCCTATTTTTGCAATGTGTGTGGAACCCTACATTGACATAATTTTATTTTAAGTTTTCTAAATATTTGCTGGTTTATAAAAATGTCACATCCTTAAACAGTTACTCATGTGCATCAGCCTTTATTAAAAAAACTTTTATGACTTTTTTCATACATATACCCTATGAAAGATAAGAGAGAGAGCAGTAATGTGAATGGTGTTAGCAAAGAATTTGAATATGTCAGGGCAGTCAGAGCCCCAGTAGTGATGGGAATATGAACTACCTAATTTTGTAGTCTGTCTGCCAGGAAAATATCTGTGCTATGAAATTAATACATTGTGTGACTAGGAGTTAGTTAGGTAATTTACACATTGTAAGAACACCTGAGGGAGACGATTCATATTTCTGCTGAGGTTGAAATTATAAAGATAAATCATTGAAGCTTGGTTAATTGCATCAAAAACATCAAGTCAGAATTAATTTTATTTTCTCCAAAAAAGTTTGAAGTTAGTCAACTGTTTGTACTAGCCAAATGGCGATGTTGCATAGATTCTCAATTGAAATGTTTTCATTGATAAATTAGAAATGTAAATATCATCTGACTTAAATGGAAAGATGAGGCATTTTCAATAGTGAAAATTCTCCTTTTCCAGCATTTACACTTTTCTTGAAATCCTAAGTAAAGTGCAAATAAGCGATTTCATTGTATGTAATTCATTTGACCTCAAAAAATGTGTAGGGAGATTTGTGCCAAAATTAAAATCTTCAAATGGGATTTGGAACATATCTTCTCGATTGTATGTTAAATGATTTTGGTATGGAAGATTAGAAAGGTGGCACTTCACTTCAACTAACATTGCTTCCATTTTCAAGTTATTTGGCTTAACTGAGGGTATATCTTATGTACTAATAATTATGTTCTTCAAAAGCATGTTAAATATTTGTTTTGCACTTCTTTGTTTTAGTGATTCTGTAGATATTATTCAGGTACTGGACCAATTGGTTTAAGGTATTAGACTCAATGATATTATAGTTAAGAAAAGAATCATTCATTAGTTAAAATATTGCAAATATCTTCGTACATGGATTGCTTCTCTAATCAAATTAAATGAGTAAAAAACCTTATTGAAATATCCGCACAACTTACTTTTGCCATAAGAAACTTCCTCTCCTACATGACATAACTTTAGAACTAAAAAAGTAGGTATGCCATTCTGTTATGTTTATTTTACTATGTTATATGGAGCTAGGAGTTAAATCATTATTGGGTGCATTAGAAAATAAGTTACTGGTATATGATGAGTATCAATGTAAGCCAAAGAAGAGGTTATGAGGTTGTCATGTAACGGGAAGGCTAGGTTAAAAATCAATATAGGTCGAAAACTAGCAGTGGATAAGTTTGCCTTTCTTGAATATTAAGGTCAACATAATCGGGACACATGAAGAAAAATTGCATTTGGCAAAGAATATTTAATAATGAGAGGGATGCAAGGATGTTACAAAAAGACTCGTTAAAACTTTGATATGGAGAATGGTTTTCAATGGTATGGAAGCATGATCATTGAAACAAGACTACGTGAGTAGATTGTGGTCTTTTGAAGTGTAGGTGTGTGGGAGAATAGAAATGGTAAAATGTATGGATAAGAAAACAAATGAAGAAGGAAGTGATATTAAGGGATCGTCATCATAGGTCTAAAGGAGGCAGGAAAGATAGATGTGCATTTTCATAGGTGATTTTGACGACTTATGTAGGGGAGAATTTGTGCAATCACAAATGGGGTAGGAATTTAAATAGGCATGGCATGTTAGATGGAATGAAGGTCAGAAGGAAGGATGCAGAATAGAATGATTACTTCTAGTGTCAGATGTCAGATACTGTTTTGCTTTGTATTGTAAGGAAATATATGTTACAACCATTTTTAATTCGATGTTCATCCAAAATCTTCCTTACCAGGTAGAATGTCAATAATATTAATATGGAGCCTGAACACTTAAACAGTGTAGCAGAGTGAAAATTGATGTCTTTGAATTTGTGCTGCAGGTGAATGCTAAAAATATTGTGTTGATCAAGTTGAATTTTGGAAGTACTAGAAAGGTTATTCAAAGTGTGTGGAGTCTTGAGTTCTATTAAAATCTGCAATCTTCAGTTTTACTTTTTTCCATCAAAAGTAAGTGTCGACTTGCTCCCAAGATATGTACAAAACTTTATTTTTGAGTTAAGATTTTGTGGGTTGACTGATGCACAAGTTCGACCTATGCACAAATATGTGTTGATCGGAATATTGTGGACTTATTCAGTTAATTATCTCCTCCATTTCATGTAGAGTAAGTCCCTGGATGAAAATGGAAATGCTGTAACTGTGCCCCAAGGATTAAACCGAGATGCCCATGAGAAAGGAAAAGGAAAAGTTAGAAGGCTAAAGGTGAGAGTGACAACTTAAAATGTTTCAGGTCTGTCTTTTTGGAGTGTCAATTTTTATTGGCTAAAATACTTAAGTATTTCATGCAAAAGTACACATAATTAAATGGAGGAACAAATAGTTCCTTTTTTGTGGAAGCCCTTAATTCTTTGAATATGCTGAGAAGTATATCATATTCTCTGATATACAAATAATATCATAACTTCATCTGAAATTACCACTTTCAATTTTGAGAAGCATGGATTTGGTGTGCTTTGCTGATCATCTTTGTGGCATTCCTCTTGCATGACTTTGTTTATGATATTGTTTTCATGTTTGATTTCATTGGAGAATTAGTTATTTTACCAGAAAGTAGATAGGTAACAGTTACACAAGTAAAACTGTTTGCATATTTTTGTTAGAAATTAATATAATTGACTATTCTAGTGATTCTTTCGTCAGTATTTTTAGGTGTGATATGTAATTAAAGAGAAAGTAAAGAATTGTGCATTGCATTTATGCACATTGAAGAAACATTGGTGTTCTTAATCCCGTTTGGTGTTGCCCTATGAAACATCTGCCTACTTATTGCTTTTCTAGAACCCCAGTAGCAATCATTAGGTACTTATTCCATTTGATGAGAACACCACCACATATGAAAAATTCAAGTTGGGAACACTCACTAAAACACAGTCCCACTGAAATTCTTGTTTCAAATTATTTTTGAAAAAAAAATTAATTCATGATTTCAAGCAATAAACAATTTAAAAAAGGGTCATAGCATGGTTAACATTTATCCAGCTACTAATAAAAGTAGAAAACTCTCAAGGTATAGCTACAAGCAATTTTATCTGAATACCTGTTTTAAGTGGGAATTTCCTTTGGGTGAGGCATCAAAACTAATTTTATCAGTTCATCATTCACCAACAAATACTCATGCTACAGGAAAAAAATGCTCATTTGGGTGTAAATGTGTTGGTGTATGTTGGTTTACCTGAAGGAAACAAGGCAGTAAAAATGGTTGCACAAAATCTAAAGAAAAACATTTTAACCTTAAAAACATGAATTCAGAAGTCATCTAACTGCAGTCCACATTTTTACCATGTGAAATGTGCATATGATACATCCATGTAGTTTAAAAATATTTTCCATTAGTGGATATTATAACTGATGACATTTGTTATGAACAGGAGAACGCTGAAATCAAGCACTTCACTGAACTTGCTGTCTGATTGCCTTTCTTCAATGTTATTGTCATACTGCTTCTGTGAAGGACAGCGCAACGAAAACTATAATGCTTTGTTGTTCATTTTGGTCAAAAGGCATATATAACTTCTCAGTATTAGACCATTTACATGGACTCAAAAACGTTTATGAAATAGGAAAATTAACATGGCTACTAAGAGATGATAAGCAATATTACCAATACTCACAGCTAATAGGAAAATTCAACATTTTGAATTCCTCAAAGGACTCATCCACAATGTGATACAATTTGCATTTTAAAAGTTTAGACACTTCTCTTTTAAAAATAGTGGGGGACAGATTTAATTGATTTTTGGAGTTAATTGTAAATTTGGGAAGCAGAATGGTAAAGACCTTGCATAAAGGTGGTTAGGATTTAGCTATCTTCATCTGCAATGATATAACATAACATTCATATGTAATTCGTTGTAAGATGGTCTATTATATATTTTGTTCTTCTTTGATATTACTGCTCCATTTAATTTTTCAGTAAGTCTAGTGAATTTGAAGAATGCTACTTTGTATAAAATTTTAGTATTACTGGTAATTTTACAATTGTAAAAAAATGTTATAAGCTATGCATGTAATGCAATGCTGTTTGTAGGTAAACATTGACTTTCTAAGAGCAAGCTAAATCTGTGTGAAACAGTGGTGAATATAGGGTACCTATGGAAATAATAAAAAGAATTTTTCAATATTCAGGGTCTGTCCCAAGAATAAAGCATTTTTCTTATCTTTTTTTAATTGGAAGGCATTGTCTGCAAAGAGTTTGTGCCTCAGGGACAAACGGAGCATAGTAAGTTTTCCGTGGAACTTCCTGAAAGGCCCTCAAAAAGTGCACGTAATTAGAAAGGAAATCCTTGCCAATTGAAGGCTAGTTCATGACAACATGGCATTCCAAACTGGTTTCCTCATAACTGCATGCCTGGGCAAGGACCAGGTGGCAGTGCTGTCCCAGCCACCCCGTAGCTCCCATTGAGGCACAACCAGACTTCTTTTTGTTCCCAAGAATAAAAAAGCTTAAAAGGCCACCTTTTTGGATTACTGGATTATGTCAAAGAGGTTGTGATGAGATGCCAGAATTATGTTCCCATCACTGCATTCCAGGAAGCTAACTGTGACTTGCAGAGGCACTGACATGAGTTCAATACACAAGGGTGTTATCCTGAGGAAGTAAAATGTGCTTTGATATGTCATACATATTTTCCGGATTTATTCTGCTTAATTTTGGGGCAGACTGTTTGTGTCCAATAGCTAAAGAGTATACATAACCTGTCTATAGTGTCTTACAGGTGCTTAAAACCACTTAAATGATAAACAACGAGAAGTTAATTTTATCTAAATTGAATAAGCCTTTTCCGTATGGCTTATGGTTTCTCAAATTTTTTCACGTTAAGATCTTCTGGATGCTCCTAGTTTATATCAAGGGACAATGTTCATATTAATCATTTTATTCTCATCCTGTGATTCATTTATTTTTGAAAACGCATCAATATGCTTTAAGAATAATTCAGTGGATGTACTAATGGATACCATCATGCATATACATGTTACAAAATATGAAGTTTGGACATTGATGGATATTATAAAGCTTGGATTTTGAATATAAGTATGTGGGATTTGTGTTGAAATAAGTTGAAAATAAAGTTATACATGAATTTTTCAATTTTAATGATGTTGCTCGCAGAAATGTAGCTATTATATGTGTCAATTTCTATCATTTCAGGTTCAAGATGAAGGGTACATGTCACAAAGCGTAGAAGGATATTGTGGTGACCAGGATCTAGATCGAGTACTCAAGTTTATTGGCATGGACGAGGATAAGAAGTCGAAGAATTCCTGCAGTGGTCCAGTTGATCGTGTCCGTCGGAATAACATACGCCGTGAGAGTGATCGGAGTGTTGGGTCCGAGTTCACCAGAGTGCGGAGTGCACGGGACAGAAATTATATGGAGGAGGATATCGCTACGGCCTCCTCGGATAAGACGTCCTCGGGACCCAAGGTGGGACCACGATCAGCCGGGGGCGGGAGGCAGAACGAAATCCAACGCGGCAACATGATGAAGAAGTCCAACAGCCTTGAGGAGATTTCACGAACAAAGAGTGAAGACCTCACCATACCTGCATCTTACAGCCTGCCATCCAAAGAAGTGGTGGTGCCTCAGACTGTTGAGCATGTGGATGGGAAGGAAGGTGGTTGCGAAAGTGGTGCAAAAGATGAGGACATGTGCGATCACTATGAGAAGTTGGTCCGAGATGACAACAATGGTAACGCAGAAATTGTTGATAAATCTCTAGTGCCAAGTGCCCCTCCTAAAGTGCCAATTGCTGTCACATCCTTCAAGGAAGACTTTTATGCGGTCACCGATGCAAGTCCACAGGTGTTGGAGGAAACTGAGTTTCACGTTGTGACAAAGAAGCAGCGTCGGAAGAAGCGCAAGGGTGGGGCAAACGGGGATGGCGGAGGCAGTGGGCTGGATGGTCGTGGCGGGACTCAGAATACTCATAGTGGTTATTCATGTGGAGGTTCAGTTAACAACCACGGTGACCGCTCGGATGATTTCAGTCGAGGATGTGACCACATGGAGGAGGGCAACAAGGACAATAAAGCGGCCATGTGGGGGTCAGCGGGGGGTAGTGATGGCCGGTTTTGTAGCTACAGGCGTCACCATCGCCGTCATCGTGGGCAGCGATCTGGTGATTGCATCAAGTCCACATTCAGTGTGCCACCATCAGAGCATTCGGGTGAAAGCAGTGACGACACGGGCAGTGTTCACTCTTTGCCAGTTTCGTCTTCGGTGCCACGCCCCTCTGCCGATCGTTGTTCCACTTCAAGCGGTTCCACACCACAGGCATCTTATGCAGATATCGCACGAATGCCATTCAGCACGATGCCTGTGGTAGCAGGTAACGCAGGGTGTGTGCCTGTTGGAAACCTGACTGCTCTGGCTCCCACGCAAAAGCCCAAAGCCCCCACCACTGCAACTCCCTCTGGGCAAATCAGTAACTTTCCCCCAATGACCAGTGCTAACACACTAAGCACACCTTCTGTGCCACACTTTGCTAGTGCCAAGATCGGTACACCACCCGTCAGTGGCTACAAGACTGTCATTGTTGTCCCCACGCCTGTTTCCACTGTAGATCCTACTCAATCTGCTGTGTCTTGCACGCCACCTAACCCGAAGCCAGTGCCACAAGCCTTACCCTCGGAGGAACATGAAAATGTGTCCGAGGCTGAAGTTTCCATCCAAATCAGTGTGTCTGTTTCCCTTGAGCCCCGTAAAAAGGATGCTATGACTTGCACCACGCTCGATTGCAAAACAGTTGTGAATAACTACACTGCTTCCACTGTGTTCTCTACACAGCCTAAGATTGAAGCTGTGGAAGCGGCAGCTCACGGTGTTTTTACCAGTACCCCCAACATCCTTGAGGACTATTATCCATCCCTTCAAGAGAGCATACAAGAAAAAACAGAAAGACGCAATGGGAAATTGGGTCAACAGTCAGCTTCCATGAACAAAGTTAGTCCAGTGGAAGAGAAGCGAAGTTCCAAAACAACCACGGTTAGTTCCTCTGTCCCTTTTACTCGAGAGAACAAGGTGCCTGAGGCAGAAACACCAGTTTCACGTGTAGGTTTGGTTGGAGATAAAGCTGCCGCTGTTCCCGTCTTAGGAAAACCACCGCCAGTACCAGTGTCCAGGAAGACCAAAGAGCCCTCTGTTACACCGACTCGAATCAAGGGCACTGGCCGGAAACCTGGATTCCGATCTCTTCCTCCGGTTGTGATCATGGACCATCACTACAGGCAGGATAGTGCATCTAAGGAGGGCTCCACAGTTGGTGATTGCAATGATGTGGCGGGCTCGAGTACCAGGAATTGTACCTCTTCTGACATTGGGGGTTTCACGTTTGGCTTTGAGGTGAATGAAGAGCTCCTTGCCCTGAGTGCTGTGGACACTGTGGAATCTCACGATCCTCCATCCAGCTGTAGCTCCATCCTGGGCGAAGACAAGAGGTTGAATGGCAGTCCTTCTCTTGCGGTTGAAGAAGAATCCCCACAGTTACTCCCCGCCAAGCCTGTGATTTCGCCTGTTGCTCAGTGTGTGCCATCAGGTAACGAGTTGCCAGTGTTTCGTAGTCCTGGGGATATTGATACGAAAAAGTTCAACTATGAGAAGATTGTCTCGTTCATTGGATCATGTGAGTATTGCTTCTTCAACCCTTGGTCTTCTTTAAAAATAAATAAATATAGCCAATAATTTTATAGACTCATGCTAGGAATTAAGATGCTATGGAAAGAGTGTTTTCTTTCCCATGTGACTATACTGTTGTTAGTAGCGGAGACATCTCTTGGGCATCTTGCCGGAAGTTTATATGTCCTTTCCCAGTTCCTCCTTGGAAAGGTGAGAACCCAGCTCCTTCTGTTTGTTCATAGAACTCTCCTTTCCATTGAGAGTAGGATTTTCTCGGGGGACAAATCTCCAGGCCAGGGCAGTATTGGGAAAGGCCATCCTTCATCCACCTCCTTGATATTGCCTGCTTCCATGGTGAGAACATTGGTTAAGCGAGGCATAATGCCGGAAGCCACAAGGATGTTGAATTTTTCCAATTTCATCTCCTTTATGTTCTCATTAAAATGCATTCAAGCTCTTTATGTAGGATGGTTTCCTAGCTGAGAAAAGGTATAGGACTTGTCATGTGTCTTGCGAGTTAATTGGTGGGTCCATCTCTAGTACTAACAGTGGGTGGGGGGGGCATGCCTATCGGGAAGTAAGTAGGACCATGGAGGTTTAGGTACAGAGGGAGGGAACCTGTCGTTCAATTTGGTAATTCGTGTGAAGGCTGTGTTGATGGAATTGAGAGGTATTGCATCATGGAGGATCTTGGTGACTTTGTCCCTTGTCTTCTAGTTTCTTAAGGTACTTTAATCCCAGGAGCTATTTTTCCATTGAGGATCCATTTACACCTGATGATAAAATCCATCCCATGGAGGGAATTGGAATTGCTACATCATTGTTGTCGAGGGCAGTTAAGTTGAGGATTGGCCTAGGTTCATGTGTTACAGTTCGATGTTGAGTATACTGTAGATGGTTGTTTTTCTTCATTATCTCTGGTTTCACCACATTTGGTATTGGCAGATTCAAACATTATCTTGCTCCATTCAGTTTTATAGACAGATCTAAATTTCCTGTGTAGGATTTATGTATTCATTTATTATTATTCAATGTATTAATGTTTTCTATTTCTCCTCGTAGAATTCCCACACACTGCTGTATACAGGATGTCGTATTGTCTTACGCTCAATGTCTTATTGTCTAATACAAGTTCCTTGATTTTTCTGATATCTTCAGTTAAGATGTCTTGCAAAATGGCCAAAGTAAAACTTAAGTTTTAGAACATCGTTGAAAAACTTGAATTCTTGATAGTTTAATAGCAGACACTCTTTACATCAACTGGAAACAATCAGGGTGAGGAGTTATGTCGCTTCATTTGAGGATATAACTTGTTAATGTGACCAAAGTAACTGAAACGTTTGTTGGCCTTGTGAATTTGGTCTATGATTTTTAGACCCAAATTTCAACTCTTTCAGTCAACAAAAGCAGTCGTAAATTATAGGAGATGGATTACGAGCATGTTGAATCCTTGTAATGGTTGTTGCTTCGTAATGTTTTATGGCTAATATTAGATTTGCATTGGTAATATATACTAATATATAACTTAAGTTTGAAGTCTTGATTGTGACATGGTTACAGTTACACTACAGTAAACACAGTAATCAACCCGAAGGTCGGTTTAGTAGGTAATGATAGAGCTCACCCATGTACCAAGCCCGACGGCGTGTGAATATTCACACATCAGGGTAGGGGGGCCAGTTTCTTTCCCTGTGCCGGTTGTGGTTTCCCAGGAAGATCTGGTACCCGGAAAAATCAACTAGCTTGGGTGGAGCTGCAGGTGCCCAAAGTGCCTTGCCCGGGAATCGAACCCGGGACCCTCCGGTCAGCAGTCCAACGCTCTACCCGCTAGACCACCGCGACCCGCCTAGTTACACTACATATTATACAATTAGTGGAATGTTCATATTGAAACAAATACATCAGTACTTTTTGGATGGCATGATTTGCCATGAAATGGTGACATGTCTCACTCCAAAGAGCATTTGTGGATAAGTCCTGTTGTGTCAGAGTTGTTAATGAGAATATTCAAAATTTCTTCAAAGAGACACAGTTGTCTTAGATTACATAATTATTATTATAGATATTATGTTATTTCAGCAGTAACAGCTGCATAAAACCTGCATTTTAGTTATGAATGTTTGGAGAGACCCTGAAATGGCTGTGTTCAGGAGTAAATGGTGATTGACTCTTCCAACCTTAAAAGAGTTGGTTGAGTTTAAAACCTTCATGTTATTTATGTGAATACGAGGGATATTATAAACTTTTAATGATTACTAAAAACATAATTGAGATAGGAACTTAATTTTAATTTGTTATTCTAAAGACTTCTCTACATAGTCACCATCCAGAGTTACACTTTTCTGCCAGCATTTCTTGACCTTTGAAGACCATCTTTGTAGAAGTCAATAGGCTGCATTGAAAACCATTTTTCAATCTCTTGAGTAACTTCATTAGTGTTGTCAAATCTCAGACACCAAAATGGTTTTATTGAGTCCTGGGATTAAGAAAAGTGAGTTGCCTGGGCTAGATCAGGAGAATAGGGTGGATGTTTCAAAATTTCAAAGCTGTATCACTTTGATTGCTGGTCACGCCATGGCTGCAATTGCTGGTCTTACCTTGTTTGCTTCTGGAAAGGAGTCGGTATTCATGGAATAATTGAAATAAAAGCATGCAGACACCTTTAACATGTGCAGTTTTTTGTAAATATTCTTATTCATGATCATTTGGATGGTTGTCCTCTGAGGTCCTATTGGATAAAGTCCTGCACGTTCTTCACTGTGATGGCATCATCCTGGAATGATGGTCTTCCATTTGGTCTTGTAATCATTGGTGAAGAACATGCGGCCAGTTTGAAAATTCCTTTTCCACCTGACAACTGTGTTGGTTATCATTTCCATAAACAGCCATCATTTCTGAAGTTTATTGTCCCTGGCATAACTAGGAATTAACATATATTGAAATGAAATTATTTACTTTGTAATTCCACAGACTTTCTTTAGAATATGACCCAGGCTTCGACGTTGAACTCCGTCATCTGATAACATTCAATGTCAAAACCTGGGTCATTCTAAATAAACTGTGGAATTACAAAGTCAATGATTTCATTTCTATAAGCCATTGTTTCATGGTGAATTTGCCGGGGACTGTAACCTTTCAAATGAAGGAACATAATCACCCTGTGGACCTCTATATTCTCCATCACTTCAGTCTAAGACTTAGTGAAACAAAGCAAATCAACATTAATAGCTGCAATTTAAAATATTTTTGTACATTAAAATCTATTAATATACAGGATAAATTTTATCCAGGTATCTGGGCTATTTCTTAGTAATAATTACTTAAAAATGATGTCCCCATGTGTATTCAGTGTACCTTGAATGGGATGTGGTTAGGAGTAGCAGCTGCTCATGGTTCTTCCAGCCTTAACAATTGCTTGAAACATGTTTACTCTAAAATCAGCAATATGCATCTGTTGAAGGGACAGCTATTTGAAACCTTCATGTCAGTAATTTATACTAACAAGCCAGTTCCAATTACAATTTTTGAAATTATTTTGTAAAACACTTTAGATCAAATAACCTCCATCTGTTTTTACAAATTAGATCATTTTTAGGGAAACGTTGAGGGGGAAAACTTGACTTTGTGAAATGAGGGATTGGTCCTCCAAATTTTATATTTCACATGTATTTTGTTTCTCTACACTTACCTTTCTTTTAGTATTTTCATGCAGGAATGCTGCTTTGAACCTTTTCTTTTACTATGAGGGCCATGCCATGAATTTTCTAAGGATTATTGGGCGACCCACATTTTCTACCTCCCAGTTCCCAATACCAGAAATTATATCATTATTGGCTTGCTCCCATGATCCTGATTTTGAATTAAAGTTGATGACAATGAGCTCAAATTCAAGGAGGTCCTCTATAAAATGTTTCCAGGGAATGAAATTTCAAAATGTTATCATATTTACACTTTAGAGTTCTTATCCAAAATACGGAACAACATTAGAAACAAGCTATATGCTGACAAATTGTTCAAATGTTTATTTTCTAAGGAGTTAAAATACGAGGGCCTAAAGATATATGCCAACTGCCTGCCTGATATGGGCACTATTTACGGTAGGTTGTTGAAAAACTCATTTTTTTTCCATTCGTTTCAGCTTGGGAAGATGTGATGAAGGAGGTGAGTGTTCCTGCAGCGAAGCCAAGTAGCAATAGGGTGCAATATTATGATGGAACACAGTGAAACAGGCATAATCCTGTTTTCCTTGCTCATCTCATGGCCATTTGAGATATCCAGGATATATGTTTTGACATTTAAGCTATTTAAATTTAAAAATTCAATAGGGGACCACAAAGGTTATCCCTTTGTCCTCATGCCTGTTCTATATTGTTTGAATTTCAAGCAAGAGAGGCAAAATCAATTTGTTCATCAATCTTGGTGTTTCCTGAAAATGAGTCAAAAGCATAACAAGCTGATACCAGATGCTGAGGATCAACAAGAGTAACAGTTTGATGACTAGTGTGAAAGTGCTTCAGAAAGGGTATCTGATGTGATACCTCTCTAATCATTGTTTTGAGTTTTTTATTTAAAAAAACATTGTGATGAAGGTCCTTGAGGAGATAAGTGGGTATTTCCTTGTTTCCTCAAGCCTGCTTGAGCACTGTGAAGTTAGCTGCATTATGTGATAGCATACTTTAAAGGTGTGCGCAACTGTGAATTCAAGGTGCTGGGAGTGGGAGTGAAAGTTTGTTGATTGAATGTGATGGATGCTTGCTTGTGTGGGAATGATTGTGTTGTTCTCCCTTACCCTTTCCTTGTGGAGCCAACGGGTCACTATAGAGTTTCTTAAACATTGGCTGTTTTGTTGGGTAAAGCGTCCTTTTCAAATGCCTCCTCCTTCTATCGTTTTGTAGTTTGTGAATCTCCCCCAAAATCCACCTTGCCTACTCACTTAATCATTTTATATTGCGTGAGCTGCATTGATTCGAATTGCGTGTCATATGGGGGAAGGGGAAGGAGAAGAGAAGAATGCGTGTAATGGACATGCTCCTCGATCAAGGTGCAGGGCTGCCTTTTCTGTTGTTTCCATGAGAAATGCCTTTATTTTCATCGAGTCCTGGAGAGATTCCTATTATTTTTGTGAATGTTCAAGAGCTTGGAAATGTAATTTTTCACTGGTCAGTGTCACCTTCGTGCGTGATCTTTTCCAGTGTCCTAATCCTCTTGGCTGGACGAATGGTAATCCTGGTGGTGAGCGATGAATGCGTTTTGATGGGAGTGTGAATGCGTGCATGAATGAGAGTGAATGAGCAAGACAAACAAAAGAAGCAAAAAAGTCATATGACTTACATTTAAAAAAAAAGCAGTGTTCCTAAGGCTGCTCTCAGGAAAGACTCATTTAATGACTTAACATTTTTCTTATATTTGGCATAACTGTTACCATAATTGGATTTGAAAT
This sequence comes from Hetaerina titia, assembly GCA_037158775.1. Classification (NCBI taxonomy): domain Eukaryota; kingdom Metazoa; phylum Arthropoda; class Insecta; order Odonata; family Calopterygidae; genus Hetaerina; species Hetaerina titia. The sequence goes on from CM073772.1 coordinate 8,563,084, forward strand.
TTTAATGGAAATGAATGTTTTGGATATTGGAGACTTTCAGGCTGAGTGTGTTCAACTCGAAACGTGGTTTGCCTCATCTCCCCATGTTTGCCAATGCAATAGCTCCTATTACCTAAATATCTTGATCCTTTTTGTTTGGTATTGCTGTCAGTTAAGATAAAAAATAAGTACTCCACCCCTTATCGTATTTATTTTAATGGCTGTTTTCATAAAAAATACTGCCCTCGGATCATTGCCGTTGATATACATTACCATATTTGAGAGTAAAAAATTTATGTGAATAAAAAAATGAATGTTTAAAAGATGTTATGGAGTGATTGAAAGGGGAACTTAAAAACGGTTTGATGATTATCAGCAGTGCTTTTGCTCGTGGTTGCTATAAAACTACTGTGCTTGCACTGCATGTGGTGACAATATATAATTTTTCAGCTTTGAAAAATAAATGCATTGTAATTTCTGTTTGGCAGTCTTGACTCCATCATGTTATGTATAGGGCTGAAATGTAAAACTGAAGAAAAAATCAAAACTATATTTTGAACTTAGTGAGCTAAGAGTATATTGACATATTTTTTCTCCTTTTTTGTTTGAGTGTAACAATGTGTCATTGAACTGTTGCTAGAAAAGACTGGTGGAAGTAACCAGTGTGTTACCCTTCCTCCACATGTTATTCAAAGCCACTCTGTTATAAGAGGTGAAATATTTAGTTAACAAACATGAAATTCCTATATACTTAACCATGCTTTGTGGTCATAAATTAAGCCTCGTGAGTGAGTTTGTCCTGAGAAGAGGGGAAGTCACTTGTGAAATTTGCTAAAGTATGAAAGGCACACACACATGCATACCACTTTGAAGGGCATCGGAGGGGCGAGTGAATGTGTGGCTTTCAAGGAGAGGATCGCCAAAGGGTGGTTTGTGCATCCAGCTGTGACTTTTAGATGAGCATGCGGTGCACAGACAAAAGAGAAGGCAGATTGGCATCCGTGTGTGTGCGTGTGTCTGAAGATAACGACCCGTGGTTGGGTCAACCAAAGCGTTGAAATTTGGTGATAATGAGACTTCTTCAAATCTAGCCAAGACTACATCAAACGTGTGTATGTGTGTGCTTGCACGATTGTCTGAAGGGAGTGCATGAGAGAGAGCAAGATTGTGTGCACGCTTGTGTACTAAAGTCTTGCGCAACATTCTGTGTACGGGTGTGCACATCGTTTTCTTCCTTTGAACTGCATAATGAGTGGTGATCATTGGTGCAGTTGTGAGCATGATTTAAGCCTGCCGTTTGTGGACAAAAACAATGCTTTCCCTATTTCCCCCCTCCCCTCGACCCATTCTTCACCCATTTCCTCAGTGATGTACACGGTATGTGTGCATAAATACACACACAACCACGAGCCCCTGTACCCCACTGTCCCCTACCTCTTCTACTTGGCCCATACTTATATTTCTTATCCCTACTGCACACCCTCCACTCCTCTTCACCCAGTTATTCAATTACCCCATTGCAAAGAATATATTTGCTCCCCATATGATAAAAGCCCCAAGGTTGAAAGTAGCACCTTGCTGCTGCAGCCATATGCGAAGGAAGGGTGGAGGCAAATAATCCTTCCTTTGTTGCACGCCCCTCCTTTCCAAGCCCGTCTCTTATATCGCTCAAAGGCACGCACTCCCATACCATCCCTCCCCTCCCCCTCCATTCCACCCTCTCCCTTTACTCCCCCACACCCACTATTAGCAGCACTTAATCCTGAGAGATCCAGTGGGACTTGTTTCAAGTGGAGCAATACTCAACCACATTTTGGCTCTGGATCTGTGGCAGTCGTCAGTATAACCTTCCAGTTGTTCAACTCGACTGACATTCTGGATTGTCTGAAAAAGAACCTAATCAAGAGTTATTTTTCCTTCAAAAAGGTTTTGGTGGCAGCATTTCCTCTCATTGCAAATGCACTGCATCCAAAGGTGTATGAGATGTTGATTACTTGCATTCAGCTCATCTTAATTTTGCTTTCTCAGTGTGCACTAAGTCAAGATGCATGTAAATAAGATTGCGGGAGTTCCAAGAAATATTAAAAAGTGCATATTTGTCTGTTAAATTATAAATTAATTTCCTACCAAAATTGTTAATTGAGTTGAAGGTAATATCCATTGGCATTAAAGTTTCTGGAACCACAATAATACATTTTGTATCACTGTCACTACAACTTTTGCTTAAGAATTCATGCTTATGCAAGCGTGATTATTTGGTTGTGTTACACATCTGAAATTCCGATGGGTGGCTGTATGATCAATGACCCCATTGTACAGTCGTGATTTGTTATTTATTTTTCAATTCTTTGACAGCAGCCCTTTAATTTTCCATGATCTCTCAGTCAACTGGCATTGCTTTGTTTTCATATCTTGAGTTTAAATAAATATATGGACATTACTGTGGGGCTTTTACTTTACTAGCTTTCTCTGATGGTACGGAATTGGTACCCTTCAGGCAATCTAATGCTCTTAAAAGTGTGACTGTCAAGAACTTGTCACATGTTGGAATAACCATTGAGAACCATAACTTTGCTGGCATAACTATTTTGCTAGCAGTAATTTTGATCATTTGCCTAAGAGAAATTGGGAGTTAACTGACAAAGGCATCCATCTATTTAGAAATAAAAGTCCAAAAGGAGTAAGATAATGATAGAAGATTTTAGCACCAAATCTTCTCCTGCCGTCTGACCAAGTGAACAACAATATGTGCTAAATCATTCTTGATACATTGTCTTGGCAAGTTTAATAATTATGCAGTGTTTTTGTGTCAAGTTAAAATTGTCTTGTTGACGTTTGAGTTATTGGAATCTTGTCTTAACATTACTCCAGATTTATTCAGGCAAATGTTGGGAAAAAATGTAACCCCTTTTCCCAAGTTGCTAATAATCTTGTGTGCTGAACTCTGAATCAAATATACCTGCTGTGAAACAAGCAAAGTATTCATAGGCTTTGGGAATTCCAACATACTTTGTGAACGTATAAATTTGTAAAGAAAAGAGATTCCACGAGTGAAACTGAATAGTTGTATTTTGTATTGCGAACTGTTAGTTTAAGGTATTTATGGTTATGTAAATGAAACTATTCTGCAAAACTATTTTACCTGTTGCAAACATCAAAGACCCAATAATACTCATACAGAAATGAAATGAATCAATCTTGTCAAAATAAACTATGTAGTAGTATTTTTGGGGATATTCTCTGAGGATGAGTGGAAGCATACTTCACATTGCTCCTTGAGAAATAATTTCATACCTGAGTCGTTTATTCAAATTAATTAAATTTCATTCATCCTATTATTACCATACATTGAAAGTATATACTATTAAGACCCCTTGGTAAAAAATTGTGTGGTGTCCAGTAAAATTATGTACCCCTAGGTTAGGCATTTTGAGGTGTTAAATTTAATACACAGCAAGACCCAAAATTAACACCCAGTTTTAGTTCCAGAAATGTCTCCCCTAGTCGAACGCCATGATTCCCATGGGTACTTAACGAGACCTCTGCCAACTTTTCGTACATAATGCAGTCAGTTGCACCAATTTTACCATTGGCTATGTAGAGGTGCTTCAGTGTAAATTAAGTTATTCTGCCATTTTATGGATGGCTATAATTGTACAAATGTAATGTTTACTTCATTAGAGAATCAAGTGTGGCAGGAGAACTTATGCCAAACAATTATGGGGACAAGAAAATTTTATTTATTTTATTTAATATCTTTATGATGTTTTTTAATTAATTCTCAGGGTAAATAATTTTATACCATTAAAATAGTATTGTCTGCACTGGAAGCAGTACACAGCTTTCCACAATTTTTCATCTCTATCAGTTATGGAGTCTTAATTTTGGAAATCCTAATTCATTCTTCCAGCTCTATCTGATATTCATTTATCAATTTCTCTGCATCACATTATTATAATTAAACACCATTTGATTTGGTGTTTAACGTCCTGCTAGTTTCAATAATTCCATCAATTAAATTTTCCTCTTCATAGCACTAGTGTTATGGTAATCTATGATACGAGAGTAACAAGTTTGCGAATATTCATAATGGATAATGTGTATCACGTAACTGGACTGATGACCTGCGTGGGAATTTCAAACTAATTGTGTATTAATGCCATAAAGTTGTAGATTCTTGTGATTTAAGTTGGCTTCCTGTAATTTTTCTCAACTGTCTGAATAATGTACTAAGAATGATTTCGTGTCACGCATTTGTCACAATTCTCGATTTCGTTGGAGTGTTCAGTTTAGAGGTTTTGGCCTTTTCATGATTCAATCTTGGATAGTGGCATTAGAGTAATAGAAGGGTTAAGTATTTACTTTTCGATATAAAGATTTAAAACCTCATTGTGAATCACTTACTTCATAGCATGCCTATTGACTAGAAGGCCTATTTTTCAGACTTGTTTTATTTGGAATTAAAGATCGCAACACAACAGAGTTGATGACTGTAAGTGATATAGTATGTCCATTAATTTTGTTCTCATGAAATTAAAATGTAAATGAGTTTTTTTGAATTGCGGGTAATGTTTGACCAAAAGTGGAAACAAAGTTTTTTTTACATTCAACTAGATTTTAATCAGCTATTGCATCAGGGGTTGTAAATTTATTTTTCTGAGAAATTGTTTGCTACTAGGAATGGGAAACTCACAGCTTGGGAGTTTTCCAAGACAGTCTCAGAGTAATTGCAAGATTCAGCTGCTGTATCAATAGAAAAAGAGGGAATTCAAAGAGAAGTATGTCCTATAAAACCACAGCAAGGTCCATGGGAGAGTACAAAGGGCAACCGTTGCAGTGGTCTTGTGGGATATCTAATACTATGTTACGAATAGTGAAGAGGAGTCCTGTGATGGTATTAGGAAAATCAAGTTAATAGCTAATGGCTCATGATATTGTTTTTATATGCCTATCCAATTGATAATAAGAGCCATGTTGATGCATCATTAACACCTCAGTCAATTTTTTAATGAAAGTTTTTAGTGAAAATTCAATGTTGCTCAGCCCTAACTGCATGCGACTAAACCTGGTAGGAAGGTATGTGAATGTTAGGGATGATAATGAATGGGGAAAAGAATGTTGCTTAGAGGCCTTAAAGAAATGAGGGAATGAAGAAAATTTGTATTTTTAAAAAGTGATAATAAACATTTATTTTGAACAGGACAGATCAAAAATAGACATGCTAGTGAAAGTTGGGATGAGTTGCAGTGCAGAATATTTTACTCTGAAAGTAATCTGAGCAATTTTATTTGCATTTTGAAATTCACAGGGAAGCTTGTGAAATGGAATGAGACCAAGTCTTGACATGGACAGAATTTCTTCTTCATACATGCATTTTGCTTGGAGGTCAATTAATCTTCTATTGTGGCGATTGTAACTGGCGTTAGTTACATCATTGGAAATATTGTACTTAAAGAGGAGCTGTAGGTAACGAGGGGGCCGTAATTGAAGCTAGATAAAATAAATACAACACACTAGGCTACTATAAATGTAAAAAAATGCATTCTTTCCCTCTCTGCCGAACTCTAGTTCAGTTATGGATTTTGTTCTTAAGTACTCTGCTAACCAGCGCTTGGGTGTTTGACAGGAGGTGATTACACACCATACTACTTATAACCCAAAATATTTCTCCCGCTAACCGCGTCCGGATAATGTTGTTCTGATCTCTTATCGTTCGTGGGAAATTTGACGTCTCAACCGAAAGAGGACAGAGTAAGTTACAATAGGGAGTTAGGACGCTGATGACCGGGGAATTGAGAGGGGAAGTATACTTGGGTTATTTTAGTGCCAGGTGAGATGGAAGGATAGCGGAGATCATTGGATTGATAGTTCCAGAGTAATCTATAGCGAAGGGGAAGAGAGCCAGCGAGGGGTGTCATTAATATTGAATGAAAAGGTAGGATGATCCAAGTTAACACTGAGCAAGCCCCTGAAAGAAACATGCTATTAGGAGTCAAAGCGAGACGACAAGCAATCATAACGGGGACGGAGTTCATAAGGTATGTAATCAGCTGGGGCCATAATTCCGGGTGACGCTGTACTAAAAAAAATAGACACAACTAAAGTTGTCCCTTTAGTCCGGTTTCCTTTTAAAATTTTAAAACTATGTTAAAAAGTTGGGGTCATTCTCTAAAATATTACTTAATCCCCTTATTTTAAACCTTTCTCTGGCCCTTTGATGTTTGTTACCCTGTGTCATGATATGTTTCACCGTCGGAGGCTGGTAGCAAACATTGCTGTGAGGTTGCACTTTTTCCTCCGTGAAGATATATGAGGGCAGAGAGTCCTATCCTCAAGCGCGTAATCGTGACCTTTTCTCTCCGATTTTTCCGGATGGAAGAGGGCCATGCCGAAACGATCGGTTTTATGCCCCTAAGTTTATTATTCTGCAAGGACCTCCAAGCTTCCTTCCCTTGGTTTAGGATCAAATTCCGCAAGGCGGCCTTTAGATCCTCCACAGGTACCAACGTGGAATCGTCTCGATTTTGCCCAGGGCTTCCTTCGCTGCTTTGTCGGCATTTTGATTACCATGTATTCCCCACATGACCAGAGATCTGCATAAAAGATACCCTGTTCCCCTTTCTCTGAAGATATGAAGGATCTCCTGAACTATTGGGTGCATTAGTGAGAAGACCAATATGGATTTTAAGGCGCTCAACGAGTCCGAAGAGAAGAGAAAAGAGCCGTTATTTTCTTTAATGCCCATCCTGATTGCTGACATTACGGCTGTGAAAAAACTGCAAAACGTTCAGTTTTTCCCTCAAGACTGAATGGTAGCAAAGGACCATCGCACATGCGGATTGCGACTTCGACCCATCCGTATAGACGGGAGGGGGGGGGGGCGAAGTACGAGTGCGATCCGAGGAAGGCGTTCAAGAGTCGCTGGTATTCCGACTCGGTCGTGAACGCTTTAGGGTGCACGTGTGACATGGTCTTAATAATAGGCTTTGATGTTAACCAAGGCATCTCCCGCAGTTTCTTGAAATGAACAGCCTAAGTGTTTGAAATTGGCTTTAACCTCGTGGACTGTGGCGCCTCGCGCACGACTGAGATGGAAGGATAGCTGGAGTGATAATTATAGAATAAAATAAAGTGGTGGGGACGAGGGCCAATGAGTGGTTGCCATAATATTAAATATAGAGGTAGGAAGAAGCATAGTTAACATAGAGCAAGCAAAGGATAGAATATTACTATGTAGTAGAGATAAAATCGGAACCGAAGAACTTGGTCATTGTTCAGGTATACATGCCACCGAGCAACCATAAGGAGGAAGAAGTCGATAGGATGTACGATGAGATAGAGGATATAATCGCGTGTGTTCCTGCAGGGAAACATTTGGTGGTGATGGGGGATTAAAATGCGACGGTAGGCGAAGGAAGAGAGGGTGGTGAGATGGGGGACTATGGGTTAGGTATCAGGAATGAACGAGGGGAGAAAGCAATTGAGTTCTGCAGGAGACAGGGGTTAGTCATCACCAACACATGGTTTAGACACCACAAAAGGCATAGGTATTCATGGAAAATGCCTGATGAAATGATCTCAGACAAGCTCTTGAACATCATCCAGAGGCCAAACAAGTACTGAAAGAAAAAGCCAGGTTGGTCTGCATTGCATAAATTTTGCTATGATTTTGGATGGCTTGATATGGTTTTATCTATTGTCAATTTTTCACCTTTTGTGCTCCAGGGATTTATGGCATTCTTAGCATTTGAATTGAGGCAGGAATGGAACACACATAAAGCAATTCCTCAAGCATTTAAATTAAGGGCGAGCATTAATTAATAGCCATATTTATGTTAGTGGCATAACCTCGGTGAAATGGTGCAATTGAGCCCATGAAAAAAATAAACCACATTATCAACAGTGTGCCAGAACTATCCCAAGTTAAAAAATCCATACTGACACCATATCATCATTCATGATTCAAATCGTTAAAAGGTACCTTTCTAATTACTGGACACATTGAATACAGATAGTTTAAAGGAAGGAAATCATAGTTTAAATGAAACATCACTAGCTGTAAATAGTTTTTCAGAATATTGCTGAATGAAAACAGAAATGAAATATGTGCAATGCTATTGTCACAAATTAATTGTGAAATGCAACGCAATCATAATGTAATAGTCATCCATGACTTCAGCGCCAATGCTACTACTTTCTGCCAATATCTATGTTTTTTGACTATTTTTGACCATAACTCTAGTTACCTCTCCCTCGCTTCTCCAAATTGTGACTGGAAAGCTGGAAGACTGCATCCAGAGGAATAAGATAGCACCTTAATATTTGGAAAGCATGAAAAATTGAAGTGTGTAACAAAGAAATAATGTAAATAAATTGGTTCTGTAATGAGTTATTTCTCATTCTCTAAGCCTAGGGCATTGCTTATTCAGTCATAGATTTAAAAAAGTCAACTGCTGGTGTTTAACTGGATCATGGGGAATGTTATGTTTTTAAGTGTATGATGCTGTTTGCTTGCAACTGGATGCTTTACTTTTGTAGTCAGTTGATGCGTGAGAATGCAGGCAGGGAGAAAAAAATGAAGATGGAAGAAAAGGAAGTTGATGTGGTCATCATTAAACCAGATCCAAACCGGCCCCCCACACCAAAGCTTATCGACACTGTGATTCAGGCAAATGTTTCCAATTTGTAAATCAATTTCCTGATTTTTTTTTCAAGATTTTTCTGCAATACGTGCCCACATCCATGAAAGTTCAGATAAATAAAGGAAATTCAAAGAAAGTGAGGGTTTTCAGAGTAGAGGTGAGTTTGTAGGAGTGAATATGATCTCAGGATACTGGCTCATTGCCCATTTAATGCTGTAGGCAAAGTATGAGAAATGATTATAATAAATTAACCGCTTGTCAAAAATATTCATTTAGGTTGTAAAAATAACTCTTGATTAAATAAGATTTTAAACTAAATTGAAACATCTTATTATTATCAGATAATTATATAATACTAGTGCTATATTTATAAGTATTATGTGGTGTAAAATATTTAATCAAACTTGATAAAGGGCTGTTCCTATCCCTGTGCCACCTGTATTGTCCCAGGAAGACCAAGTACCCAAAAATTACATGACTTGAATGAAGTTGAGAGCATCACATACAATTGAGCCCAGGCCTATTTTCTGGTGGTCCGCTCAATGGACTGTCACACCTGTATTACATTCACTAAGATGCAAATGAAAGTATATGGGCTAGCATTTTACATACATTTATTTAAATTCCTCCTTTGATTGTGAATTTAATCTAGAATGCATAATATATCCTATGCATTCTTTGCTATAACTGACTGTGCACATGCAGATATGCAATTTAGATATGTAATTGTTTCTCTTTTAAACTTTAAATGAATACTTTTAAAATCTTATTAACCTGGCAATAATGGGTTAGGCATGAGGAATGAGCTAGGGGAGAGAGCAATTGAGTTCTGCAGGAGACGGGGGTTAGTCATCACCAACACATGGTTTAGACACCACAAAAGGCATAGGTATTCATGGAAAATGCCAGGTGACTCAGAAAGGTACCAGTTAGATTATGTTATGGTTAGGCACAGATTCAGAAACAGTGTGATCAATTCGCACAGTGAATCCATCTTACCTACAATGAGTATGGTGTGGGCTTTTATTTTGTTTTAAATCGTTGATGTCCCTAGAGTTTATAGCACTAATCATTGCTCATTCTGAAACTCAACTTATCATTGTAGGCACCTTGTACATCGTTTCCGTGGCAAAGATAGCTTCCAAGAATTGATTCAGTTAATGGTGGCTCAATTCCACAAAATACAACTTTACTGCCACACGAAAATGAATGTCTTGTTTTGTGGCTTAAAAACGAACCACACCACTCTATGATGACCCACAGCATCTAAAGCTTTTTTTGTGTTCTAAAAAAATTTTTGATGAAGGTATGGTGTGGTTTTTGTCCTTTGCCCATCATAAATAAATGATAATATGCATGAACTGAGGAAGTTGTTAACATTTTTGCTCTCCGCTTTCGTCACCGATGTTACAAGGAAAGATATCCAGAATGCAGGCCAGACCGGGGAAAGGTACCCTTTCCCCGGTCTGGCCTGCATTCTGGATATCTTCCAGTCATCCTAGAAGGTTTTTCTAAAACTTCAAGTACATACAGTGGAATGTCGTCCACCCACACAGCCTTTTTTTGACAGATTGGAGATTGACATTCAGTACCTTTTTTAGACAGAAAAACTTTCAGTGTTAATAGAAATATTTTCCTTGGAGAAGGAAACAATAACTTTTCCATAAATGTAATTTCTATCTTTTATTATGAAACAATCGTGGCATGGAAATAACTTTTATAAATAATAAGCTTTCAGTTCAAATTTTAGGCAAGGCCAAAAAATTTTAATTCGAATATTATTATTGACTGATACGGCATAGGAATAAGTTTATAAGGCGTAGAAATAATTTTTCGTCCAAGAATAGAATTTAATTACCGCTTCTCCGCTATTATAAGCGTCTGGGTCATACCGTTCCTCGGTGACTTCATTTAAAGTACGTCCCCTTGCCCACCTTACCTATATCCCAACATGCTTTGCGAATTCCTTCTTTGGTCAAGCAATAGGTAGGAAAGATAAAGCAGAATTCACAAATATAGCTTTATAATCTTCTTGAAACAAACAATGAGTGTTTATGGGTCCATTCCATCGGTACATCAGTAAAAATTCATTATAATGGAAGATTTATAAATTAAACGTTACCTCGTCATACCCTTTTCAAGCAGACGATACGATGCAACACATATATCGAATTTAGCACGAACAATATAAAAGGTTTTCTGGAAATGAATACAATTGGTTGATTAGATATATGAATAAATTAATCATGAAGTTAGCACTTTAATGTAAACATATGGAAAATATATTCTGTAGGTCTTATTTCAATCACTTCAACGGTTTTTCGCTGTCGTCTAAATGTGAATCCGAGCCGTCAACTCTGATTGGTCCAATTGCTCATTTAAGAAATTTGAAAAGTTCGAGGCGTACGTTGCCCACAAACGAGCGACTTTAGTCTGTGTAGTGTGATGGGGAATGGCGTAATGTTTATAGACCGTTTGTCATTTGAATCTAATCTAGCTTTGTGAAATCTATGTCATTCTGAATTTTAACCCTAGTTTAGAAAGTGTGAGCCTGTTACATGGTAAAACTTTGTTATCGTGAATTCGTCTGACTTCAGAAATGGATTCGTCAGAAATAGATTTTTCCAAGGAAAACATTCAACCTTTGAAGGAAGGTCGTTTGGCATCGTGCTTGGGCACCGCATTAGATGCTCAGTGTAATATAAAATCGCAAAATGAGCTATTAAAGGAAAGAGAGTATGTTTTTGTCTTACATATTATCTCAGTTTAAATCTTGATTCTAGATTTTTCGAAGTTTTAACTTTACATAAATTATTGATCAATAATGTGTTTTAAATTCTCACGTGTTTTTTGTTGATGTATCCAATATTAGGAAATTTGAATTGGAGTTGAGGAAGTACAATGGTGATGACCCCCTAGGTGTTTGGTACAAATACATTTGCTGGGTAATTCAGGCATACCCAAGTAATGAAGTGGCAGACGTATCAACGCTTATTTATAAATGCTTAGGAAAATTTAAGGATGATGAGCGTTACCACCAAGATGTACGCTACGTGAAGGTTTGGATTAAATATGTAAGTATCAGTCTAGCTCGAGGAAATTCTTGTGTATTAAAAATATTTTCATTAATTTTACGTCTTAATATATTCCTAATTTCAATGCCTTACACGTGCATGTCTATGGTGTGACTTGAGTTAATTGTACTCGATTAGTCTCTAATTAACTGGCATATTAAAAGAAGCTTGTATGTACTATAATTGGTTAGTATGAGTAAATATAAATGAATATTTTGATTTTGAACGTTCTGAAGTTTGTCAGTTAAATAAGGCTTACTTATTTGACAGATTGAGATGCAGTTAAATCCCTTTGAGACCTTTGACATGATCCATAAGCATGGGATTGGTAGCAAGTGTGCCGAGTTTTACAAGAGTTGGGCTGAGGAGTATGAAAAAACTGGCGATTTCAAGCAAGCCGCGCGTATTTATGCCAAGGGCTTTGAGTATGGCGCTCAACCTGCAGCAGAACTAGCACAGGCTCAGAGGTTTGTTTCTGCTAATTAGAATGTAGTGTTTAGACTGGTTTTTCATCATTTTAATGATCTAAATGAGGATCTGTTACTGTGAAATGTACTGTGGGAATAGTTCTTATCAGTGTAATTGCACATGAATGTTTACCATTATTTGAGGCCTAAAACATTGTATTCTTTAATCTTCTGGACACATTCTTATATAATAATACTTCTTTATAGTGAAGAGGTTGACACTAGATTGTCCCTTATTCCACCTAACCCCTTGTCATTTGCGTGCTTTAATAGGCAAACAATTGTTTCAAGAGTAGAAGATTTTATAATGATAATAGGAAAATGAGACATGAAATTAAAAATATGAAATGTAATTAATTCTACTTTGGGGATGAAGTTTACAGATAAATCCGGTGATTCTTCCACTGCATAATTTAGTAGATAAAGGTGTTTGAAGCCCTTGGCCATTCCATTGCTTGTTGGTTATCCTTCCACAGTTTTGATTTCAAAATGCAGTCTAAAATGTCAGCAAATTACATTAAACTATTCTGACTGGTACCTCCTGAGGATGACCATTTCTTTTGATTATGATGATGACTAGTTTTGGATCCAAAAATAACTTTGAAACCATTCTATCATTTAGAGCCACTCACGAAAAAGATTTCATTTGCTCAAATTTAAATGAATGTAACCTTTCGTCACTTTCATTCAAAGGAATTTTGAAGATCGATTTGCCAGACAATTTGCAATGAAATCAGGGGATGATTGGATGGAATCCAATGCAGTGAGTGAGCAGAGGCTTGCATTCTCCCGACTGGCTACCACAACTCGGGGGAAAACTGAAAATGTAGGAAGTTTGAGAACAGGATCTGCTGTGTTAGGGTCTGCTGGAATTCTGAAGTCACAAAAGGGCCTGCAGCAAAAGCAGAAACCAGCAGGGATCCAAATATTTAAGGTGAATGCAATGATGGTGTTGCAGTGGTAGCAATTCCAACTTTCTGGTAGGAAGAGATTCATGACTAGTGTTAACCAGTGTGGTTAAATGCCTGTAATGTCATCCAAAATTTAATATGGTGTTATGTGCAATCTACATTTGTTGCAAATGAAGTCTTGATTATATTGATTCGAAAATTTTGGTTGTTTTCGTGTTTGAGAAATCCTAAAGAACTTCATCTGATAATACCACAATTCAATAATTTGTGTACATTAAGAATTACCATCTAACTAGGTAATCTACCAGTTAAGGTAGGTTTTTGGATGGACAACTATCAAATAAATACTTTGTAACTCCAAACAAAACCCAATCCAGCAACTTACTCTACATCAGGTCTCTTTTCATCTCTGTGTACTTCTTTCCTCCCTTCATCTAGTTAAACGTACCTATCCTGTTCCTGCCCTTTCCTTGTTTGCCCAACATTTTCCCCTCTATTACCTTCTTCAACATTCCACTACCGCTCAATACGCTTTTCATCCATTTTAATTTTATATTTTAATATGGGTAGTGTGTACACACATCCATCTCCTTCAGTTGTAATATGTCTGGCAAACCTTAACTATGGCAGAAATATTTCCCATGGTCAGTACTAGGGGTTAGATGGTAGAAGAGGCTCCACAGTCTCAATCTTGCCCCAAAATAAAGATGACCATCTGTCTACTGTTGCTCAGATTACTAGCTTATATGACCATAAATGCTGAATATTTTTAGATATAGATAGAATACCTTTTAGTGATGAAATGCAGGTGACATTCTTAGTTTAACAATGCATGTTATTGTAATGCAATTTCCTTTCACTAATACAGATTTAAATGGTGTGACTTGACTATTCTCTGTTTTGTTCAACGGACAGTCCACACAAATGTCATTACTCTTGGATATCTCAATTGTGGCAGAGATGAAATTGTTTTCCCAGTTGAAAGATGAAAGTCCCTTCATCTAGTTCAACATCCCTATCCTGTTCCTGCCCTTTCCTTGTTTGCCCAACATTCTCCCCTCTATTACCTTCTTCAACATTCCACTACCACTCAATACGCCTTTCATCCATTTTTCCTGCCTCCATAGGATTTCTCTCAACAAATCCGTCTCCTCACCCACCATCTCCAGCACTTCCTCATTTGTTTTCCTTTCGGTCCATTTCACCTTCTCCATCCTTCTCCACACCCACATTTTAAAAGCATCCAATCTATGTCTATCCTCCTGCTTCGGTGACCACGTTTCCGTGCCATACATAGCTACGCTCCATATCAGAGTTTTTAAGAATCTTGTCTTAACATCCCTACTCAACCTCCCCGTCATCAACTCCCTCCTCCTTGAGAAAGCCTCCTTGCCTAGCGCAATTCTTCTCCTTACGTCCCTACCACTTTGACCGTATTGGTCCAAAACACTTCCGAGATATGTAAACTGCTCTACCTGCTCTATTTTTCCCCCTCCTATTTTAACGTTTAGCTTAGCCTTTTTCTTCCTGGAAAATTGCATAACCTTTGTTTTATTAATATTAAATCTCATCCCATATCTATTGCACTGAACGTCCAACTCACTCAGAAATGCTTGGAAACCCTTGGCTGACTGAGCAACTAATGCTTGGTCATCAGCAAACCTAACCGATTCTATGAATTCCTCTCAGACTTTCGTTCCTACCTCCAGTTCTTCCCATGCCTCTTTAATCATTTCTTCCACATATACGTTGAACAGCACCGGTGACAATGGGCAACCCTGCCTTACACCTCTTCCTAACACTGCCCATCCGGACTCTCCGTTCGCCACTCGCACCTGAGCAGTCTGAGCCATGTACAGGTTGTGGATCAGTCTCCTGTCCCTCCAATCCATTCCTATTTTCTGCAATACATTCATTAATTTTTCCCAATTCACTCTATCAAATGCTTTTTTAAAATCTACGAAACAGGCAAATACATCCTGATTGTATTCTGTATTCTTTCCTGATTAGTGATCTCATTACTGCAATCGCATCACGTGTACCTCTTCCTTTCCTAAACCCAAACTGATCATCCCCTAAGTAATTATTTGCCTTACTCTCTATCCTTTTGTTGATGTTCCTGAGAATAATTTTAGCTGCGTGGTATATCAAACTTATTGTTCTCTAATCCTCACATGATTTAGCCTTTACCTTTTTTAGAATAGGAGCTAACACTGATCTCACAAAATCTTCTGGCCAGATTACTTCCTCATAGATACTACGAATCAATCCATACAGGGCCTTCTTCCCACATCTTCCTAAACATTTCAACAGTTTCACAGGAATGTTGTCCACCCCCACGGCCTTATTTGCTTTCATCTCCTTTAATGCCCTTTCTATTTCATTGTCGAGTATGCCTGGACCTAAGCTATCTTCTTCTACGTCATGTTCCTTTTCTATGTCTAACCTTGTCGGCCTAAGTTCTCTACCGTACGGTGTTTCTATATATTCCTTCCATCTCTCTTGGATTTTTCCTGGTTCAACTATTATCTTACCCCATTTATCTTTAACTGTTAGCACAGATCTTGCCTTCTTACTTCCCGATAATAACTTAACCTTGCTGTATAGAGCACCAATTTCACCCTTCTTCTGTAAACTTTCCATATCCTCGCATTGCGTTTTCCACCATTCTTCCTTTGCTTTATTTGTGGCCTTCTCAATTTATTGTTTAACTCTTTGTGCTTCATTTTGCCTAACTCTGTGTTTACATTTTTCCATCTTCTTCTCTAATCCATCTTTGCAATCATCTCATCCGTTACCCATGGTTTCCTTATCTTTCTCCCGTTAACGGTTGCTATAGTGTCTTTTGTGGCTTCCAATATCCCTTTCTTGATACATTCCCATTTTTCTTCGATAGTACTCAGTTCTTTACCGTCATCCATTATTTTCTCTACAGCCTGCTGATACTCCTTCCTCGTTAATCCATTTAATGCTTCTAAATTCCATTTCCTAACCCGCCGCCCTTGCCTTATCTTCTTGAAACGAACGTTACATTTAATAACATCTAAATTGTGGTCAGAGTCCGCATCCGCTCCTGGGAAACTTTGCGAATTTATCACACTGTTCCTAAACCTGTGCCTAACCATAATATAATCTAACTGATACCTTTCTGAGTCACCTGGCATTTTCCATGTATGCCTATGCCTTTTGTGGTGTCTAAACCATGTGTTGGTGATGACTAACCCCTGACTCCTGCAGAATTCAATTGCTTTCTCCCCGCGTTCATTCCTCGTGCCTAACCCATAGTCCCCCACCTCACCCCCATCTCTTCCTTTGCCTACCGTCGCATTCCAATTTCCCATCACTATCAAATGTTTCCCTGCAGGAACACTCGCGATGATATCCCCTAACTCATCGTACATCTTATCGACTTCTTCCTCCTTGTGGTTGCTCGGTGGCATGTTTACCTGAACAATGATCAAGTTTGTCGGCTCTGCTTTAATCTCTACAAGTGAAATTCTATCAGAGTCTTGCTCTGTGTCTATTACACTTCTTGCTACCCCTTTATTTAATATTACGGCAAACCCTCGATGGCTCTCGTCCCCGCCGCTGTATATTTTTCTATAATTGTCACTCCAGTAATCCCCGCTATCCTTCTATCTCACCTCGCAGAGACCTAAAACATCTATATTACCTCTTTTCATGTCTCGCTTAATATTTTCTAATTTTCAAGACACTGTAACAGTAACTTTAACGGAGTCACCTGCTAGGTGTGCATTATAATGCAACCATTTCAGAGAGTAAAAATCATTCGCCTTGACCGGGATTCGAACCCGGATCCCTCGATATCCGGCCGAGTACTTTAACCACTTAAGCTACCGAGACGTCCTCTTACACTCTGAAATTTTGGGGGCTTTAAAGGAACAAGATGTTATGACGAAATACCGTACATACAATGTCACAGGCATTCGTAGTCGTGCGCGACGCGCCACAGTCCACGATGTTAATAAAGCCAATTTCAAACACTTAGGCTGTTCATACCTTAGACAAATTTCAAGACACTGTAACAGTAACTTTAACGGAGTCACCCGCTATGGTCAAGGCGAATGATTTTTACTCTCTGAAATGGTCAATCATCAATTGGGTTGAAGAATTTTGCATATTTGGGTTTTCACGGTGTTGTCGGCTTAAAACAATAATGCGGTGAAAACCTGAATATGCCGAATTCTTCAAGCCACCGCCGCGAAAATCTACGCAGCCATATAACAACTGGGTTGTGAGCACTCTTACTTTTACAAACAGAGCTAAAGGTGATGTTCAGTTCATTTAATGTAATGATTTCAAATGAAGAGGAAATGGGTCTGTAGATCATGATTGTACATCATTGAAATTCATTCTACTGCAAAAACTCTGATGGAAGCAATGAAAACTACGTATTTACATATGTTATCCATACTTATTTCTCCACCCCTCTATGTAATCACAATTCAGGGTCTAATTTGCTCATATTTGAAGAGTCCCTGCTTCTCCATTGTTGTAAGTTGATATTTTTCATCACTTTGCTTTTAATGGGATGGATTATTTGTAATGTTGGGGTGAATTTGGAATAGAGTGATAAAATGATTGAAAATTCATGAAGGCATGTTTTGGATACGAAAGTGATATAAACCACATGTTTTTAAGAGTTTAATATCGCAAATGGCAGGAAACTGCAGGAGATGTCACAAGTGTAACTTTTAACGGAGTCGTCCGCTGATTTCAATGCATTGTTGCATTTAAATGCAACAATTTCAGAGTGTGGAAATCATTCCCGGTCAAGGTGCATGAGTTTCACACTGAAATTGTTGCATTGGATGGCAAATGGTCTTTGTAAAAATCCCATTATGATTGGATCTGTTATTTTATTTAAATTATTTTCTTTTCTAACAAAGGACAACCAAGTTATTGATTCAAAGACTACTGTTCCCCTGGAAAAGCTCCCTCTGACTCATATTCATAACCAAGAGAACACAAGGAAACCTGGAAAGTGGAATACTGGAACCACCAAGAGGCCTGCTGCATCCATCGCAAGCACTCCAGTGGCAGCT
This sequence comes from Hetaerina titia, assembly GCA_037158775.1. Taxonomy (NCBI): domain Eukaryota; kingdom Metazoa; phylum Arthropoda; class Insecta; order Odonata; family Calopterygidae; genus Hetaerina; species Hetaerina titia. Next base: position 8,581,223 of record CM073772.1, read on the forward strand.
GTTCCTTTTAAAAGTAAGGTTTCTACCTAGTTTTTAAAAATGACAATGATTATATGTGGTTATGTTCAAATTTTTTTTAGTTCTTTTGTTGGGAGGATCTACCTACCAAAAACCCATTTCCATTATGTCCCAATGACTTGGACAGTTTTTGTCCAAAGCTCTCCCAAATTGGTAAATGCTTCCACATGCTCGAGTTTATGGGCTATTCGATTTTGATAATAACTTAGCTCTCCTATGTAATTTGAAAACCTCATGACTTTTCTTCTGCTAGCATTGATGATAATAATCTTTATTGGTTCCTATAAGACTGTTTTTAACACGTATGGAACACGTCACATTGTTTGCTCATTTTTTGCAGACATTACAGTGTGGGTAATAGAGTAAAAACCAAAATCTGAACCTAGAACTAACAGGAGTATCTTCGTTGGGTTATTTATAATTAAAATAATTTGCCTAGAGAAAGGAACGTATTCATTAACTGTATAGCATTTATGCTCACAAAGGAATAGATATAGTTTAGACTTAATTAACAAAAAAATATCTGTTTCCCTTAATTTTTTAGGTATTGTTTTCAAGAATTTCACACCAGTATATCCAGGGTTCTTAGCAAACATGGATGAGTTGTGGGCAGTTATTCTAAGGTCATTACAACCTTTTGTGCTATACCTATGTGCATCATCATTGATTTTCTGAGTAAAAATGGCTTTGTTTTGCTGCACAAAGATTATAGTATGAAATAAGAAACGGGGAAGACTCAGAATCTTAAATCTTTTGAACTAAAGTCTAAAACACCTTGCCCTTTTAACTTTTCCTGGAATTCTTACTGTCCAATTCTCTAGTCTAAAGAGCTGCATGGAATGATATGTGAATGCCCTATTTCAGTCAACTGTAAATAGATACATAATAGCCTATTTTTCCTTCCATATCTATCACTTTGATTTTCTAATGTGTGCAGCAATGATTGCAGGATGGCTTACAACCTAGAGCTTGAGTATCTGCAATACTAACTGATATTATGAATTCCCTGCAGACTTTCATTCATACAAGTATCTCCACGTATCCATTCATACAAGTATATTCATGTATCTCCAGCTCTTCTCAGCTCTCTTTTAACATTTCCTCCACATTAAAATTGAAAATCACGGGTGATAATTGACACCCTTGGCTTACTTATCTTCTTAACACTGTTCATACTGATTCTCCACCTGCCGCTCATGTAACTGAGTATTCTGAAAAGTATACAGGTTGTAGATAAGTCTCCTATGTCTCCAATCTATTTCTACCTTCTATAATATACTCATATTCATGAAGTCAGCTTATATTTTGTGTTGAATATCTTATCAAAATATACATTACAAATACTTCCAGGTTGTATCCCATACTCCTAGCAACCTCATCATTGCCAAGATATCACACATCTCTCCCCTTCCTTATACCAAACTGATATTTCCTGAAGTAATCATTCGCCCTCCTGTCCATCCTCGATTGATGTTCCCAAGTACCTCATTAGCTGCAAGAAAATCAAATCTATTGCTCTAGAATTTTACTTCCTTCAGTGTACCTGCGTCAGTGTAGCATTTAAATATGCAATAATTTAAGAGGCCAAGAAGTGCTCTTGTTTTCAATGCCAACTTGCTATTTTTTTGCAAGCCTACTAATTTTTATGCCATGCGGTGTGATAAAAATTACTTGTATGTTCTTTGATAATGGAATAGAAATTAAAACACATAGATAGGCATTGGTGTGTCATCTACGGTAAAGCATTTTCAATTTAAGATGAATGTTAAAATAGTAGCATTTTTCCACCACTTGGTAATGTTTTATTATGACCAGGATCGGACGAAGCTACATCTTGAAGGTATGGAATGAGTTCAGATGTAATTATGTATTCGCTTTTATCTGAAAGGAAAGGAAGTAGAGGTTGTGGTAGGCTTGGGAAGGCTTAGCATAGGATTGCAATGCATGCGAAATTTCAAAATAAAATGGGTTCATAAAATAATTAAATTCTCCTGTGCATGGGAGTTTAGCATTCCCACAAGGTGCATGGTAGTGTTTTCCACTACATACACGCACCTAATCAGCTGCAGGAAAAATTCGTAGGAATAGGGGGGTGCATGGTTGTTGTCCACTATGTCTTGGGGATTAAGTTCAGTGTGGAGGGGTGGCTAGTGGAGGAGCTATTCCCTGCTCGTGGTGCACACCTGGGGAGGAGGTCCATTTCGTGGAGTTTGGATGTGTTATGAACCAAGGCAGTTTCTCTTTTTGGGTGTGGCAGAGATTCAGAATGAAGTCTAAAGATATTAATTGGGAGGTGGGGTGCTGGAGGCAAACCTAAAGACATTAAAAAAGGTGTTTTTCTCTTATTTGACAATTTTTAATTTTTCTATTGAAACCAATCTTTTGCCTTCAATTAATTTATTTATTTAACGGGAATAGCCCGTTTACACAAAGAAAGGCAAAAAACATATATTGGTTCCACAATTATAAAAAAATCATTTACAAACGGGTACAAATTACATAGTTACATACTCATTACTGAGAATTAAAATATAATTTAGAATTAGAGAAGAATTTTGATTTGCAATATATGAAAGACCTTTTCAGATGGCATACAGGTCTGCAAACATACCTAATTAGTTTAATTAATGTAGACAAAATATCAATATTAAATAATATTTCAAATTAAAAAATGGTAACAGAACATAAGAAATATAGTGTTTGTTACTGGCAAGATGATGGTACAAAATGATGTTAGTTGTTGTCATTAAATATACCTCGTGGCATTGGATAAGAAAATTTTCCCAATGGGCATTAGGAACAAATTATTGACACGCACAGGTGTCCATCCACATATCTAAGTAACACGGAAGTGTTGAATAAAAAAATTAGACAGTAACACACAGCACGAGAACGCATGAAAAGAACACTCACAATAATATCTTGATAATTTTGACAAACTCGAACTCTGTCTTCTTCGCAAGATAAAACCTATCCCCCAGTGACATCTCCCTCCTTTCACCTTCCCATCCAAACACTCCCCACTTCTATATCCTCCCCAAGATACACAAACCAGAAAACCCAGGGCGGCCTATAGTCTCCTCCCGCAACTCCCCGACCGAAAGAATGTCCGCCTTCGTCGACCACTATCTCCAACCTTTAGTTCACTCGTTACCCTCCTATGTCAAAGATACCTACCACTTCCTCAATCTGTTCCACTCAATTTCCCTCCCTTCTGACACCAAGATCATTATGGCCACAATTGACGTCGCATCCCTATACACCTCCATTCCTCACGAAGAAGGCCTTGCTTCCTTACGCCACTTCCTCTCCAAACGCCCTAGCCCTCAAACTCCAAGCACAGATTTTCTCATTGACCTTTCTAACATCATCCTCACCTGTAACTCTTTTTCTTGTAATGACAATTTTTACCTCCAAATCAAGGGCTGTGCCATGGGAAGTAGAGTCAGCCCATCATACGCTAACCTCCACCTCGGTGCCGTGGAAGAGAAGTTCCTTTCCAGTTACCCTCTAAAACCCCTTCTGTGGCTTTGGTACATTGATGACATCTTTCTACTCTGGCCACATAACATCATCATCATCATCTGCAGCTCTACAGCCCGGTTTTCCTTCCATCTTGTAACTCCCATTGCCTTCAAGTCATCCTCCACATCCTGTAGCCATCTCTTCCTTGGTCTACCTCTTCTTCTAACTCCTTCCATCTTGCTATTAAGTATCAGTTTGGGCATTCTGTCATTTTCCATCCTTTCTACATTCCCCAACCATGCCAGCCGCAGTGACTTGGCAAATCTAACTATGTCCTTCCCTTCTAGTAATTCAGTGTTTCTTCTTTCTGACTTGTTAATGTCCATGTTTCAGCTCCAAAAGTTACCACGGGTCTAATAAGCGTTTTATGGATCTTCATTTTTGTGTTCCTTGATAGTAACATTGATTTGAGAATTGTTACATTTGCAAAGAATGCCCTGTTACCTTCCATTACCCTTTGGTTGATCTCCGTGGATATCTTATTTTCATTGTTAAGTTTTACTCCTAGATAGGTAAATTCCTTGACACCCTCAAACTCATAATTCCCAATTATTATGTTTTGTAGGTGCCGCTTGTTCTGATGAGCTGACATTTTCAAGTATTTGGTCTTCTCTTCACTGACCTTCAGCCCCACTTCTTTACCAGCGTTTTCTAAATTGTTAAACATTTCTTCTAGGTCATTCACATTTCGTGCAATTAGTGCTATATCATCTGCATATGCGAATCCTTGCTGGGATTTATGCACTATGGTCCCTCTTAGTTTCAATTCTTTCATTGCATTCTGTAGGGCCAGGTTGAATAACGTGGCTGAGAGAGCATCTCCTTGTCTTACCCCCGAGGTCATCTTAAATGCTCTACTTGCTCTACCCCTAATAAAGGCTTTACATTGTGTATGCTACATTCAGTAATGTAATGCCCCTATAGTTTTTGCAATCATATTTGTCACCTTTTTTATATATTGGACAAATCAAACCTGTCTTCCAGTCTTCTGGGAACTCTTCCAACTTCCAAATACTACAAATTAGCTGATGTAATGCTCAATTTAAATCTTGGCCTCCATTTTTAATCAATTCAGATGTTATACCATCGTCTCCTGTGCTGCATCATTCCTCTGTCTTCCAATACTTTCAATTACCTCTTCTATTGTTGGACTGAGCACTTCCTGATCTTCTGTGTGACTTTGTTCATGCTCTTCAACCCCTGTAGTTAATTCCTTATTGTACAGGTCATTAAAATATTCAGCCCATCTTTCTAGTATCTCATTTTCCTCCCCAATGACTTGACCATTTTTATTTCTATAGGAGTGTGCTTTTGGTTGATAACCTTTAGTCGTGTATTTTACTGCTTGGTAGAACTTTTTGCTTTCTTTAGCATTATTGAGCTCTTCTACAGCCTTCAACTGATTTTTTAAGTACTCCTTTTTCTTTCTTTTCAGTAATTTATCAGCTTCTTTCCTGCTCTGCCTACACTTCTCTCTTGTTAATCTAGTCTCCCTTTGTAACATATTGTATCTATTCTTATTCTTTTCCTCTATTGCAAGTTTGCACTCATTATCAAACCAATCTGCATTCCTTTTTATTTTTGCTTTACCTATTATGTCCTTTGCAGTTGATAAAACAGATTGTTTAATTCTTGTCCATTGATCTTCCACAGAATATTGTTCTGTCAGTTCTTCCCCAGTCTTAGTTAACTTTCTGCTTATTTCATCTTTGTACCTCAAAGTTTGCACAGGATCTCCTAAAATTTTACTATTCCATTTAACCCCTCTTGACCTATTGATCTTATCCAAGAGGGCCAGTCGTTCTCTAAAATTTACTTCCACTAGATAGTGATCAGAGTCACAATTTGGTCCTCGTGCAGACCTTATGTCTAATATAGAAGATGAGTGTCTCCTGGATACCAGCACATCATCTATTTGATTCACAATTCCTGTCCCAGGCATTTTCCAGGTACCTTTATGAATATTTTTATGTTCAAAGCATGTGCTCTTTATGATCATGTTGAGCGACAGAGCAAGCTGGCAGAGAAGCCTTCCATTTTCACTTGTCACATCATGCAGTGAGTACTTTCCTGCTACAGAATTTAAGAAGTCTTCCTTACCGATTTTTGCATTAAAATCTCCAAGAATGATAACTGTTTGATATTTTGGTATTTTTTGGCATTCTCTTTCCAGTTTATCATAAAATTCCTGCTTTTCTTCTTCTGTTTTATCTTCAGTAGGGGAAAGGGCTGATATAAGGCTGATGTTACGGAATTTTCCTTTCAAGGTGATTTTACATAGTCTGTCCCCTAATGGCTCAAAATTCATCAAACTGTTTCTTATCCTTGTATTAATCATGAAAGCAGTTCCACATAATCCAGTTCTTTGGCTGAGTCCACTGTATAGTACTGTCCTCCCTTTCCCCCTACATAACCTCCTCCTTCACCCCTCCCCCACCACCTGTTCTCCGCTCCGCTTTCTCCCCCTCCACGTACCCCTCCCTCACCCCTCCCCCACTACCTGTTTTTTCCCCTCTCCCTTGTCCCCTTCTCTCTCTTCACCACATACCCTTTTCCTCAGTCATATCTTATCTTCCGAAGAAGACGGAGTTCGAGTCCGTCGAAATTATCAAGATATTAGGAACAGAACTCTGAGTTCTGTTCCTAATTCCTCTTGAGAAAGGTGGTTGGACCACCAAAAATTGGAGAACCAGTGAGTCTCTCTTTTGTGTGTTTTGGTTTCTGTGTTTGTTATGACTATTAGTGAATTTACATTATTGTACATGTTCGTGGGTTTTCCAAGAAAGTGACTATATATATATATATATTCCTATTATCTTACACTTCTAGTGTTCTTTGATTGAGGTTGAAAAAGTAGAGAATGAGAAGTGCATGACCCTAGTATCCTTACGTTGATCCTTGAAAGGTATAATGAAGATTTGAGGCTTGCCTCTATAGATTTTCTATGAAAATATTTCAGTGCATGAAGATGAATCTTCTGGGAAGGGATTGTCAACTCCAGGTGGCCTTCACTACACTCAAAATGTTTTGAAAGTGAGGAAAGTGGAGAAAGATGACTTTGACTGCCCCCTTGCCATTTTTGAGCCTCTTGACCCAACAAAGATTGTGATGTATTGCAAGGATAAGGTATGGCATTAAATTTAATGGATTAGTTGTCTTGTTTCCTTACAGGTTTGTAACATCAACTGTCTGGGCTTGAGTGTTGGGGTAAACCTAACTCACTCTGGTAGGGAAAGGTTGAAAGCCCATCTCTTTTGCCCAGAGAGGCCTGGGCAAAAGAGATTCAGAATCTCTTATCGTTGAGGTTAACATTTCACCTTATAGGAAGTTACTTTGCATCAAGCACCTTTTCTTGGGCAGTTACCTCAGCATATCAATACCTGGACCATCAGCTGTGTCAATAACTGTGTGTAGCATGTTGGATTCTCTGCATGTGGTTCAGTCATTTTGCTAGGCTCTTCTCTTGTCCTGCACTGGGCTTGTTTCCTGCCATCTCTAATTTCTGGGTTGGTTTCATTGATTCAGATTGTGAAGAAGGACCTGCCCTCCGATGGGCAGGTCCTTCTTTACAATTAGCAATTAGTAATGCTTATTTATTCATTCATGGTAAGGTGCAGAAGCTCACTGGTGTAATTTGAAATAACTGTATTTTGGACATAAGTTAAATTTAAAAATCAGGCATGGGCAATTAACCACAAATCACCAACTTAGGCATATTTTGCATCATATGAGCTATATAGTATGATATATGCCCCCGAGGTAAGCGGTAAAAATATAAATCTGAGTTCTTGAACAATCTAGATTGTCCAGACGTGCCTTATCTCAAAGTGCTTGCCCCATTACTTGTCATGCCGTCACCAATTCCTCTCCAGTTAGTTTCTGGATAGGTTTCATAGATTTATTAATTGATCATATATTTAAGAAACAATAAAAATCTAGTGATGTGGAACATTTTATGAAAATAGTTCGATCGTTAAACTTCCTTCCTCAAGAATTTAAGTCAAGCGACAGATCATGGGTTTGCAGCCTTCAGTTGGCCAATGTGTGCCCTCCTGCATCACTGATCAGGTTAATTTCTTTTCAGAGGTACGTAATAGGGTTGCTGATGATTCAACGATACCTACTTCCTTTGCCAAATGGTTAATGCAAAGGAGACACTCATTTTCTTTGACATGCTTTCAAATGGCTCGGTGAAATAAAAGGTCCAAGATGTTTTAATCATAGAAACTGCCAGAAATGAAAACCTGAAAAACCATCAGAGTCACATTTCTGCAACTGAAGATGATCAGAATAAAATGGCCTTTGAAAGATGCGGCAAAAACTCATAACTTTAGATTTCTAAAAAAAATGCTTCATTTATACGATTCTGGAGAAATTAGTAGGATTCTGTTGAAAAAATACCTCGGTTGAGGTCTATTTCACAAAATCTGGTGAAGAAGGATGACACCAAGTGAAAATTCAACATTCATATGAATGCATCTGATAAGTATCATATGAACCTTGTGACACTTATCAGGTTAGGAACTTAACGATTCTCCCTACAATGATCACCAGCAATTGAAATAGTGTGCGCGTTATCATGATTTAAAGGGGATTGTGAATTAAAATTTTTTTGAAACCATTAATTTTTAGTGTGAACTTCCTTTTAGAAGTTCTTTGAATGGGCATACGGGTGATCCGTGTACTGAACAAAACTGTGACAATTGTACAAAGACTGTAATGTGCCTTTATAGCAAAACACGATGCCTAAATCGTGAGCCAAGTCTGTGGGCTTGCTTAATTCAGTTCTTCCCTGACTGCTGGTGAAGACAGATGTGGCAGTAATTGAATGAATTAGTATGTGCAATGTTTTCCTTTTCTTTGTTCCTTGCCCGTCTAGTGAGACTCTCTTTAAGTTACGGGGTTCGCGTAACATTTTTTTCTATTCCAATGCGTCATTTTTATGTTTATTCTTTGTTGCTCAGGTTGTAAGATCAACAGTTTTTGGAACACATTTTATTAATGAATAGGCTATTAGTTTTCTGATATCATGGTAATCGTTTTTTAATTATTTGGTCATTATGAAAGTAATATGCATGAAATCAAGTGGAATGAACATGATTTCATGCAAATTACTCGGCTCTCTCAAGTGTAATGGGTTAGCACTAAATTTCAAATGTATTTGATTGAAAATCATACCAAATAAATCAGTCTGTGATTTACCTGTATTATCCCATGAAAGTGCATTAGCTGTCGTGCAACCTTGTGTTAATTTTTAGACTTGAAAATTTAGTTGCGTATTCATTTTAATAACATGAGCTGATTTTTTAAAAAAATCTTATTTTGAGATAAAGAACTATGGATTGGAAAACAACGGGATAGTTAATTTGTCTCTAATATAAATGTTTTTGAAATAACAATCATTTGAAAGACCTCTGTTAATTTTTTTAATGCATTCATTTAGTTTTAAAATAATTCATTGGCGGTCTCTCCCTGAGAGGTTTTGCACTCAACAACTGGCTGAGGGAGAACAGGGATACGTTCCTCCTATTTTCCAGTGAATGAATCTGTTACTGCTAATCTATGATTATTATATTTCCCCCTTTCAGGTTTATTCTGGAGGTACTGAATTCAGTCTTGAAGAAATACGTGCTATTAAATACTTCGAGGCTGAAGAGAAGAAGGCCAAAGAAATGCAGTTGGCCCAGCCTATAGACAGCATGGTAAACATTTGGATATAATTTTCCTACGTGAATGAATCTTGACCACCCCAGAAAAAATGCTTGAAAAATAAAATTTCTCCTCCCTCTTCTTCAATTTCTAACGAAAATTTCTTCAAAAAGTTGTGTCATACAATCCTCACTGCACATATCTTGCGACTGTGTACTGTGAACTGTGTTGGTGTAGGCAATACGACATTCCCTTTTCAAAACATCGAGAGGACTCGGCAATGTTATCAACATAATAAGTTTTTTATTCACGATGACATGTAAAACAAATAATTTCAACCGGATTTAAAACTGTTAATGATTCAGGAATTTGAAGAAAGACAGAAGGCACCCCACACGTACCAACCAAGCCCTATGCAGCAGTTCGACTTTTTGTCTGCCCCATCACCGACGATCAACACCCGAGCAGCCAATGCAATGATGAATGAGCTGTTTTCTTCAACTTTCACACAATCTCTGGGCGACTCTCTTTTAGGTGAGTGCTGAAGCATTATAACTTTGTCTCCTAATGTAATTTGGCTGAAGATAACAAATCAAATGTTTTCAGCGGTCACTACTTATTGTATTTTCTTTTGAATTTGTGTGCTGTTGAGACTAAAGAATTTATCCTCAAAAACTCACAATGAGTTTTGGACTCCATAAAAACTTGTGATAATAATCAAGTGATTGCCACTTTTTTCTTGTGGCTCGATTTAATTAAGCTTTGGATATATTAGCTTAATTTATGCCTCAGAAGGGAGAAGCAGACAAGTGTGAGGCATTTTAATTTTGCCAGTTCACTTAATTTCTTAACCAGTGGTTTGAGGAAGAAACTTCCTCCATCCACTCATTTCCAAATATCACATTTCAGGCAATCGGGGGGATCAATTTCCATGAGATTTTCACTGCAGTTTTCTGGCATAAAATTCAGATACATATATCATCAAAGCAACAAAAGTACATTATCCCTATTATTAATTAGGTTTAAAGTGTTAACATGATGAAAAAAGCTTTTGTATATCTAAAAATGTGGTGATGCCAATGTTAATTCAAATATAACCTTGGTGGTGTAGCATCCAGAAAACGTTCCACTTAAGCGATCTTGTTGTATATACCCAGTGTGTCTCACTTGTAAGCTCACTAATATTTGCTCACTTTTTGGCCTGTTTCTCCAATTTGCAAGTCGATTTTAATGTCTTAAATGTGATATAAAACTTTAAGATTTGCCAGTTGCAGGTTTTTTGGGAAACTTAAAATGCTGCACCTTTTATTACCATCTGTAGATTGTGTTCAATTAACAATGGCTTGTAGCTTTGAGAAATGGGCTTCGAGTTCATGTAAATAATGTAATGTATGCTTCATTTTATCTTAAACATTGAAGAGTAACTAATATTGATATTTTTAATATTGGACCTGATATTTGAAATCAATATTTCAGATGTTTTGAAATCAACATGAAGCAATTCACCATATGGTGGGATACTATCAATACAAAATGTATTTATTTGTTGTAATTAAGAGTACATCTAGTGAGAGACATCTTTGTTTGATTTCCTTCTCTGTCGCTAAGGAAAAATGTCATCTGGAGCATGTGAGGTTGGCTGTTCAGTTTTTTTTTATCATCCACGCATCCACTTTCATTCTCAGTTGCACCTCAGCAGCCTCACCCAAATGCACCCAAGTTTGAAATACCTTGTGACGACAATGCTACATTCCCCGACATGCTCCATCAGGAAGAGAAGATTGATCTTCAGATGCCTAAAGCACCAGGATTCTCCATTCACTGCAATTCAGACATTTTGTTTCAAGAAACCCCTTTGAATGATGAAAATAATTGGAAACCACTTGCCTCTGAGGAAATCCCGAAAGATTGGGGTGCACACATTCCCTTTGTGCCCCCGCCAGAAGATAAAGAGAACATTGGAGGTGATGATGGAGACAGCTTTAAAGAAAACATTGCCCCTCAGGACTATCATCCTCCAGCCGCAAAGGAAAAGCATCCATTAGCCAGCATACTTCTCCCATCTAAGAATGTTCCATTCAAACCTTTGGCCACTGAGGAGGAGGAAATGGGGGGACAAGAAGTAAATGCAAAAGTGAGTTACCATGCCATATTGTTAAGTAATTTTAATCAGTCCTCTATGTAAGTTTACATCGGGTGAAATTACCTTGGTATCCATTTTCAATAAAATATAAATTGTGTAACCCAGTTGCAACATAGCAATGCCATCTTCAGGTGTAATCCCACATAATGAAACCAGAGCTGTAAAGCAAATGGCTCTTTAGAACTGACCACGAAGTTGTTTTTTTTTTCAAATTTTTTCTTAAAAAATGTGATGTACTTGCGTTGAATGCAACATACTCATGTCAATCACATTTTCAATGATTTACTTTCCTGATCAAATTGTTTTTTGGCCTAATCTTTCATCATACACGATTCTCAATGACTAATGTAAACAAAAATTGAGGGTTTTGCTTAGAGCAAACCATGTCAGTCCTTTTGGAAGCCTCCCGTTCCAACAGTGACAAATTCCTGCTTATTTTAGTGGGTTTCATATATGGTTCAATGTAGAATTATTAGTGAAAACTTTTTTCCCATTCTAACCTTTCCCCTCTCTATGTTTTAATTGTTTGAAACACTTTGGTTTTTGTTTTCAGAATGTTAATGGGGTAAATGAAGCAACAGAGATGACTGGTGATCATAATGCCATTGTTGGTGTCATGGAACCTCCTGTCTCTCCCCAGAAAACAAGATGGGAATTATCTTTAGAGTGGTGAGTTGTTCTACAAGTGATCTTAAATGCAAGACCAGTAATTTGAGGCAATGATGCTCTTCGTCGTATCAATTGACCGCTTTAAATTTTTGGTTTATGCCATGGTTTAGAAGAGAGGTCTTTCAAAATTCAAGATATGGATTAGTTTCAATATATATTAAAATATTACAAGCATTTCCCAAAAGATACGAGGACATAGGTAAACTAAATGTGAAGAGACTCAAGTATATATACTAAGGAGAATCATTTTTTGGTATGGGATAGAATTTTTGCTTTGGGTCCATCCATATTTACCGTGAGGAGATGATTGCGGTGATTTCCTGTAGCCTTCCTCGATGGTGTTTTAAATATGATACCACAACTCAAATTTTTGAAGCGTAAAAGTTAAGTGTGGTGATGTGTCTGTTAATTTGGCATGTTAAATTTGAAGTTTGGGAAGTCCCTAGACAGATTGATTCTGTGATACTCTCTCCTTGACCAGGTCGGACACACCAGAGGCCTTTAAGGGAGTTGAAGCCATGACTTTTCTTGAGGTCTCCATGCACTTCTGAAGCATTGGAATACCTGTATTGCATGCCATGTAGAGTACCTCGAGTTTGTACCTTTTGTATTCTACAAATTGTTTGATTTTTGTTGAGACTCTCTGGATTATTGTCAAAATTTTTCCCATTCATATCTGATAGTAAGTATTGAACTGAATTGCCTATTGCATATGTCTTCATAAAAGTATTGGTAACAGCCTAAATCTACTTCATCTTTGACTATTGTATAGCCCTATAAAATAACTGAAACTTGGATGTTTTAATGTCTTTTTAAATGTGAACCAAAGCTTGGTGCTGTTATCTTGGATTTGTATCCTAGGTGCTACTACTTAAAAGACCAGTAGTTTGTTTTCTTGTTTTAAGTTCCAATCCCAAATACCTTTTACTATATCAATGGCACCTGTTATCAACTAGTGGTACCTTTTACTATATTAATGAATAGCATTGGTGGGTACCATTACCTAGGGTAAGCACCGTAGGTTCTGGACACTGCAGCAATCAGCCTGCGGTGTCCAGACATCCCCCAGTCCATAGCCCAGAACTGTACCCACTACACGATCACATCCCTTTTAAGCAGTAGTCCCAGGATCTCACTAGGTTTGTATAAAAAGAATTGAGAATAGTTTAGGAAAAATTCGGATTAGTTGGTATATTGCTACAATGCCTTAAAATTATTCAAAGCACATTGCTTGAGCACAGACACACTTGCCAGTGGCTTTTTCATGACTCGAAGCCTCCCTGGTAGGTGGATTCCAGAAGGTGCCTAAGAGTATTCATGCAACCTTCTTTGATGACTCATGGGGTCCCATGGTGATGTCCTTTGAGGAAGGATTTCACTTGATAGGAAACAGTGCTGGTCCCAAGTAAGGACTGTAAGGGGGTCGCAGAAGGGCTTCACAAGGAGATATTTGACTCGGCTCTTGATCGTCCATCAGGATCTTCTGGACGAGTTTAGCACAGATCTTTCGCATTGCCAAATTTTCAGTAATAATGTAGTGCACTGTTATCTTATCAATGCCGATACCATCTGCAATCAAGTGCACACTTAACCAACAGTCTGAATTCAGCACTTAATGCACATGTTGCACGTTATTGTCGGTTTTTGATGCCGACGGCTGCCCAGCATGATGCTCATCCTCCACTCTGTCTTGGCCATCTTTGTAGAGATTGTGTCACTTAAAAACTTCTGTTTGTGGCATTCTTTCATCCATGGCGAACCATGCCCAGTGTCTCCATACCTGTTTTTCCCAGTCCAACGCAAAATTTGATGGTGTGCTGCTGTTCATTCGTTTGCTGTATTTTGCACTTGCACCAAGTCACTCGACAGGGGTCCACTAACAACATGATCTAGCCTGAACGAACGATCACGGGCAATTAATGCTCATTGCATGTTGAAGGTCAAACCTTTCCGCCACTGAGCCCGTACAGTGCAAGCACAGTGCGTTGTGTCACCACATCATGCCAGGAAAAAATTGTTCCCCATACTTTTTATCCAAACCTTATATTCTTTTTCTCTAGGTCCTGAACCCTCGGTGAAACTTTCACGGCCAGAGAACCTCGACACGTATTGAAAATAGTGTGATAATATTATTACAACTCGAATGGTATGGGTTCTTACCATAATTCTCAGGATGTAGCTCAGGTGCCTTTATATTTCTTTCAGTGAAATGCTGAGGAGCTTAAATGATGTCACCAAGAATGAAGTCCCATCAGATATGAAGACCAATGCGAGCAATCATAATGAAGTTAATATGGCATGTGCAAGTGGTTACTCAAAGGTTACCTCATTAATATCACAGAAATCGAATGGTGGGATTTCCTTCAAGCAGAAGAGCACTGTGAGGACCGTAGAAACTGAAATATTTTCAGACTTCAAAAGTAGCAATAAGTGCATTCCTAAGCAGATTCCCAAACAGCTCCTCAGTGACCCATTGAAGGGGAAGAATGACATGTTCCCATTTGCCATCAGGGACTTGTGGGGCAAGGGCCAGTTGTCCCATCAATGTGAGGGTGGGCTGCAAGAGATTGCTGCGGCCACAGCAGTTGAAACTGTGGAGAACCCGACGGATATGTTGGAGACCCTCCTGGGGAGGGTGGCACTGCCAGTTAGCAGGTCGAGGAACTTTTATCGCATACTGCAGTGCATTCCGTGCATAAAGACGAATGATTTGGTCAATCTTCGCCAGGGACTGAAGCTGACTATTCAGAGGGTCATTGGTAGCACGGCTGATGCAAAATTATTCCTTGCTGTGAATGCGGAGGGAGAGACGATCGTCATCAAGTTCCAGCACATGTCATGCGAGTGGGAGTTCTATATAGTCAGGGAAATAAGGGATCGCCTCGAGGACCCTCGTATGGTGAGTGATATCTTTTGCTTGGGTCAAATTTACTGTTGATTTTCTTTTGTTAATTGATATCATCACGGTTCAACTTTCCCAATGCAGAGAAATGCATTCGAGTTGTATTTTCTGCCCAAAAAAAACAAGACCATAGGTAACTGGAGACTGTGGTGTAGTCTGTATTTAAAATGAAATTACTTAAGAGTTCTTTGTACTTGTGGTATATTTTCTCTTCTGTATTACTGTTCGTGCCTCAACGCTCATAAAAATGATCAGATCCATCCACAGTGGGAAAAATGGTTTGCATGTCATTTCTCACTTTCTTTCCATTCCAAGTCCCTTTCTCGAATATCCCATGTGTAACTTCGTGGTCAGGTTGGAATAATGTTAGTTGTTTGCCATGGTTCAAGAATTGCATGAAGTGAATTTCATTTAGTTTTTCATTGTAATCAAACCTTCACTGAACTGGGGGTAATGGTTATTTTATTGTGTAGTAAACAATGAAAATAATAAGATAAATTTTTTTAATTGTGTAAATCTGCTCAGTTTCCAGCATTTTCAAATATTCTGGAAGCATATCTTTTCAATGCAGATGGTAGTATGCTGCTGACACAGTACCTTCAAAATGGGACATTTATAGAGCTACTGAACATGTACAAGGTAAGTACATACTATAATTATGAATGTAAAATGGGAAATTCTAGCCAGTGGCATGTGCATGGTTTATTAAATTGTGTTGGAATACATCCATGTTCTAATGTATGATATGGCGTGCTTTACAGACACGTCGTGTTGACTTCCCAGAAGTTCTTGTGTTGTTCTTCACTGTTGACCTAGTGAATTCGGTGAGGCACTTGCATGGCTGCAAAATAATTCACGGATCAATCAGGCCTGAAAATTTTCTAGTTGGTGATGTGTAAGTTTCCACATCGAAGCAGTTAAATCTGATAGATGATCTTTGTTAACTGTGAATGCAATTCAGATGTGAGTGTATAATTGTTGTTTCAGTCCCAATGTGGCATCATCCTCTTGGAAGGAAGAACAGTTTAAAAGCCTTCTGCCCGTGTTGCAGCTGATAAACATGGGCAAGTGCATTGATATGAGCCTATTTCCAAGAAATGTACGCTTCACATCCACAACTTCCGAAGGCCAATGCCAGTGCATTGAAATTCAAAATGGAAGACCTTGGACGTATCAGGTAGGATATATCTTCCCATACACAGACATGCCACCATTAACATTTTTTTGTCGCCCATTTATTATTTTCTATGGTTCCATCAAGACTTATGTCCATCAAGCATGTTTAGTTTCCAAAAATAGGGCATCCAAGGGAGAATTTTAGCAATTCCAGTTTAATCAGGGCCACCAGAGTATATTTAACGACATAGAATGTTACACATCGGTCATAAGAGATGGGTAGAAAATTGGAGCTGTAAGAGGAGGAGGTGAAGTATGAAATTTCTACAAATAATGTTCAAACCTCTCTTATGACTAAAATATCAAACAATAAGGTGTTAGTTTTTGAAAAGCTATAAAGATTCCAGTACATAAATTTTTAAGGTTTTGCTGGACTTGGATTTTCAAAAATTGTTCCTTAAATTTAAAATTGATGCATAAATACATTTGATAATGTGGAAACCCAGAGAACATGCCAACAGTAATGGAGAATTCTCTATAATAGGCACTATTAAACAGTTAAAAGTTCATTCGTTCTATGTTATCGCTGTGTGATGTTATTTCATTTTTTTTTAGTTTTTGGCATTATGGAATAATGAAAGTTTGAATGTTAAATAAAATACTTTTTCAAACTTTTCACACTTTACGAACTGCCCATAGTTTATAGTGATGAAATCATGGGCTTAATGGGAGAAGCAGGTGACACATTTTATGCAGCATTTGTTGCTGTTTTTCTCATCAACAGTTTGAGTTATATCGAAACCTCAACAATGTAAGATAAATATAATTCTTTGAAACAAGGATCAATACATTTTCAGATTCTGTAACATGTCGCAGGAAAATTGTATGTCAATATATATTGGTGTGATGTTAATTTATTCCTGTATTTGTGCAGAATTATTTCATTTCTTCATGCATATGACAGAGCGTGAAACCTTCTCCTGCTTTTGGATATATTGCTTAAAGACTATATTCATTTTCAGATTGATTTATATGGAATTGCATTCACCATGCACTGCATGATATTTGGTGAATACATGGACATTTCCTGCCAGAATGGAATTTGGAACATCAATCGGAAACTACCTAGGTTAGCAGAACTGATTTTACAGTGTGTGCCCAGTGACTTTAATTTTGTGATTCATAATTGCTTTGAAATAACTAAAAATTATTGATTCTTTTCAGTCACTTCAACTCTGGCATTTGGAATAACTTGTTCCACTCCTTGTTGAATGTACCCTCATGTGACTTCATACCAAATCTACAGTCAATTCAGGCAAAACTTCAGGAATTTATGTTTACATTTGAGGTACCACTTTTTATGTATAAAAATTAATAGGTTCATGATCAATCTTTATATAATTTGCTCTTGACTACCGTTTATGAATGAGGGATGCTGCATGATAGATTTTCCAATTTGATAGCTTCTTTTGTATGAAAATTCTTTCAAATGTTGTATTCATTATTATTAAGTACATACATTATGTAACATGAAATGTAACAAATTAACTTGGGCTAAACTTATGGGATTTCCTGCTTTTGAAATGCGCATTTACTGCTTAGTGTGTTTCCATGCTTAATCTTTAATACTGAGTAGTGTTATTCCATTCAACAACTTCCCTCTAGTTTTATATTTCCTATCTCTATTCCTGTTGGTGTCATGTTGGTGGCTGAATCGGGTAGGGATTCTAGAATTGTTAGGGAAAAGCATTCGTCGAATGATAGGTTGTGTGAAATTGCGTGTAAAGGGATAGGAAGAGAAGAGAGTGAGGCAGAATTACAGGAGTAGCGGTGATTGTTCATTCGAATGGTTAAGGGGTAATGCATTCGCCTATGTAGAATGAAGTGCATTGTTTGCATGACAAAAGATAGATAATATTTTTCAAGAGGTAGTTAGCGTGGGAACTGGATGAAGGGACAATGAGGGGATGTGGGGAGAGGGGAGCAGATCTGATCAGCAGACATGTTTTACATCGGGGGCGATTGTAAGTTGGGGAAATATGAGGAAATTTGTCAGGGCGGGTTGCCAAAGGGTTGGTGGATCTCAGAAGGTTTCTGAGATTGGCTGGTTGTCTGTAAGCGACAGAGGGGCATTGGGACAGTAAGGATGAGGTCGCGTCATTGTCGTGTAAAATAGGATAAAGTTCTTAAAGAAGGGTTTTCAGTCTGTGGGATCCGGGGAAATAGGTTGTGCAAAGGTTGAGTCCAGCGTCAGATGTGGGGTTGTTATTCTGTGGTGTGTGTGGTCGGGTGGAGCGGTAGATTTTATCCTGTAGGAGCTTTTCTGGGTAACCGCGTTTGTGGAGTGCATGGTGTAGATTGTGGAGGTATTTGTTGAGGGTAGCTGTGGTGTTACCAATCTGAGCTATTGCAAATCCGTTTCTATTGTGCCTTGTGCCGTCCAAAAGTTATATTGCTCTTGTGAGTACTTCCGCATCATCGATAGATATATACACACACACACAAGGTATAAACGAGGTTTGAACACATGAGGTGTGTTGAAACATTAACAGGAATTTCAATTTTTCGGCCAATAGTATTTATTTATTCTTATACATTGATGTCACCTGTCAAAATGATGCTTTTTACACAAGGTACTGTTCATGTTACATATTCCAGTGAGTCTTCTTGTAAAAATGCCTAAAATGTTTTGATAACTGTCAGCATAAATATGAATTTGTGATGTTAGGGAAAAATATATATGACAGTATCAAGTTAAAACAGGTAATTGTCATTTTCATGTTACCGTAAATTGTATGGAAAAATTCCAAGCAGTATGTGTTCATTTTAAGAATACTATATACTCAAATTGCAAGAGACCAGAGTTTCTTAATATTTTGGTTGCTAAATTTGTACTTAAATTTACATGTCCTTTGTGGGCACGTCTTGTTGTTTGTTTTGTGATGATTTTATCAACAACTGACATGCACACACACACACACACACACATGCTCAATATAGCTTTGGCCATTATATCCCCCAACGATCGGATCTTTTTTTGGGGACTTTTAAGGATGTCATCTCCTTCTTTCAGGTGGATGAGTTTGTGTCTGCAATTGCCAACATGCAGACAATGCTGGAAGAAAAGCACCGAAGGGAAAGCAGCAAAATATGGGCTTTTAAACACGTTAAACATTAATAGTTCTCTTTTTAGCAGCACCTTTTTTTTTGCAAAATTCAATTTTTCACAGTTTTACAAAACAGTTCAAAACCTGAACATTTGTAAGTTATTGTGTGCAGTGCACATTCATTCCTTTGCTGTTCAGCTGAATCCAAGGAACATTGCTGCTGGAAAATGTGGCCGTTTTGGGGGCAGTCCAAGGAAAAGAATCTCTTTAAATGGATTTCAGCTTGGCTTCAAATGATTAAGAGACCAATTTTTATATTAAATTTTTATATAATTTTTATATAATTTTTACTCTCCTTTGACAAAGGGTGTTGTACAAAAGTAGCCATGACAAGTTTCGAGGGAGTTTCCTTCAGTGACACAGTATAAATTTTTTAGGTTTCAAAGTTAATGATAGTGTTCTTGAATTTTAATAAAGTTTTCATTAAGAGAATATGAATCTCAGTACTGAGAGTACCTCATTTTTATACTGCCTTTTTTGTCGTTTTTAAATATCACTTTGATGAAAAATGTTATTGCGATTATTTTTTATCATGTTAAGCTTATGAAGTATGAATCCCAATGTACATATATGAGAATAAATAATTTCTACGATTCCAATAATTTTAAGCTAAAAAATCACCTTAATTACTCCCCCCATAATTGTAATTTTACGTTAGTATTTAAGTGGTTTCCCATTGTTAAAACAAAAAATGAACAACATTAGCATTATTACCAAACTCCTGTACGACCGTGTAGTGAGCACCAACCACATAAAATATTGTGGTTTAAATTGTATAAAATCATCTAGAAGTCATTCCAATCTCAATTGAAATATCTTTCATTGTACTCGTCCAATTTCACCGGAGAAGAGCAGATAACAGTTGAAATGCGTTTAAGGAAGCCATGGTATTGATTTTTACATAATACCATGAATCGTCACTGCTATTTCTATTCTTCATCACTTCAGTTGTAAACGAAATAAAAAAGCGTGACTGAATTATTCCACCCTTAATCTTCAAAAATATTTTCCCTGGTATGTACCAAAATATTGTTTAATTAAATCTCCAAATCTAGGATTTAGTTCTTTACCAAAATGTCCTGATTTAAATATATCGGTGAGCAGTTAATCATATTGATTCAGTGCACTACCTCGCTTAAAAAATGTTCGAATAGTTGCAGGTGTTGAATTATGCA
Organism: Hetaerina titia; assembly: GCA_037158775.1. Taxonomy (NCBI): domain Eukaryota; kingdom Metazoa; phylum Arthropoda; class Insecta; order Odonata; family Calopterygidae; genus Hetaerina; species Hetaerina titia. The sequence goes on from CM073772.1 coordinate 8,601,587, forward strand.
AAGCATTCCCCATTGGTTAAGAAAAATGCCTCCATTTGCTCTTAAGCTGGTAGTGCATACAATGCATACCTATATAGCATATTAGTAATTGGGTAGGACGTCCATGCGAAATATCACAATCGCATTAGATATAGTGCTACTGTTTGTACACCTGGCACAGGTTCATAATATAATTTCTTGTTTCTTTTACAAAAATCGGCTTTGTGTGAAAATAGAAAGGCAGTGATTGGAGGACATGTGCGGGTGGAATTTTGGCCAAATTTTTGTAGACGTCAAGAAGACTAGTAGAAAATTTGAAGGGGTGAAAGAGGAAATTATCTTGGGCAAAGAGTTTGTTTAGAAGAAAACCAGACCACGCGTTAAGAATGTGACCCTCAAAAACCTAGCTTTATTGGTATGAGATGCCGAAGTTAAGACATTTTGTCTCGGAACTAATGCTATTGAAGCCATTCACAAGATTGTGTAGCACCGATGTTAGTAAATTCATTGTCATTACAGCCGGTTACAAGTTTACATTTCGTTTTAAAACGATGACTAATCTAAAATGATAATTTGAGTTGAATTAGAAGTGTTGGGAATAACTTTTAATACTGGCCATTTATTACTTTTCAACACTATTTGGGCAATACGAAAGAAATATTTGCCAATTCTTTAGATAGAACACAAAGAGTATGACATAGAGAATGGTTGTACACGTATCCACAAAATTCATTGAAAAATAATATTCCTAGGATTCTACAAGTTGGTCCCGAAAATTGTCTTGGGTTACTGCATTATATTTCACAAACGTATAAGCAGGTACCATCCACGTTTCGTAATTATGTTGCGATCGGATTTTTCTGAAATCAGTATATGGCTGCGTAGATTTTCGCGGCGGTGGCTTGAAGAATTCTGCATGTCCGGGTTTTCACCGCGTTGTTGTTTGAAGCCGACAACAGTTTCGCCGAAGTTTCATCCGGCGTCTTCAGGTCGAAGATCTTCGACCTGAAGACGCCGGATGAAACTTCGGCGAAACTGTTGTCGGCTTCAAAAATCAACGCGGTGAAAACCCGGACATGCAGAATTTTTCTGAAATCAGGTTGGCACGTAAAGCGGGCATGCTCTACGCATGCCTGTTGTCGATGAAGTAGCGAATTTCTTCCGTGAAATCGGTGCGAATATCGCCCTCCTTCGTGCAATCGTTCTGATGGTAGCATCTTGTTGCGACATTTTATTTCGTAATCACAGACCGCGAATATTGATCTTTGTCGCCGAACATGGTACATTCAGATCGATGAGCACCTTCGACAGGAAAAGAGTTGTCGAGCGTGATACACGAGACATGTGATGTTCAGCAGCTGAAATAATCTGTACGTACGCCTTTTCTATAATTCTAAGTTTAGTTGGCACTTGGTCTGTTTAAAATCGCTGTAATGTAATATGGCGCGAGTACGAATTCGTGCGACTAGTTGAATTTGTTCTATGTGAAGAGTAACATGATTGGCCTAAAGTATCCGGTGGATATGTCAGCAGTGACCTATTTTAAAATGAATTGTTACTCTGATTTAAATGGTACTGATCAAAGATCTCCCCCAGTTTTCAGTATAAATACGATCAAGATCAAATTTGTCTTACCTTCCTAGAGGAGATATTGGCAAAGTATATTTGGATTTAAGGCAAATGGTGGTAAATAGGCAGAGTGGGAAGCAGGTGAAATTATGTTATTCGGATCAATGACAACATTTTATTGTATGTTGTCATTTGTCCGGAGGTTTTGATCCTCGGGGAAAATAAAATGGAATCTTAGATATAATGTCACCGTCACAATTCATTATCGACATTGTATTAGAATAGCATATTTCTGACAATGTCATGCTTAGCAAGCCTCCTTTGTAAGAGTTAATGCATTATTCAACCTTGCTAACTTTGTCATCTTTTCGAACTACCAAATGATAGAAAAGTATAAGATTCAACCTCTTATACCATAGATTCTTTGGTCATCCCTTTCTTGAACTATGCCATTTATTCGGTCTCCTAAAAAATGGATCAATATATCATTCATCTGATTTCCTCTTGTGTATGCAATTATTAAGAATCAGTTATGAAACTTTTATGCCCTCAAACTATTATTTTCAAATGATTGAATGCTTCACACAAGGGAAACATTTATCTGGTACTATATAACAGTTTTCTGACTTAGATCCATGGGCATGGTCCATGACTAAGACAGTCTACTGGCTGGCACCATATTTGAAGATGACATTGTCATACATACCCTCTTTCAGTTAGCCTACCCCTCCCACTCATTTGTGTGACCTTATTCCTCACCACATCCCAAAGAAATAAAGGTTATCATAGATATATAGCTATTTTATTGATATAAAGCTGTCTTGTTTGTGGATTAGTGGAAATCACCCTCTTACCTCTCAATTTCCTGATTCCCTACATCCCTCCCCCTCTGGATTATTGTCTTCACATGTCTATTCTATGGATATGTACATGAACTTCATATAATTTTCTTACATGGACTAGACCTACCTGCGTGTGCATTAGTCTACTAAGTATTGGTCAGTTCTCCTGGAGGGGCTGTAAACTGTATTACATATATATATATATATATTTTCCTATCCCCTTCCTTATACCTATTTCTATGTTTGAATGAATATTTGTGCGCCGTATGGCGGGATTTTCAAGTTTGAATATATATATATAGTGTTGTGATTCTGTTTCATTTTGATATATAATTCAATTTTTCCATAGACCTGACCACTTTTGAAAATGATTTTTCCTGAACATGTGGAATTGATGAATCCTCAAGGAATGAATGAGAGAAACATTGTTCAGGATGGAGAATATAAAGCTGCCAATGTGTACAATAACTCGGCTGATGTGTACAACCAAAAGATGAAAATACTTCAAAAACAAACTGTATCCTCAGCCGTGCAAATACCACAGGCACCAGATCAAAATGGAGTGGTGTTGTTATTAAACTCCTATGTTATTTAAACTGGTTATGTTATTTAAACTCCTCTTGTTCAATTCCATGCATGAAAATTGTTACATGTGTGCAAACATCAACTATGTACTACTCTCCTCTTTCACTTCTTGGTGCTTTTTTGAAGTATAATGTTTGCACCAACTTGCGATTTATTGTATCAATTTAGTATTTTTTATGTGGCATTACAACACAGTATGATCAGGTATTTCTCCCTTATTTATTTCACTGATTCTTTTTTTAGGTCACCGAAGGAGTTAGGCTCTCAAGTCCTATGTGACTTGCGTGCTCACCACCATTTAATCCAAACTCGAATGACTCATTTGGTTGGAGCATTTTCAGCACGAGCGCAATTTTTTCTCTCAAAATTGCAAAGGCCACCAACACCAACACAGTCTTCTACATCAATCAGCTCGTCAAATGCAGTCAGCTCTCAAAATCTAAGTGAGTTTCATTATTGGCTTCCAAACCTTGAACAGAGGTGTACTGACGGAAATCGATTGCTTAACCTACTTGTTCCTCTTTTCATAAACTTAATTTAGGACGTTTTAGGTATTTGTTTGTTTTATTTTTAAGTAATTTGAACTGAATAGAAACTCAAAATTTATACTAATTGAAAAATTTCATTAGCAATAACATTCATTATAAGCCAATAGATAGAGATAGGTAGGTTCTAATCTTGTCTTAACAGAGGAATGTGAAGAACAGCTTTTAAAAATTGTGACACTACAATTTACAAAAAACTACATACTGGATTCACTTTAAATGATAAGGGAATGGATAAACAGCTCTTCACATTCATGGAGCCATTCAAATGATGGTCTCTGAAGATGAACAATACCATGGCCCTGTCTGATAGAGCATAACTCAAGATGAACATGTATGAAGCATAACTTATGCCACCTAGAAGAAGCTAATGTTCAGAAGTTATGTAAAGTGCTCCAGCAGAATGAGGAAAATAAAATTAATTGACGGAGTAGTAAATGGAAAAATATTGCCAAGTGTGGTTGAGGAGAGAAACATTGAGAAAACGAGAGTATCTATTGGCCTGGAGAATTCTGAAAATGCCAGAAGGGTCAATGAATTCTTTTGGGCTGGAAAAGTTGAGGAAAATTCAGGAAATTTTTGTCATTTACACAAAAACTGATAATACATAGAGAAGAGTGTACATGTTAGATTTCACTATCGGCAAGTGCATGCCGAATTCAGTGCCTCAGTCAACAATTCGTCTATTAATTTCAAAGGGTTGAGTTTTAAAGAATGAGTAGAAAGTCATCTAGATGGCCCTCACCTCTTGCAGTGCTGGCAAAAATGTACTGCCAGAATCAGAATAAATTAATAAAGTTCTTATGTAGGAGAAGCAAATAATCAGTTCCTATGCCTTAGTCCAGACCAACTGATCCAATCTTGTAAAGCCAACCATGAACATGTATAATGGTGGATTGGAGTTGCAAATATTCTTATTATTTAATGCTTTATTTACGCTCAAAGCTGGTGTACTAATAACTGGACAATCATTAAAAAATTATCAATATTCATATTTATGAACAACTTGAAAACAGGATCTAGAAATTTTCTGTGTAGGCCTGGAGAGGTGTCAATCTTCGTCAAACTGAGTGACTACCTTGAAGAATTTTGAAAGAAGAAGAAAACTGTTGAAACCCATACTGAGGTATGACAGTTTAGTAAATACAAAAATGAAAGAGCTATGATGACATTAAGAGGATTGTCAAGAATGGGATTGCTTGGAGATATGCCACGAACAAATCTTTCGGTTTATCATGAATATTGATGAGGCTAAATACTACTGCCTACTAGCATGTTTGAATATACTTCAGATTGCACTGAAAAATTAAGCAATCGCCCCTACAAAAATTTATATGCATCTTTGCTATTTGAATTTTGGATTCAATGAGTGTTTTTATAGCAAGATAGAACAAGTAAATAATTTTCTGTTAGAGCTATGCAAGGGAATGGCATTGTTTTTTTATCATGTCCAAATAACCCATGAAAGGTTATGAACTTTTCGAGAAGGCAGAAGGCTATGTTAAATGTTGAAATTGGAGGGCAAAAACTAGAGCAGGTAGAACAGTTTACCAATGTTGGAAGTGATTTGAACCAAGATGGTCGTTGAAGGGATGTTAAGAATTGCATCAGACAAAGAAACTTTCACTCAGAGGGAGTTGATGATGGGGATGTTTAGAAAAGAATAGTGAAAACTTTCATAGAGGGCATTGCTTTCTACAGTTTGGGAACAAGGCCACTGAAGCAAGATGATAGGCATTGATTGGGGGCTTTTGGAATGTAGGTGTGGAAGATGGATGGAAAAGGTGAAATGGACAAAAAAATCAAGGAAGGGCTAAGCATGGAGGAGAGAAGATTGTTGTGATATGGCCAAAGATGACAAGAAAGATGGGTGCGAAGCATTTTGAAAGCTGGAGTGAATGGAGGTAGAATGTATACAGAATTAAAGGAGGGTTCATTGCACTGTGTCAGGTAGTGTCTGGGTAGTTTAAGCCAAGAAATTCAAGGGTGTCCATCCAAAATCAACCTTAAATGGTACACCTTCAAATTCTAATACCACATTTCTCCCTGGCCTAGAATCTCTGCGTTCTATCCTAAAGGACCTCTATCCTATCCTCAAAAACCACAATTCCACCACCAACCTTTTCCCCAAATGCCCCTCTGTCACTTTCAAACGCCCCGCCAATCTATCAGATCTTCTAAAATCTACCAATCCACTTCTTAAATCCTCGCCCCGTTCCAAAATCACTCCCAGACCCTGCAATAAACCTAGATGCAAAACATGTCCTATTTTCCTAACCAGAATCCCATCCCTCTCCCACCCGCTCTTTAACTCTCTCCCACCAATTCCCTACTCCTCGTGTACCTCCAGCAATGTTGTCTACCTACTCAAGTGCCAACTTTGCCCTGCCTTTTACATTGGACAGTGTACCACACCCCTCAATATTAGAATCAATAATCATCGAGCCTCATGCAACAATTCCTCCCTTATTGGTATGCTCCCAATCCCCAAACATGCCTCCGAACACAACACTGCCTTTGACCAATGTTTTAAAGTATCCGTCTTAGCATCCCCCCCACACTCAGACCCTCCACTAAAACTCAAAACATTAGAGCTAGCTTTCATCTGGCTCTTGGATTCCTGGAATCGCCCAGGTATTAATATTAGACATTAATTGCCCCCTTTATACATATAATTTCATCCCCCTCCGCCCCCAACAACTTCCATATCATCCCCACCTTTTTTAAAATTCCCGCGCCATACACTACCCCTCCAAACTCCTCACCTCGAATGCCTTCCCCTCCTTTTTTCCCCCCTTTTCCTTTCTTTTCCCCTCTTTTCCCCCATTTCCCCTTCTCCTTCCTACCACTGCTTTCGGGCCCTCCTCTGCCTCAGTTCTGTTCCTAATTCCTCTTGAGAAAGGTGGTTGGACCACCGAAAATTCGAGAACCAGTGAGTCCCTCTTTTGTGTGTTTTGGTTTCTGTGTTTGTTATGACTATCAGTGAATTTATATATATATATATATATATATATATATATATATATATATATATATATATATATATATATATATATATATATATATATACATGTATATATATAAAAAGATGATTTCTTCGAAGGAACACCCCAATCTTTTGGGATTTCCTCAGAGGCAAGTGGTTTCCAATTATTTTCATCATTCAAAGGGGTTTCTTGAAACAAAATGTCTGAATTGCAGTGAATGGAGAATCCTGGTGCTTTAGGCATCTGAAGATCAATCTTCTCTTCCTGATGGAGCATGTCGGGGAATGTAGCATTGTCGTCACAAGGTATTTCAAACTTGGGTGCATTTGGGTGAGGCTGCTGAGGTGCAACTGAGAATGAAAGTGGATGCGTGGATGATAAAAAAAAACTGAACAGCCAACCTCACATGCTCCAGATGACATTTTTCCTTAGCGACAGAGAAGGAAATCAAACAAAGATGTCTCTCACTAGATGTACTCTTAATTACAACAAATAAATACATTTTGTATTGATAGTATCCCACCATATGGTGAATTGCTTCATGTTGATTTCAAAACATCTGAAATATTGATTTCAAATATCAGGTCCAATATTAAAAATATCAATATTAGTTACTCTTCAATGTTTAAGATAAAATGAAGCATACATTACATTATTTACATGAACTCGAAGCCCATTTCTCAAAGCTACAAGCCATTGTTAATTGAACACAATCTACAGATGGTAATAAAAGGTGCAGCATTTTAAGTTTCCCAAAAAACCTGCAACTGGCAAATCTTAAAGTTTTATATCACATTTAAGACATTAAAATCGACTTGCAAATTGGAGAAACAGGCCAAAAAGTGAGCAAATATTAGTGAGCTTACAAGTGAGACACACTGGGTATATACAACAAGATCGCTTAAGTGGAACGTTTTCTGGATGCTACACCACCAAGGTTATATTTGAATTAACATTGGCATCACCACATTTTTAGATATACAAAAGCTTTTTTCATCATGTTAACACTTTAAACCTAATTAATAATAGGGATAATGTACTTTTGTTGCTTTGATGATATATGTATCTGAATTTTATGCCAGAAAACTGCAGTGAAAATCTCATGGAAATTGATCCCCCCGATTGCCTGAAATGTGATATTTGGAAATGAGTGGATGGAGGAAGTTTCTTCCTCAAACCACTGGTTAAGAAATTAAGTGAACTGGCAAAATTAAAATGCCTCACACTTGTCTGCTTCTCCCTTCTGAGGCATAAATTAAGCTAATATATCCAAAGCTTAATTAAATCGAGCCACAAGAAAAAAGTGGCAATCACTTGATTATTATCACAAGTTTTTATGGAGTCCAAAACTCATTGTGAGTTTTTGAGGATAAATTCTTTAGTCTCAACAGCACACAAATTCAAAAGAAAATACAATAAGTAGTGACCGCTGAAAACATTTGATTTGTTATCTTCAGCCAAATTACATTAGGAGACAAAGTTATAATGCTTCAGCACTCACCTAAAAGAGAGTCGCCCAGAGATTGTGTGAAAGTTGAAGAAAACAGCTCATTCATCATTGCATTGGCTGCTCGGGTGTTGATCGTCGGTGATGGGGCAGACAAAAAGTCGAACTGCTGCATAGGGCTTGGTTGGTACGTGTGGGGTGCCTTCTGTCTTTCTTCAAATTCCTGAATCATTAACAGTTTTAAATCCGGTTGAAATTATTTGTTTTACATGTCATCGTGAATAAAAAACTTATTATGTTGATAACATTGCCGAGTCCTCTCGATGTTTTGAAAAGGGAATGTCGTATTGCCTACACCAACACAGTTCACAGTACACAGTCGCAAGATATGTGCAGTGAGGATTGTATGACACAACTTGTTGAAGAAATTATCGTTAGAAATTGAAGAAGAGGGAGGAGAAATTTTATTTTTCAAGCATTTTTTCTGGGGTGGTCAAGATTCATTCCCATAGGAAAATTATATCCAAATGTTTACCATGCTGTCTATATAATTTTTAATTATTTTCTGGCCATTATTAATAAAACCACAGACCTAATAGTTCTGTAATTGTAGCCACTGTTAGGTGTAATTGTAATCATCCCATGTCTAGGGAGGGGGGGGGGGGCTCCCATTATTTGATACTTTTGCTTTGCATTTACAGATTTTCAATTAGCAGCATTTTTCTGAACATATTTCATTCAAATTCTGACTAATTATTCTTTTAGGTGGGCTCCTGGTGCTCATAGAAGTATATAACTGATAGAAAACAGAATGACTACGTTATTTCACCAGGAATTATAAATTTCTGAAGTGCCAGCTTCTTCAAGGCCATACCACATATGCACTACTTGTGTAGTTTCTACAGGACAGGTTGAACACCAATATGTCAGTACTAAAAACATTCAAAGACACACATTTGAATTTTCCTGCATGCGTAAGTTAATGGCTGTTGGCCAGTTCTAGTTTAAAGAAGAGTTCTACTGCACAGAGTTTTCAGTATTCAATTCTACAACTCCCTCCCCATTGACTAATGCAATGACAGAGTGGAAGTGCTTGCATGTTCCACTGTGTACTATAGCTTTAGTGACAGGAGTAATGACGATTGCCCAGGGTAGGATCGTCCACACCACCTGGATAGTGTCGAGAGTATGAGTCTGACAAAAGTCATTTCACACAGCATCTGTTCCTCGATGAGGAACATATATCAGCGTCATAATAAAATCTACTGAGGAAGGCAAAATAAAACCACCTCAATCATCCATCCCATGAAATGATGGACACAAACATGATAAAGAATTCTGCCATTCCACCAGTGCAAGTACTATGTATGGCAGCAGGGAAGGCAAGGTCTTTACGGTAAAATCAGAGTCCGTAACAGCCTAGCAGATGTCAGCAGAAAAGAAGACACAGAAGCGAGTCACACTTATTAGAATCAGTATTGGGTAGAATATAGAAAAAGGAAGTAGAATATAACATATGGCAGTCAAAACTCTTTGAGTAATGACAAAGAGGATGGGTAAAATAGTAGTAGGGCTGACTACCCTAAAAAGGTAAAAACAAAAGAGCAAATAAAAATTTGAAACAAATCTTGTGTGCATTTTCATGGCATTGTAATGCCTAAATTGATGTGGAAGAAAGCAAAAGACTACAGATTACCGGTGAATTGTAGAGATAGGGTAAAAAGATTTAGTTCCATTCAAAATAAAACCAAAAATGTTGGCTGTTAACCTGTTATTAATATATAGCACTACCACCTTGTTGGAATGTATTAAGATTTTCTAGTATGAAATCATTTGTGTTGATGCCCAAGACTTTATTTCAATACTTTCAAGAGGAATGTTGTTTTGAGGTGGGATTTGTACATAGATACAGGGGATAGTTAGTTTGTTGCTAAAAAGAGCCAGTTTATCATTTGCTAGTAGCGCATCAGTGGAGATAATGAATCTACAAGTTTTTTTTTGAGTTTTCAATGTTTTGATGGGCAGGTAGCTTGTTAGCAACACAGGGTGAGCAAATGGGAGATAAGATATTGTCAGTCCCAAAGATGGATATTTTTTATGAATGCAGCAAGATTTGAATGACAATATTCCAGAAAGACAATTGGAGTTTGAGTACAAATGATTGATCACAAATAAAAAAGAGTAAACAAGAGCATAAGAATAAAATTATTTATCAATAGAGAGAATTTTCACTCAAAGTATAGAAATGATGTTTGCACAGAAACTGATCAAGTTTAGATTTATATTATATTAATTACTAATCATGCTCTCTTCGACTAAATTTTTAACTGTGAATTTCAATTGCTGGTGATCATTGTAGGGAGAATCGTTAAGTTCCTAATCTGATAAGTGTCACAAGGTTCATATGATACTTATCAGATGCATTCATATGAATGTTGAATTTTCACTTGGTGTCATCCTTCTTCACCAGATTTTGTGAAATAGACCTCAACCGAGGTATTTTTTCAACAGAATCCTACTAATTTCTCCAGAATCGTATAAATGAAGCATTTTTTTTAGAAATCTAAAGTTATGAGTTTTTGCCGCATCTTTCAAAGGCCATTTTATTCTGATCATCTTCAGTTGCAGAAATGTGACTCTGATGGTTTTTCAGGTTTTCATTTCTGGCAGTTTCTATGATTAAAACATCTTGGACCTTTTATTTCACCGAGCCATTTGAAAGCATGTCAAAGAAAATGAGTGTCTCCTTTGCATTAACCATTTGGCAAAGGAAGTAGGTATCGTTGAATCATCAGCAACCCTATTACGTACCTCTGAAAAGAAATTAACCTGATCAGTGATGCAGGAGGGCACACATTGGCCAACTGAAGGCTGCAAACCCATGATCTGTCGCTTGACTTAAATTCTTGAGGAAGGAAGTTTAACGATCAATAAAGAGTTAAATAATTAAAAGGGCAGATGGTGGAAGATAGTGTGAGAATATGGAAAGTAGAACAGAATACAAGGAGGAAGGAAGTATATGGAGATGAAGAGATAATGTGAGTATGTGCATATATACATTCAAACACGAAAACTCGCCATATGGCGAACAAATATTCATGCATGGAAATATAAATTAGGAAAAGGGATACATATAAAAGATGAATACGGTAGAGATGGGGAAGGCGGAATCTAGTAGACCACAAACGCAAAAATATTTCGTTGCTCGGGAATGAACACCGGATCGTTCCACTTGCCGGGGCAATGCTCTAACCACTTTAGCTTTGGGGGACGCGTAATTAACACTGAGATCGGCTGGGTGTTTATGCGTCCAAGTGCCCCATTCTTGGTCGAGAGATGGCGTTGGGGGGCTGTTTCACCTACCAAAGGAGCAGATCACAAGCGCAAAAATATATTTTGCTTGTGATCTGCTCGATTTCGCCTTCCCCACCTCTACAGTGTTCGTCCTATGTATGTGTTCCTATCCCTTTTCCTTCAATTTATTTCCATTAGAATGAATATTTGTTCGCCATATGGCGAGATTTCGTGTTTTTATGTGTGTGTATGAAAATTGCACTTGAAAATCACTACTTGAAAATTACACTTGAAAATCCCGCCATACGGCGCACAAATATTCATTCAAACATAGAAATAGGTATATGGAAAGGGGATAGGAAAACACATGTTTATATACCTTCCATATCCTTCCCTTTCCATATACCTATTTCTATGTTTGAATGAATAAATATATATATATATATATATATATATATATATATATATATATATATATATATATATATATATATATATATATATATATATATATATATATATATGAACCATAAATATATATATATATGAACCATAAACACAGTAATCAACCCCGAAGGTCGGTTTAGTAGGTGATGGTAGAGCTCACCCATGTACCAAGCCCGACGGCGTGTGAATATTCACACATCAGGGTAGGGGCCTTTCCCTGTGCCGGTTATGGTTTCCCAGGAAGATCTGGTACCCGAAAAATCAACTAGCTTGGGTGGAGCTGCAGGTATCCAAAGTGCCTTGCCCGGGAATCGAACCCGGGACCCTCCGGTCAGTAGTCCAACGCTCTACCCGCTATATATATACCATGTATAACTTAGACAGCAACACACAACATGAGTACACATAAAAGGAACACTCACCCGTTATATCTTGGTAATTTATTATAATAATTAAAAATATTTAAAAAATATGTGTGGGTCGGGGTAGTCCAGGAGGTAGAGCGTTGGACCGGAGGGTTCCGGGTTCGATTCCCGAGCAAGGCACCCTGGGCACCTGCAGCTCCACCCAAGCAAGCTAGTTTATTTTAGTCGGATACCAGATCTTCCTGGGACACCATAACTGGTTCCCCTACCCTGATGTGTGAATATTCACACGGGTGAGCTCTACCATCACCTATTAAACCGACCTTCGGGTTGATTACTGTATTTATGGTTATAAATATATATATAAAACACACATATACGTTCAGACGTACACACACATATTTTTACGTTCGTATATTTGTATATATACTCAATTTTTCATACGCAAACACGAAAACCCGCCAAAATGGTAAACATTCAAAAGAATATTGTTGGATGACTTTTTTGTGGTGCGATCCACGTTTTTTTTATTTTTTGTTTCATCTACGTGTTCTCTATATTTGATATATTTTACTCACATCTTTTTTTATTCTTTGGCGGCGTATTATCTTGATATAGCCAGCTAAAACTAAATACCTAACCGCCAACATACAAACTTTCAGAATAGGTAACATTAGAAAATTTTCCACACCTATCCCAAGATCCCAACGATTCACTTCATGGTAACTTCACGAATGTTTCATCCCAGAGTGTAAACTTCAAGATACCTATCGTGTTTGCCTAGTTTTATGTAACGCGTATTATCTAGGGGTACAGCACAAGGAATAATTGCGATTTTTTTATCAGTTCCACTAGTAGGATACGTGGAAGGTTATGAAATATTACTATGCCCGCTATTTAAGATTACCCTTTGTACGAAATTTTAGTGTGGTTGATTTTGTGCCAAAATATGTTCCAGCGAAAGAAAATGACATTAAGAGGTTATGCGAGTTCGTAACTGATGTGTCGAAATTGTTGGTTGTTACTGGAGCTGGAATATCTACAGAGAGTGGAATTCCTGATTATCGTTCCGAAGGAGTAGGTCTCTATGCTCGCAGTAACAGTCGACCAGTACAATACCAAGATTTTGTTAAATATTCAGAGGTTCGCAAGAGATATTGGGCGAGAAATTTTGTTGCTTGGCCCCGATTTTCGGTCTTTCAGCCCAATATTTGTCATTTAACCCTAAGCCAATGGGAAGATAACGGAAAGGTTTGTTTTATGTTTTGACACCTCATTGTCTGAAAAATATATGATGTAAATATTCATTTAGATATTCCTTAATTAACAGGTCAGAGGGATCGTGACACAGAATGTTGACCGTTTACACAAGAAAGCTGGTAGCAAAAGGGTTATTGAGCTCCACGGCTCCGGTTACGAAGTGGGTTGCCTTACTTGTAAAAATATAATTTCTAGGCACGATTTTCAAAACATACTAGAGGAACTTAATCCAAATTTAAAATCTGTCGCAGCAGTAAGCATTCGTCCTGATGGTGATGTTGATATATCTCAGGTAATTCTATTTTTTCTGTGCTATAAAGATAACTAGAGAAAATGTATGGGTGGTTGTTGGGATCTGGATTGAAATCCCCATTTTTATTATGTTTATATCCTTTATTTACCATTGGAATGAATTGAACCAGCTTTATGAATACCTTTACTTTTTTGAAAAGCTGACGACTTCATTAGGCTGATATGGAAATATATTTTCATCAACATGTTAATGGAGCAAAGGACGCAGTTGTGCAGTGATCTAACCAAGATTGGCACACTTCTCAATAGATAGAGTGAATTTATCAAATTCCCCACATCGTATGCTTCAGCTATTAATGAACAGAATCGAATCATAGCAAAGCTTTGAAATAGTTTTTCCCAAAAATATTACCTTCAATGATCCAATTAGAGATGCAACATACCTGCTGTCGTGGTTCATTCCTGCTATCAAAATTTTAATTTATGTAACTAAAAAATCCGTATTTAGTTACTGGAGACATGTTTTTCCTTTTTTTTAATTAAGTAAAAGTGAATCTCAGGTTAATTAAATCTAGATTTATTATTAGTTATATGGTGAAGTAATTTTATTTATGTTTTTAATTTCATTGTCGAAGTGGCTCCATATTTCATTGATTTTTTCTTCTATAATTAGGAACAAATTCAGAATTTCAATCTGCCTCAATGTGAACTGTGTGGGGGTGTCCTGAAACCAAACATTGTATTCTTTGGTGACAATGTGCCACAGGAGCGAGTAAATGCAGTGAAACGCGAAGTAAATTTGTCGGATGGTCTCCTAGTGTTAGGTTCATCACTCTCTGTTTTTTCCAGTTATCGCATAATCCTTCAAGCAGCAGAAGAGAAAAAGCCTATAGCTATTGTGAACATTGGGCCAACTCGAGGAGATAGCCATGCTGCTATAAAAATAAGCACTAAGTGTGGGGATATATTACCATCAATAAATGTTATTCAGACCCTGAGATGACGGCAAGGAAGAATAGTTACTGTATTAGAAAAGTGATGAAATTATTGTATTTGAATCACATGCATGTCTTTTGAATCAGCTAAATGCTATTAGAGTTGTAATTATATGGGCATTCCAAGGAAACCCTGAGCTCTCTGATTAACTTGTCCTGAGGTCTTGGTTTAGCTTGAAAATACTTGCACCCTCGCAATTTCAACATATTTGCCCACCGGTGTTATGTTAATGGGTTAATGTCTTTTCAGTTTTGATTTAACTAGGAGGAATCACTTGAATGTAACAATGCCAAAATAATTTCACTTACATTTGATCCTATTCATTAAGACCACTGTGTTACGAGTGGAAGACCAATAAAAATTTACTATTTTATCAAATATCCCTTTCCCTGGACTTCTTTGGTTCATGTTTACCACTTAATAGGCTAATGGCATCACAATGGCCCCTCGTAGATCAATCGTGATACTATTGCGGCTGAGTTTGGGTAGTAAAACGGTTCAAGTATTGAGAGAGCCCGTGCAATTTGGAAAAGGGGTCGGCATTTTAAATGAAGAATAGTAATGTTTCTAATTTTTCACAATTTTCTCAATGTTCTAAAATCTTTGTTCAATTAAGGGTTACAGTTGGGACTCTGGATGTGAAATTAGTATGTATAGATTTCTTAAAAAGAGAAATAATCTCTTTTAATTGCTATTATTTGAAAATTGAAATTTTAGCTTAACATATTGTTTATTCAGCACTTAATGAAATGTACATTAAGAGACGTGATAGTTGAGTGGATGAGACATTGGACCACAGACTGAAGGGCCCAGGTTCAATTCCTGGGGATGCTTCTGGGCACACTACACTTCACCCAAGCTGTGCTAGTTTTCGGGTACGAGATCTTCCTGGGGAACCAGAGGAGGCACAAGGAGTAAGGAACTAGCCCTGATTGCAAATTCTACTTGTTGGGCTTCGGACTAGGTGAGCTCTACCCTTACCCATGAAACTGACTTTGGATTGAAAACTGTGATTTTAAAAAAATGTACATTGGCGTACTACATATAATACACAATAAATATACTAGTGTTTGCGGGTCGCGGTGGTCCAGCTCCACCCAAGCTAGTTGATTTTTCGGGTACCAGATCTTCCTGGGAAACCATAACCGGCACAGGGAAAGGAACTGGCCCCCCTACCCTGATGTGTGAATATTCACACGCCGTCGGGCTTGGTACACGGGTGAGCTCTACCATCACCTACTAAACCGACCTTCGGCTTGATTACTGTGTTTATGGTTTTTTATACTAGTGTTTAGTACTGCATATTATGGTGATAATAATTCATTAGATAAATCCAAAGATCGATTTCCTTTCTATCAAATCACCTGTTCAATCTAATAGCAAAGGACAATA
Organism: Hetaerina titia; assembly: GCA_037158775.1. Lineage (NCBI taxonomy): Eukaryota > Metazoa > Arthropoda > Insecta > Odonata > Calopterygidae > Hetaerina > Hetaerina titia. The sequence continues at coordinate 8,617,547 of CM073772.1, forward strand.
TTAATACCTGTACAAAGTATGAACACAGCATTGAAAGGTTTATCCTCAAGCAAGGCCATGACGGAAATCACACTAAGGTTGGCTTGCCTTAGGAAGGGTGTAGCTCATCCCAGAGGAATGTGACCTTTAAGGGAGGTTGGCCAGTTACTTCCTCTGCCAGTAATGTTTCCTCCAAAGTTCTGATTTACCAAAAAAATTTCCATCGGCGGGCTTAAGATGCCTTTGCTAAAGGACATTACCAATTAACCAACCACAGTGCCACTACCACGAATAGCAACTGTATGGAATGACACTCATAATTCATGGGTCTAATTCTCATCAACTCACATTCCTCCCTTTCTATTTCTTAAACGCAAATGTCCCAAGAAAACCAGGCAATAGTTGGAATGTGTTAAAAAAATCCTCTGCTATCTTGAATATCCTGGAAGTTCAGCCTCAAATTGAAAGACCTAAACAACTTTCCCAAAATCTAATCCCAAGATTGCATAACGTAACCTGTAATAACCTATACGTTAATACATATTCTATAGTCTCTACACCGCAAATGAGAGCAAGTTGTAACTTCACCATTCTGAAACCTCTACGTAATTCTTTTTTTAATAGGGTTTAAGATAACCTACAGAAGTTTAGTGGCCGTGCCCCATATGCATAAACACAAAATAATCTTTCATTTTCCTCCAAGTTTTTGTTACAAGTTAAATTCTTATTTGGCCTTTTATGGATTTATGATTATATCTGAGAAATGCCACATTTACTTTGAATTCCAATTTGTCATCTACAGCCAGATGGATGGATAGAATAAGTATGAAAAGTGTTGATGTCTCTACGTTCACTCCATATGCAGATTGTATCGTCAACATGAATTCATATTCTGAAGAGAGTGGGTATTGCATTAATCACTTCAAGTTGTAAAATACTGTCACTAACCAGCCGATTGATGTGTACAGTCATTTATCTTTAACACTCTAATGTTTGACCGATAGTTTTATCTCCCCTCATGGTTTTTCGGAACCTACTCGGCATACATGCACAAAAATCGTTCTTCAAGTATTACTCATGCATTTTCTGTGCTGCAAAAAGAATTTTATTTTAAAAGGACCGTCGAAAGTCTCTACAACAACAATTCAGGGCATCTAACGCTTTCTAGTCGAACGTCTACTACGGAACAACTTAATAACTGCCTGTAGCACTGTTGACAACTTCGATGACAATAGTACTTCGATAACAAGATTCAGGCTTCACAGTTGCCAATTTTCCTAAACCTAGGCCATTTCCATTCTGCCATAAGGGTAAAACAAATGAGTGAAGCTTTGTCGCAGCCAAATATATGGATATTATGAGCAACGCGATCGGGCTTAGTATTGCAATACAAGTAGCAAAAAAGTGACAACAGAATTTGAACAATTTGCTGTACACCTATATGTTACTGAAATAATAAAAACACCTTTATAGGAAACTTAAAACAGTTATTCGTCAGTCAAATGTTAAAATTTATGCGTTAAACAGCGTCGGCAACAGTGTACAGGCCTTTTCTCATTGGAGGAGTCGAAAAGATGATTTCATCCCAAACCATTCTATTGCTTCCAAACTTAAGCGTCACTCTCAACGATAAGTGAATGGCAAGCGTTATCAACAGAGTTGAAAAATTATTTCAATCTCCAACTGCATGCTGAAATAGGTTAGTGGTGAATGCTGTTGATCTGTATGTTTTTCTTTACTCAACTGATTTAAAAATGGGATCATTGTATTGATTTTTTTCGTAGACCAATCTTTAAAATATATGCATGCTTTAACTGTGTTTACTATTTACGGCAGATCATCCTCAAAATAGTGAAACCGATTTTGAAAGGATTATCTACGTCCACCTTTGCCTCTAGCTGGGAGTTAATATTATGGTAAGCATTCATTCGGCGATATCAGTTCACTAGGTTCAGCAGATATTGATAGCTTTCAATCTTCTTTCATGTTCAATTATTATATTTTTGATTTTGTATTGCATTCCAGGAAGACATAGGTGATTCAAGTGATCTTGATAGGCAAATTGAACAGCTGAAGAAATGTAAGATAATTAAAGAAAGTGAAGTGAAGGCATTATGTGCCAAAGCGAGAGAAATTTTAGTTGAGGAAAGCAATGTTCAAAGAGTAGATTCTCCAGTTACTGTAAGTACATTCATCTGGGGGATGTTTCCTAACGATGACGCCCGATGCTTTTTGCTTAAGCGTGGTATTTGCTACTATAAATGGTATCGACCGGCCGGCTTATATGGAATAACTACCGATGCCATTTTCTGCTCTCGTTTAAAGAATAGCATCGGACGACTGACGAATTACGGAATAAACCCCCGGATCATCGTAAAGATGTGTGTATAATATAGTCTTATAATTAATTTGATTTTTAATCTGTCCACTTAAGGTTTGTGGTGACATTCATGGTCAGTTTTACGATCTTAAGGAGCTATTCAAAGTTGGTGGTGATGTACCTCAAACGAACTACTTATTTATGGGAGATTTCGTCGACCGAGGGTTCTACAGCGTGGAAACGTTTTTATTGTTACTAGCATTGAAGGTACTAGTTAATGAATATAGCTTAATGTTATCATTGCGTTATTGTTCTGTGGAACTGAATGTCATTTTTCTTTTTAAAAATAGGTTAGGTATCCAGATCGAATAACACTTATCAGAGGAAATCATGAGTCTAGACAAATAACTCAAGTTTACGGATTTTATGATGAGTGCCTGCGAAAATATGGAAGTGCCACGGTTTGGAGATACTGTACAGAAGTCTTTGATTACCTTAGTTTATCAGCTATAATCGATAGGAAGGTATAACTCATGCCTGTAAGATTTTCATGCTATATACGTAACAGTGGATTTTCTCTCATGAACCTTAAATATTTTCAGATATTTTGTGTCCACGGTGGCCTGTCGCCATCCATACAGACACTGGACCAAATTCGCATAATCGATAGGAAGCAAGAAGTTCCTCATGACGGACCCATGTGTGATTTACTTTGGTCTGACCCAGAAGGTAAGCGAATTGTTCATAATTTATCATTTAATTTTAGGCATTAAGAGGATTTAAATGAGAAAATTAACAGATTAACATAGCTACAAAACTACAATGCAGAGGTAATTGATTTAACATTCTTAAACAAGCTCTGTAGCAGACTTTTAAACTGCCCTGTTTTCTTCAAGTCTAAATTTCAATGTGCCCATAGTAATCAAGATAACAAAAATATGATTTTGGCATGGAAGTTCGCAGAAGAAAGTGCATCCATTTCAGTGCCATTAACAGAAATATCGGGTCAAAGCAAATGCAATGCAACATTTGTTTTGATTGCCTACTTTTTTAATTATCCACTTTTTGGACAACCTGCAATGTTGCCCTGTTAAAATATTGGATTCCTTTTTTTGTATGAATATGTGTATGAATTTGTATGTATTTTTTTGGATCTATCTGGGAAGCATTTGGTTCACCTGAAGACATATCAGGCTTTTTCTGGGCAGTTATTCCATATTTATGGTGCCTGTTACAATTTACTTAATGATGCCACAGTGGTATTTGCTACTTTTTTGGCATCAGTAGCCAATAAAAGTTACAAATAACATTTCTGGTTGCTAACCGAGTGTCAGTCTGCCAAGGCCATGACATAAAACCATTTCTCAAGTAGCCTCAACCAATGTATTGCTTCATGGAGTTAGCTGATTTTTATTCATTTGCTTCAGGAAGGGTATGGCTTTAATCAAACTATTTCGTGGTGTATGATAGAGATATTGCCCATTGTTTTTTAGAGTCACCTAGGAATATTTTATTGTGTTTCTAGAGTACTTAATCAAAGACCCTAAGTTGGTTTATGAAAATAAAATCTGAGTAATACAAGGGTAATTAGAAAAGTTCTCTGAATGGATCAGAAATCAACAAATTCTGTGAAACGTTTTTATTTTTCATTGTAGTCTCCCTGTATACTAATGCACTAGCTCCAATGATGTTCCAATTTCTTGATCCCATCTCGAAAATTAGACTTCTTCAGGACTGCAAAATACCAGTCTACTTGGGCTGTTAGTTATTTGTTTGGAGAGAATCTCCATCCACCTAGGGATATTTTGAGTACAACTTGAGGAAGAGATGTAAATCTGACAAAGCCAAATCAAGTGAATATGGCAGGTGTGGCAACAATTTGTATCTTAGTTCCTTTATTTTTGCCATGGCAACAACACTTGCGTGTGGGCATGCATTGTCTTGATGAAAGATAGACTTTTTTCTTGCCAAACCTGGCTTATTCTCATGTGTCTTTTGTCGCAGTTGATTGTGGAGGTTATTTTAGTATGTCCAGTTATTGTTTTAGCAGTGGGAAGATAATCTATCGGCAGATTCCCTTTCCCATCCCAGTAAACTCAAGCCATCAGATTCCAGCCACCATATTGACTTTGCTTTCTTTGGTGGTGGTGAATCAACATGTTTCCTCTGATTTGACTGCTGTTTTCTTTCTGGAGTATAGTAGCGAAACCAAGTTTCATCTGTGGTCACAGACCGGCACAGAAAATCATGTTGATTGCTATTAAAACTGGTCCAGCATTATTTGGAAATTTTCATCCTGATGCGTTTCTGATCCTGCTTCAAGACTCAAAGCACTCATGCAGCAAATTTCTCATATCAATCAATCTCAATTTTCTCATATCCAGTTCAACTGTTAAAATGTGATATGCCCGGTTAGCCGACATCCCTACAGCTGTAGCAATTTCTCGAACTTTCAGTCCCCAATCCTTCATGATCATTTTTTGCACTTTTGCAATAATATCTGGGGTAGTGGGACATTTTGGTCAGCTGCTGTGCAGATCATCATCTAAGCTGTCCAGATCAAACTTAAACTCAATAATTACTAAGATACTTCTTACCAAACTTAAACTCATTTGGCCACTTGGCAAAAGTTCAATGTGAAGGTGCAGTGCCCCATAAGGAGGCGTGACCTAGGGTGTTCTGAAAGTCCGCATGAATATACTTTGCTTTCATACCTTTCTTTTCAAAGTATTCAATCGATGCTCGAGTATCCTTATTTATTTTATTAAGAACAATAGAAAGCTCTAATATCCTGTTTTTTCGTCTTCGTAAATCACCACATGGGAACAACAGAGAGGTATCCCTTTCCTGAGCAGTGCTGTGTGACAAGTCTATTAATAAATGATTACCTATTACTACATGGGAACCCTGTTGCGATAGTACTGCCATCAGATGGTGTTTCCGAGAGCCTTGCAAATGACCCTCATATTCCTTTACAAAAAATTCAGCTTTCCAGCTATTGAAGACATTTTTTTTCACATTAATGAAAATCTAAAGTGACATATCTCTCATCTGATAAGCATGAATTCATATCAATTAAAGTCCAAATTATAAACTATTGACATTTCTTGTTTTTTTTTGCAAAATTAGTGCCACACCTGTGTAATTATCATGCATACATAGTTGGAGCCCCAGATAATTGGGTTTGAAGTTTATTTGTGTAATTGGGACAGGATGCTGTTTATTGGGTCCACATGACTGTGCCTAATGAATAATAGTCTTAATGTTCAAACTGTCTCAGGCGTGTAAATCTGAACAGGAAATTCATTGGTAGTTTACGATGATACTTCAAGTAGGTGGGCATTTAATTGTCATCACATCATGCATTTGCCAATATTTTTAGATGAAGTGAATGGCCAGAATTCAAAGGTGTTCATTGGATAAATTTCTCTTTCAATCTAAAATTCTAATTTAAGTTCATTCATAAATGATTTGCGTGAATGGAATATTTAGGTGCATTAAAAAATGTTTTTCATTAATATGTTATGTAAGTTATTTTAACAGCATTGCATGGAAGTGCTATTACATAATCACCATGCATGTGTACAATGAACTGAGGTGATAAACGAGTATGCTAAAGAAAATGTGGTGGAAAGAACAGTGAGGATACTAAGAGTTTACTGAGAGTGGGCAAAATGGGCCTGCTATGCAGAAAGGTGTAGGAATGTTCAGCACATAAGAATGGAAATTTCATTTATGCCATTAAAGATTGAACAGGATAAATACAAATCTCAAAAAATGAATATCTGCCTGTAAGATGGAAAGAAGATGCTAATAAACTACGTAAATATATTATGAAAGTGGTAGTCTTGGGTTTGGATATATAAAGGGAATACATTGTGGATAAAAACCAGGACTGCGTGACTGCAGAATAAAAAATCATTAAAGAAAATGAAAGCAAGTATGTTGCAGGAATAGATAAAATTCTTAAAGAACTTTTGAGATATGGGTGTGGAGAAAATGAAGTGGCTGTACAGGAAAACCAAGAATGAAACTCTAGGCATGGTAGGAGAAGGGAGATGGCTATTGAGAGAAATTTGAAGATGGCAGGGCAAGTGGCTGTAGGAAATGGTATCAGGATCAATGGGTAATTCTGGAAGGGGTAATAGAGTGGAGAATCTTGGGAAATTGAAGTAGAGGGAGGGAAAGAGTAGGTATGTTGAATGGGATCTAGGGAGTTATGCAGAGCTAAATAATGAGTTATTGTAATATGCAACATAGTCAAGTGTGCTTTTCCTGATGCACCTCAATCATCACCATTTCATTATATAATTATGGCATGGTATCTCTAATTGTGTGTTTATTTCTTTTGCAGATACTCAAGGATGGGGAGTCAGTCCACGTGGTGCTGGATACTTATTTGGCTCGGATGTTGTGGCTCAGTTCAATGCAGCGAATGACATTGAAATGATATGCAGAGCCCACCAACTTGTAATGGAGGGGTACAAGTGGCATTTCAATGAAACAGTTCTCACTGTGTGGTCTGCGCCCAACTATTGTTACAGGTTAGTGTATTTCACTTAGCTAATTGAATTTCTCTTATTTGATGGAAAAAGATTTTTGTTCAAAGAATTGTCCTGAACTTGGTTCAAAGAGGCCTCAACTAGAGCATTTTCTGGGCTTCTGAAATTGATATTTTTTAATGTGTCCAATTAATGACAATTCTCTGTTAAATTCAATGGAGGGGATAGGTGTTGTGCACTTGAACCTCCGCTAAAAGGGGCTCTTATGGGTTTTCAAAATAACTGTTGTATTCCCAATATTGCACAGTTATATTTTTTGTACTTTGGTGAAAGAACTGTGAGGGTAGTTTGACTCTTAAACTACTCAATTTTTTTGAAAGGTTCACGGAATCACCATCAGATTTCAGTATTGGCGCAATGAGTTTCCTGTGTTGTAGTAGGTTCACTGCTCTGAGAAGAGATTGTGTTGTGGATGCCTCTCTCTTGTTTCCATGTAGTGATTTGTGAAGAAGGAAAAATTCAAACAGTGATTAATCACTCCGTAAAGAAAGGTGTGACAGCAAGGAAAATTATTTTATAACTGATTTTTGGAACACTCTAAGGTACTCTGCTCCTTGATATTCAACTGTAGTCAAAGGGACCAAAAGCTGGTTTAGGTTTGGTCGGGGCAGCTTAGATGATGATCTGTGTAGTAGTTGACGAAAATGTCCAATTGCCCCAAAAATTATTGCAAAAGTACTTAAAATAGTCATGGAGGATCACCGGCTGAAAGTGTGAGAAATCACTGAAGGGCAAGGTGGTCACTGGAATGGGCCAATCACATTTTAATAATGGAATTGGACATGGGAAAATTATCTGCTAGATTGGTACTGTGACTCTTGACACAGGATCATTTAGGCATCAGAATGGAAAATTATTAACAATGTTTGACCCATTTTAAGAGCAACCAAGATATTTTGCACTGGTCTCTGATCACAGGTGAAAGTTGGTTCAACTATTTTGCTCCAGAGGCAAAACAGTAATCAACATAGTGGAGGCATGTTGATTCATCACAAGCAAAGGGAGCAAAATCAATGCGGTGGCCGGAAAGGTGATGGCTTAAGTTTTCTGGTATGCAAAAGGGATTCTGCTGATAGATTATCTTCCCGCTGGTCAAAGATTTACTAGACAATACTAAAATAACCTCCAGGACCAACTAAAATAAAAGATACACGAAAAAAAGGTCATCTTTAATCAAGACTGTGCATGCCCCCATGCCAGTGTTGTTGCCATAGAAAAATACATCCATAGTAAGATACGAATTGTTTCCACACCTGTCGTATTCACCTGATTTGGCTCCATCAGTTTCCATCTCTTCTCCAAGTTCTACATTTTCCTGGTGGATGGAAATTCTATTCAAACAAATAACTAACGGCTGAATCTAATTTCCAAGATGAGCTCAGGGCATTGTTACATCACTGGACCATGTGCATTGTTGTACAGGGAAATGATATTAAAAGATAAAAAAGAGTCACTGAAGTTAGTCATTTATTTCTATGCCATTCCAAAATATTTTCAAATTACTTTCATATTATTAACAAAATTATTGGATTTTAACCAAAGTGAAACTCCAGTTTTTCAGTGGTATCTTCAGCTATGTGCCAGTTTTAAGTATGACATTGACTTATCAGTTCAATGTGGAGCATTAGGGAAATAGTAAGAATTGGAATTAGCCATTTCTATTGTTCTAATCTCTTCTGTGCTCATTTATTTTTTCTTGTCAACTAATAGTCATGACATTGCAAGTTGGTTCATTTGTTGAGTAGCCTGCTTAGTTGATTAGAAAGAGGTTATTTCAATTTGTCCGTTTCAAAATATTAGGTGCATGTTCTAATCAAGCGTTTAATTTGCAGGTGTGGTAATGTTGCTGCTATACTTGAACTTGATGAGCATTTGCAGCGTGATTTCACAATATTTGAAGCCGCTCCCCAAGAGAGTCGGGGTGTCCCATCAAAAAATCCACAAGCTGATTATTTTCTGTGAAGTGTTCATCGGACAGTCTCGTAACATAAGACCAGAAACTTTGAATAATAACAGTGGGTGCGTTTGAGTAAAAACTGGATTCTGTGATTTGCATCTGAAACCAAAACTTACACCTACATGAATCCAAGAAAAAAACATTGAAAAATGTTGTTGTGTGAGTGAAATGAAGAGTATGATTTTTTAAGCATGGTTAAGCCAATGTTGAAGTGCAAGGTTTTGGAAGCATATGAATCAGTTGTGTAAATTTAAAAAAAAATGAGGGTGTGGAGGCACTGTGGGAATAGAAAATGTAAAAAAAATTAGCTTGGCTTTGTTCATTGTTTCTAAGACTAACTTCCATATTTCTTTCCCCATGTCATTAGCCTTCAGTATTACTAGTTAATTTCTACTTCCAATTATTTGAAAAGTAATTCCCAATTCCAACAGTTTCAGCTTCGCCATGAGGGCCTATTTGCCATGTCAATTTGTAGAATCAATATTTATATGTCTTCTTTTGCATTCATGGTTATGGTAACTTGAACTTTTTCATGTTTCATAAAATAATTAATCAGCCAATTATTTGCAGGTTGACCAACACCCCATTTGCATTTTTGAAATTTTGTTATTGTTTCCACTCTTCGTTTTGTGTGCCTGAGAATGCAAAAGATTGAACTAAATGAGTCAATAAACCTGAAAATTAATCATGTGTATTGATATTGCAAGAATCTCATACTATGGCATGCCTATAAATAGCATAAAAGAATGTTGCAATTCCTCACGCCACTTTGATAAGTCCCAAGCAAGTCTCATGTTTCATCTCGAACCATGCAATAGGTATCTTCTGAAGAGTGGAGTGTTTGGGAGTGCTTTGGCCACCGGAGAAGTGTTTTTCACTAATGTGTTATTTTGACTGTTGATGCAATAGTGCTTGTTTATATTATATACTTGAACTGTAATCATGATACAGTAGCAAAAATGACATCCTGTAGCATTAAAACAAATTTGTAAGATTTTTCCAGAAAATAACATTTTCTTCATTTGATTTAATTTTAAAAACTGTGGTATTGATACATTTTTTTAACTATCGGTTTTCAGTGTGTTTTTTATTTGCTATATGTTAAAGAATTTACACAAAATATGTGTTTTGAAAGTATTTCTGTATTCAATCAGTGATTACCGAGTGCCATTCTACGAAAAACTGCCTGCCAACCATGCGCTACAGTTGACTAATACTCATTGCTTCTTTCGCTAGGAATGTCATGGTGGATAAATAATTTTTTTTGCTAACTTTGGGTCTTTACTGATGTTACCCTGCATTATCGAGTAGGTCTAGAATGTCCCCCAATTAATTAAATATATTTCAACTATTATAATTGCTTGTTAACAGTTGCTTCTACAGAAAATACAGTTTCGTAGCACATTTCCTGAATGATTCAAAAATGTGTCATGACACATATCATTCATCTTGACTGTTAAAAAAAATCAAAACCTCCGATGTAGGACTTCAAACTCTTGGCAAGGTTACCTCTCTACCTTTAGCAGGATTTTTATTTGGATTCACCATAACATTAAAAAAAAAAAATATCTAGCCATAAATATTTATGCTACAGGGAAAATGTTAAAAAATTTGGGCGTGCAACTGGGTAATAATGATGATGTTACAAGTGTGTGTGTGTGTACAGGAATGATGATGCAAACAAGGTAATAATGATGGTATTACAAGACTGAAACATTTTAATCCTTGAAAAAGCTGGATCAAGAACCATCCAATTGGTGGTCACCTTGTACTAAACATTCTTGGTATGGAAAGCATTTACATAATCAGCATAGTTAACAAGTACTGTGTGCCAATATGCTGCAGGAATTACTATAAGGAAACAAAGGTATTTGTGTTCCAGATTCCCAAAAATTGAGGTACATGAGAAGCATATTAATTAAAGCGATACCTAGAAAAATTTTCACCCTACAAAGCTCTCAAAAGTATTTGTTATTCTTGTTTTAGCCCTGTGGACTTTTTTTGTTAGATTAATGACCTGTTGGTTTATATAACCATTGCTGCTGTCCGTTATACTGATGATATGATATTTTTGCACAGTTGTACTAATATATCGGGGAGACTTTAGGTGTCTTCTCTCACCCTGACATGAGCCAATGTCTGGTGAATAATTGATCGTAGCACTTTTCCACTGGATAGAATTTATTTTATGACCGGGTGTCTGTCCACTGTCCTTTTTACTGATGATACAATATTTTTGCATTGTTGTACTTATCTGCTTTCTTTCACTAGTTGATACTGATGGTCTTTGCAATAAATGTACCAATTGGTGCAATCTAGTGACCATGACACAAACTATAGCCCTGCTCACTAGCAGCGGCAGTTGCCTAAGACCCAATGAGCTGTCTGTGCTTGGTGGATCTTCGAGCTGTGGGTGTGGTACCTTATCTTAGTTTCTGTTGTCCTCGTTTTTACTGTTTGTTGAAAATGAAAATTGACGAAACCACATAGCAACGAATCAACATCAAGTATTTGATAAAGTGCGGTACAAGTTATCAAGAAATTACTGAAGTATTGACAGCTATTAATGGTGATAATGCTCTAAAGGTAACATCAGTTTTCAAGTAGATAAAGCATTTTAAAGATGGCCAACAAGTCGCCATGGATGATGCAAGGCCATGACGACCTTCAGTCACCTGTGTTGACGACAACATTGATCGTGTGTGGTCCCTTGTCCTTACCGATCGTCGAAAAACTGTCCGAACGATAGCTGATAACTGAATTTAGGAAAATCAACAGTTTACACTATTTTAACTGAACATGATGGATGGATCCTTCACCATGACAATGCACATTCAGCATTGATGGTTCGCCAATGTCTGTCAAAAAATTCAATCACCATCCTTGATTATCTCCATTATTTGCCAGATCTTGCCTCCCTTCGACTTTTTCCTATTCCCAAAATGCAAAAATGTGATGAGGGGACATCACTGGGAAGATGTGGACACAATACAATAAAGCAAGAAATGACGTTAAAACTAAAAAGTCCAACTGCCAAGGACTTCCAAGGGTGCTTTAAACAGTGGAAAAGAAGATGGAATAAGTGCAGAGCAACAATAGGAGAGTAGTTTGAAGGGGAAAAAATCGATGTAGACTAAATTTGCAAAATAAGGTTTTTATGGCATCAATTAGCATATTTATTGAACAGAGTAACATATGATGGAGGCTGTAGATGTCTTATGTCACCCTGACAATAGCCGATGACTAGATTTTTGCCAATAATATATGTGTAAATTCACTTAAAAACCAGTTATTCCATTGCACCATAAAATTTTTAACAGTGAAACGAACTGTCAAACGACTAGGGTATCTTACCTCACATTAGCTAGAGTAGTCATACCTATTTTGACTGTTGGAGAAATAACTGGCCAGAACACTTGTTTTCACCCAGGAAATTTAAGATACGTGTGCAAGAAGTATTTCATTATCCCAATATATTAACTTTCCATTCTCATCTTACGTACCTACTTATATAGTACAGCATTATACTCGAAGGTCATATCTTGGATATCAAACTGTTGTTTTTAATATAGAAATGGTCTGTTAGAGCTCCAACTCGGGTCCTGTTCAGCATATTGACCAGTCTTTTTTTATCTACAAGGTACCACTCTGTACAGTTTGTATCTATTTTATGAAAACATAAATATCTATTCCATAAAGGGTGGCATTCATAATCAGACCACTTGGGCTACATACTTACTAACTCACATATTCCCCAATGCAGGTTCACAAGTAACTAGAAACTTGAGAGTGGGTCTAAAATGATATAAATTTGCAAAATTCTGACAACTGCATTGGCAATAGAATATTTACAATGGTCTTAGAAAATTGGCTGCTCTCTCTCTAAATAGCTCTAGAATGTCATCCCTTCATAGAATATTTTGACCCACATTTCTTAAGAATCGCTATTTAGTCTGGAACTACTTTTTTTGTGTCTATCATGTATTAGTTTTTTTATTAATTTTTTTACTGACAACATCCGCCATAGTCTATATTATTCTATGAGTGAATTATTGTCATGGGCTGTGGGTTTGGTATAAGTCGGCCACTGTTTTGAGCATCTCTTCCTTCCAAATAGGTTCCCTGCAGCCATTCTTCATCTCTACCTACCTAGTCTAGCCCTCAGCAGGGGAAAATGGAATGATTATGAAATTATCTGCCAAAAACACACCAGTGTGAAGAGTGAATCCAGTTGAAGGCAGTCACTTTCACACAAACTAAATTCCAGGGTGGCGTAGAGAATTCTGTACATTTCTTGTACATGAATATGTATTATGGGATACCTTGTGTCAAAAAGTTATTTAATTTTGTTCAAGATTTCTTTCTTTCTGCAGCATCATATTTTAAGAATGATAATTAATGGTCTCGGGTAGGACGCAGGCCTTTCATTCAATAAACTTAAGTGAATGAATCATAAATCATTATGCCACAAGTACTGATTTCAGTGGAATTATCATTTATCCAATTTACACCCGTTTTATCATGTGTAGCCTCACTTCTCTTGTACTTAATTCAGTAGGTTCTGTATCTGTTGAAGTAATTTAATAAAGTGCATCTATAGCTATATAATCTAATTCTCATCAAAGCATTATGACTTTCAAATGTGACTGATTATATTATTTTCAATATTTTATCTCTGAGAGTTACGTGATCCCTGGAAACCATGAGATGCATCCTTGTGGATGCCTAAAACACTTAACTACAAGAGAACACCTTTTGATCTGCACTGCTGCCTTTGCTCATTATGGTTTTGTTTCCATCTCATGACATCCAAAATGTCTTTTGCTTCATTCATCCCTTTTGGAACTTAAATCTTCCTTCTACAATCACACAACGCATCCAACTGCATTTTATCATAAATCCACTTTTTATATATTCTTATAATTCCCAAGGGATTCATTATTTTTTCATTCTTTCCTGATATTTTTTGTCCTCCATAACCTCAAATCAAAGCCTTATCTTCAATGGACCCAACCTAAAGCTTGTCTTTTTTCATCATGGACTTTTCTAAGCCATGCAGTGCGACAATCACTGTTGAAGTGTTGCCCAATTTTTTATTTGCATATCCACGAGATGATTTTTTGTACTGAATTTTCTTCTTTTTGTGAATTCATCCCATCCTTACAACTGCATTCATATTATTTATTTAATTGCTGCCAGACTAATTTAAAGCCACCAGCTAATCTAATTTATCTCCTCCAACTTCATGCTGAACTAATTAGTAATTTTATGGTTCATATATAACTCATAATCCACATCTATGCCCAAACCCTGACTAATCAATACAAGCTATTTCATTCACAAACCTGACTAGGTCTTATTCCCATCAACTCATATTCCTCCCCTTCTATTTCTTAAACACAAATGCCAAATGAAAACCAGGCAAAAGTTGGAATGTGTTTAAAACCTCTGCCATCCTGATAATCCATGTCTACCCTTGAATATCCTCGAAGTTCATGAAAGGTGTGTTATTAGGATGTCAATTCCGCCAGGTGTATTAATAATACTTATCTTTAACTTCCTCTTCCAGTCTCAAACTCCATACCACAATGTATCCATCTTCACTGTGCCCTTAATTCTGGTCTATTAGTTGTCCCACTTGGCGTGGGTAATACCTTGATGCCTCCAATTGCAAAATCCAAACGACTTCCCCAGAATCTAATCCCAAGATTTACCTTTACCAATAAGTTAATACATATTCTCTAGTCTCCACACCGCAAATGAGAGCAAGTTGTAACTCCACCATTCTGAAATTTCTACATAATTCTTTTTTTAATTGGGTTTAAGATAACCAACAGAAGTTAGTGGCCATGCCCCATATCCATAAACACAAAATAATCTTTCATTTTCCTCCAAGTTTTTGTTAAAAGTTAAATTCTTATTTGCCCTTGTATCGATTTAAGATTAAATCTGAGAAATACCACATTTACTCTGAATAACAATTTGCCATCTACAGCCAGATGGATGGATAGAATAAGTATGAAAAGTGTTGATGTCTCTACGTTCACTCCATATGCAGATTGTATCGTCCACATGAATTCATATTCTGAGGAGTGTGGGTATTGCATTAATCACTTCAAGTTGTAAAATACTGTCACTAACCAGCCGATTGATGTGTGCAACCATTCGCCTTGAACAGTCTAATGTTTGACCGAAAATTTTACTCCCCCTTGGTTTTTCGGAGCTTACTCACCATACAGACACAAAAAGCGTTCTTTAAATATTACTCATGCATTTATTATACTGCAAGCGGATTTTATTTTAGAAGGCGCAAACAAGAGCCGTTAAGCCTCTTCAACAACAATTCAGACCCAACAGACCGGAAAGCATCTATCGCATACAGCAGACGCCTATTACAGTAAACGCCTGGAACACAGGGGACTTAGAGATCATATCCATCTCATATTCCGTTAAGTTTACAATGTTAACCAGACCCGTGAAACTCGACAGCTCGATCTAAACAAACCTAGACAGCACCTTGATCAGCCTTACTAACTACATCGCAATGGAAATCGTGCAGAAACTTTTACCAAAGTCACCAGCTTGACTAAAGCTATGTCAAATTTCAAGAAACTCTAACAGTAACTTTAACGGAGTCACCCGCTATGTGTGCATTATAATGCAACAATTTCAGAGGTCAAGGCGAATGATTTTTACTCTCTGATTTTGTTGCATTATAAACCTATGTCATTTTCATCTTGCTGAATGTATGAAACAAGCGAGTGGTTCATTGCCATGCTTGTCGAAACCTAATAAATGGATGCTATGTGCACCGCAATCGGGCTTAGTATCACAATATAATTAAGTATTAACGAGGAAAAATGTTGCAGGTGGATCTGAATAATTTGCGAATAACTTTAATAATGTTGACAGAAAAAAGAGACGTTCATAGACCTATTTAAGCGGTCAATCGCCAGTCTTTTTTTATAATGTTGCTTGAAACTAAGGTTGGCAACAAAGTATAGGTATTTTCTCATTGGAAGAGGGGAAAAATATGGTTTCACTGAATTTATTCCAACCTAAACTATTCCTTCAAACCCTAAGTGTCACTGGCAGTGGAAACATTATCGCATGTGTTTACAATGCAGTTTAATTATTATTTCATACTATGACTGCGTGATGAATTAGGTGAGTGGTGAATACCGTTGTTTTTGTTTACTAACTGATTTTAAAGATTAGGTTATGGAAGTATTTGGGAGTTCAATTTTTACAATATGTGCATGCTTAAACTGTTTACTATTTACGACAGAATCCTCCCCGAATAGGCGAAACCGCTTTTGACAGGATTTTCTGCATCCACATTTGCCTATAGTTGGGAGTTTATATTATGGTAAGTATTCGGCTATGTCAGTACTCAAGGTGTAACACATCAGAATAGCTCTCAGTCGTATTTCATGTTCACTTTTTACCCTTTGGAGTTTTATAGTTGAATTTTTATTTCATTGTAGGAAGACGTAGGCGATACAAGTGATCTTGATAGGCAAATTGAACAGCTGAAGAAATGTAAGATAATTAAAGAAAGTGAAGTGAAGGCATTATGTGCCAAAGCCAGAGAAATTTTAGTTGAGGAAAGCAATGTTCAGAGGGTGGTTTCTCCAGTTACTGTAAGTACAGTCTTCTGAGGGGTTATTTCGTATGTATGGCGCTTGATGCCATTCGCTTAAAAATGGCATTATGGCATCGGAAGCTATTCCGAAAAAGTCGCCGATGTAATTTCTGGGGTACTTTCAGGGTGTCGGGCGCCTGAGCCTGTGATACAGTGGCACCGCTGAAATACGGCGACAATATCCATAAATGCATTGCTTTGTGGTAGTCATTTGTCAAAATCGCCATTCAAAAACGATATAAACATGATAATTGAAGAATTCTTTGTTTTTTCGGCTGATTTTTATTCATTTTATACAGGCTCAAATGTGAGTCGTGATAATACTAAAGAGAAGATTACGGGATTAATCGAACAGTGTGCGATGAAGATTTTGTCCGTTGTTTTCGAGTTTTCTACGATGTTGAAAACTTATGTTCCACCGATCCGCAACTTTAAACTCATAAATGCGCCTAATTAAAAAAATTACACAGCACAGGCAAAATTGCAAAGTTATCACTGCATGAACTTATCTGAGAAACCTTAATTACGAAAAGTTAGTTTATAATATTGAACTAAATAGAGTTACAGAACGTAATCATTTGATAATTTTGCGGAATGAATTTTAAATTAAATTATTGTTTAATAAATTTAACAAAATAGTATTTTATAAAAAGCTCCTTTTGCACGAACTAAAATTTATGGCTGAAAATAACCAAGATCGAGTCACTATTCCGTGCAAGGCTTCCTAGTTATAACTTTTATAACGGCAAAAATAATATTTTTTTATTCACTAAACATGCATATCATGAAGACAAGATAGTACTCAAACACAAAGAAAAGTACAAAATACAGGTACAACACTATGAGCATCCTTGAAATAGACCATATACGTTAAGAGTATGTATTCAAAACACAATGCACTACAGTTGCTTGTCATTTAAAAATCCATTCAATGAAAAAGTTCGTCTTAAGTTGATCTTACATTTTGATGCAATTTCAAATTAAAATCTAATTTCTGTAATGCCTTTTGACATAGTCGATGTTTGCCGAGGCAAATGACCATGAATGGCCAAAGATAATTAATACTTTACGAAATAATACCAAAGATTTTTTAGTCACAATTACATTATTATTAGGTAATCTACCAGTTAAGGTAGGTTTTTGGATGGACACAACTATCAAATAAACATTTTGTAACTCCAAACAAAACCCAATCCAGCAACCTAATCTACATCAGGTCCCTTTTCATCTCTGTGTACTTCTTTCCTCCCTTCATCCCATCCAACATCCCTATCTTGTTCCTGCCCTTACCTCGCTTGCCCAACATTCTCCCCTCTATTACCCTCTTCAACATTCCACTACCGCTCAATACGCCTTTCATCCATTTTTCCTGCCTCCATAGGATTTCTCTCAACAAACCCCTCTCCTCCCCCACCATTTCTAGTACTTCTTCATTAGTTTTCCTTTCTGTCCATTTCACCTTCTCCATTCTTCTCCACACCCACATTTCAAAAGCCTCCAATCTACGTCTATCCTCCTGCTTCAGCGACCACGTTTCCGCTCCATATCAGAGTTTTTACGAGTCTTGTCTTAACATCCCTACACAACGTCCCCGTCATCAACTCCCTCCTCCTTGAGAAAGCCTCCTTGCTTGGCTCAATTCTTCTCCTTACGTCCCTACCACTTTGACCGTATTGGTCCAAAACACTTCCGAGATATGTAAACTGTTCTACCTGCTCTACTTTTTCCCCGCCTATTTTAATATTTAGCTTAGGCTTTTTCTTCCTGGAAAATAGCTTAACCTTTGTTTTATGAATATTGATTCTCATGCTATATCTATCACACTGAACGTCCAATTCACTCAGCAATGCTTGCAAACCCTTGGCCGACTGGGCAACTAATGCTTGGTCTTTAGCAAACCTAACCGATTTTACGAATTCCTCTCCGACTTTCATTCCTACCTCCAGTTCTTCCCATGCCTCTTTAATAATTTCCTCCACATTTACGTTGAGCAGCACCGGTGACAATGGGCAACCCTGCCTTACACCTCTTCCTAACACTGCCTATCCGGAATCTCTGTTCCCCACTCGCACCTGAGCAGTCTGAGACATGTACAGGTTGCAGATCAGCCTCCTGTTCATCCAATCCATTCCTATTTTCTGCAGTACACGCATTAATTTTTCCCAATTCACTCTATCAAATGCTTTTTTGAAATCTACAAAACAGGCAAAAACGTCCTGATTGTATTCTATATTCCTCTCGATTAGTGATCTCATTACTGCAATGGCATCACGCGTACCTCTTCCTTTCCTAAATCCAAACTGATCATCCCCTAAGTAATCATTTGCCTTACTCTCTATCCTTTTGTTGATGATCCTGAGAATAACTTTAGCTGCGTGGGATATCAAACTTATTGTTCTGTAATCCTCACATGACGTAGACTTTGCCTTTTTTGGAATAGGAACTAACACCGATCTCACAAAATCTTCCGGCCAGATTCCTTCTTCATAGATGCTACGAATCAGTCCATATATGGCCTTCTTCCCACATTTTCCTAAACATTTCAACAGTTCTACAGGGATGTTGTCCATCCCGACGACCTTATTTGCTTTCATCTCCTTTAATGCCCTTTCTATTTCATTGTCGAGTATGCCTGGACCTAAGCTATCTTCTTCTACGTCATGTTCCTTTTCTATGTCTAACCTTGTCGGCCAAAGTTCTCCACCATACAGTGTTTCTAAATATTCCTTCCATCTCTCTTGGATTTTTTTTGGTTCAACTATTATCGTACCCCACTTATCTTTAACTGTTAGCACAGATCTTGCCTTCTTACTTCCCGATAACAACTTAACCTTGCTGTATAGAGCACCAATTTCACCCTTCTTCTGTAAACTTTCCATATCCTCGCATTGCGTTTTCCACCATTCTTCCTTTGCTTTATTTGTGGCCCTTCTCAATTTATTGTTTAACTCTTTGTACTTCATTTTGCCTAACTCTGTGTTTACATTTTTCCATCTTCTTTTCTCATCCATCTTTGCAATCATCTCATCCGTTACCCATGGTTTCCTTACCCTTTTCCCGTTAACGGTTCCTATAGTGTCTTTTGCGGCGTCCAATATCCCTTACTTGATACATTCCCATTTTTCTTCGATAGTACTCAGTTCTTTACCGTCATCCATCATATTCTCTACAGCCTGCTGATACTCCTTCCTCGTTAATCCATTTAATGCTTCTAAATTCCATTTCCTAACTCGTCGCCCCTGCCTTATCTTCTTGAAACGGACGTTGCATTTCATAACAACTAAATTGTGGTCAGAGTCCGCATCCGCTCCTGGGAAACTGTGCGGATTTATCACACTGTTCCTAAACCTGTGCCTAACCATAATATAATCTAACTGATACCTTTCTGAGTCACCTGGCATTTTCCATGTATACCTACACCTTTTGTGGTGTCTAAACCATGTGTTCGTGATGACTAACCCCTGTCTCCTGCAGAATTCAATTGCTTTCTCCCCGCGTTCATTCCTCGTGCCTAACCCATAGTCCCCCACCTCACCACCATCTCTTCCTTCGCCTACCGTCGCATTCCAATCCCCCATCACTATCAAATATTTCCCTGCAGGAACACTCGCGATGATATCCTCTAACTCATTGTACATCCTATCGACTTCTTCCTCTTTGTGGTTGCTCGGTGGCATGTATACCTGAACAATGATCAAGTTCGTCGGCTCTGCTTCAATCTCTACGAGTAAAGATCTATCAGTTGCTTGCTCTATGTTGACTAAGCTTCTTCCTAACCCTTTATTTAATATTACGGCAACCCCTCGTTGGCTGTCGTCCCCACCGCTGTATATCACTCTATAATTGTCACTCTAGTAATCCCCGCTATCCTTCCATCTCACCTCGCAGAGACCTAAAACATCTATATTACCTCTTTCCATCTCTCCCTCAATATTCTCTAATTTATATGTCCTCAACATTGTCCTGACGTTCCATGTTCCAATTCTAACTGCTTTTGTCTTCTTCTGCATCTTCTGTCCTGCTGCTGTTATTTCTCCCCCGCAAGGATTTTGTGGGATGATGACCGCGGAAGCCTTGCCTCCCCTGCTGCCGGGCACGGCACACGGCCCCTTGGGCCGAGTCCCGCAGTTGCCAAGACTCATATTCTCAATAGTGCCCATCATTACATTCTTGGGAATGATAATTGAGGTGGTTTCCTGTTGCCTTCCTCAATAGTGTTTTAAACGTGACACCATCACTTAATGGCCGCCCCACTGGGGTCAGACGCCTTTGCAGCCACCTCACTGAGGAACAGACGCTGCGTGGACTACCTTTCGTCTGGCTTCTAACCTTTGACCTATCTGGCATCGGTGTCCCTACGATGAGCAATTATCCCATGTGAATCCTTAATATTACTCCCGCCAGCACCGCTCTAGGGGTCATCGGAACACACAAGCCCTTCCACCACGACAAGGTTGTAGTCCATGGGAGGGTCACAATGACATATCAGACTATTAGCTACCACAAGCGATCGATGATATAAAAATGCAAAACAAAAAATATGCGGCACACCACTTAAAAAAAGCGAACCCATGGATATGTAAATAAAACTATGTAGTTGTTCAATGAGCTTAAGTAATCCACGTCAGCTATTTTTCAATTGCATTGGACTACCGTGTAAACTAATCATATTGATTGAAAGAAAACGTTTTCCTGTTGTTAACCTTCAAAAAACTAGGATCGTCATGAATAAGGCATTACCTAAAATCTTCCCCAATTTTTTCGTGCCATCATAAATGGCACCGGTCTTGCCCAATCCTGTTTGTGGATGCTGATGTTGGCATCTTTACGTAATAACTACCGATGCCATTTGAAGAATAACATCAGGCGACTTATTAATTACTGAATAACCCCCATGTGAATCCTTAATATGTGTGTATGATATACTCTTCTCATGCATTAAATATTCAACCTGTCCACTTAAGGTTTGTGGTGACATTCATGGTCAGTTCTACGATCTTAAGGAGCTGTTCAAAGTTGGTGGTGATGTACCTCAAACGAACTACTTATTTATGGGAGATTTCGTTGACCGAGGATTCTACAGCGTGGAAACATTTTTCTTGTTACTAGCATTGAAGGTACTAGTTGATGAATATGTCTTGTTATCATTCCAGAGTTGTTTTGAGGAACTGAATGTAATTTTTTTAAAATAGGTTAGGTATCCAGACCGAATAACACTTATCAGAGGAAATCATGAGTCTAGGCAAATAACTCAAGTTTACGGATTTTATGATGAGTGCCTGCGAAAATATGGAAGTGCCACGGTTTGGAGATACTGTACAGAAGTCTTTGATTACCTTAGTTTATCAGCTATAATCGATAGGAAGGTATAACTCATGCCTGTAAGATTTTCATGCTATATTCGTAACAGTGGATTTTCTCTCATGAACCTTAAATATTTTCAGATATTTTGTGTCCACGGTGGCCTGTCGCCATCCATACAGACACTGGACCAAATTCGCATAATCGATAGGAAGCAAGAAGTTCCTCATGAAGGACCCATGTGTGATTTACTTTGGTCTGACCCAGAAGGTAAGCGAATTGTTCATAATTTATCATTTAATTTTAGGCATTAAGAGGATTTAAATGAGAAAATTAACAGATTAACATAGCTAAAAAAGTACAATGCAGAGGTAATTGATTTAACATTCTTAAACAAGCTCTGTAGCAGACTTTTAAACTGCCCTGTTTTCTTCAAGTCTAAATTTCAATGTGCCCATAGTAATCAAGATAACAAAAATATGATTTTGGCATGGAAGTTCGCAGAAGAAAGTGCATCCATTTCAGTGCCATTAACAGAAATATAGGGTATAATGAACTGCAATGCAACATTGATTTGAATAAAGTAGCATTATCCACTTTTGAAAGACCCTTCAATATTGCCCTGTTAAAATACCGAATTCTTATTTGTGTATGAATATCTCTGCATACATATTTTTTATAATCTGCGAGGACAATTTTTGGATTTATCTGAAGACATACCAGGCTCTTCCTGTGAGGGATTATTCCCTAATTTTGCATGGTCGTTGCTATTTGCTTAAGTGTGCCATAATGGCATTTTCTCCCTTAAATGGCATCAGTATATGATACAAGTTGCTAATACCATTTCTGGATGCTATTTAAGTGTTAGTCTGCTAAGTCCATGGCGTAATGGCATTACTGAATTAGCACCAACAAATGCATTGCTTCAGGAAGTTGATGTCTTTGATTTTTATCTATTTGCTACAGGCTGTTCAACATTTAGTTGAAATAGTGGTAAAGGTAAGGATTATTGTTCATCAAACTAATTCATGGCGTGTGACAAAGATTTTGGAAATTGTTTTTGGGTCACCTTAGAACATTGTAATGTATACCTATATCAGCATTTGAGGCATACATTCTATGTCATCAATACACAACATAAAACTCATAAATGCACCTAGTTTTTATAAAGATTCCATAGCACATGATCATCAGTGACATTAGTACTGCATCAGATTATTATTTGATAAACGGAGGCAAATTAGTTTTTGACGAAATATGGCTCCATAGCATAATAAGTTCATCATATATTTTGCTGAATGGAGGTTGAATTTCATTATTGATTGTAAATTTTAACAAAGTATTTTGTACAGAAACAAAAAGTTCACCATAAAATGTATGGTTTAAGATGGCTCCCAGCCAGGTGTTGGGCAAGATTTGGATGGCCAGTGAGCCAGGCATCAGTTTTTTCAAACGTAATGATAATCATTATAGAGTGATATACAGCGGCGGGGACGAGAGCCAACGAGGGGTTGCCGTAATTTTAAATAAAGGGGTAGGAAGAAGCGTAGTCAACGTAGAGCAAGCGACAGATAGAATTCTACTCGTAGAGATTAAAGCAGAGCCGACGAACTTGGTCATTGTTCAGGTATACATGCCACCGAGCAACCACATGGAGGAAGAAGTCGATAGGATGTATGATGAGTTAGAGGATATAATCGCGAGTGTTCCTGCAGGGAAACATATGATAGTGATGGGGGATTGGAATGCGACGGTAGGCGAAGGAAGAGATGGTGGTGAGGTGGGGGACTATGGGTTAGGCACGAGGAATGAACGCGGGGAGAAAGCAATTGAATTCTGCAGGAGACAGGGGTTAGTCATCACCAACACATGGTTTAGACACCACAAAAGGTGTAGGTATACATGGAAAATGCCAGGTGACTCAGAAAGGTATCAGTTAGATTATATTATGGTTAGGCACAGGTTTAGGAACAGTGTGATAAATCCGCACAGTTTCCCAGGAGCGGATGCGGACTCTGACCACAATTTAGTTGTTATGAAATGCAACGTCCGTTTCAAGAAGATAAGGCAGGGGCGACGAGTTAGGAAATGGAATATAGAAGCATTAAATGAATTAGCGAGGGAGGAGTGTCAGCAGGCTGTAGAGAAAATAATGGATGACGGTAAAGAACAGAGTACTATCGAAGAAAAATGGGAATTTATCAAGAAAGGGATATTGGAAGCCACAAAAGACACTATAGCAACCGTTAACGGGAGAAAGATAAGGAAACCATGGGTAACGGATGAGATGATTGCAAAGATGGATTAGAGAAGAAGATGGAAAAATGTAAACACAGAGTTAGGCAAAATGAAGTACAAAGAGTTAAACAATAAATTGAGAAGGGCCACAAATAAAGCAAAGGAAGAATGGTGGAAAACGCAATGCGAGGATATGGAAAGTTTACAGAAGAAGGGTGAAATTGGTGCTCTATACAGCAAGGTTAAGTTATTATCGGGAAATAAGAAGGCAAGATCTGTGCTAACATTTAAAGATAAATGGGGTAAGATAATAGTTGAACCAGGAAAAATCCAAGACAGATGGAAGGAATATATAGAAACACTGTATGGTAAAGAACTTAGGCCGACAAGGTTAGACATAGAAAAGGAACATGACGTAGAAGAAGATAGCTTAGGTCCAGGCATACTCGACAATGAAATAGAAAGGGCATTAAAGGAGATGAAAGCAAAACAGGTCGTTGGGATGGACAACATCCCTGTAGAACTGTTGAAATGGTTAGGGAAAGGTGGGAAGAAGGCCATATATGGACTGATTCGTAGTGTCTATGAGGAAGGAATCTGGCCGGAAGATTTTGTGAGATCGGTGTTAGTTCCTATTCCAAAAAAGGCAAAGGCTTCGTCATGTGAGGATTACTGAACAATAAGTTTGATATCCCACGCAGCTAAAGTTATTCTCAGGATCATCAACAAAAAGGATAGAGAGTAAGGCAAATGATTACTTAGGGGATGATCAGTTTGGGTTCAGGAAAGGAAGAGGTACGCGTGATGCCATTGCAGTAATGAGATCACTAGTCGAGAGGAATATAGAATACAATCAGGACGTTTTTGCCTGTTTTGTAGATTTCGAAAAAGCGTTTGATAGAGTGAATTGGGAAAAATTAATGCGTGTATTGCAGAAAATAGGAATGGATTGGAGGGACAGGAGACTGATCCGCAACCTGTACATGTCTCAGACTGCTCAGGTGCGAGTGGCGAACGGAGAGTCCGGATGGGCAGTGTTAGGAAGAGGTGTAAGGCAGGGTTGCCCATTGTCACCGGTACTGTTCAACGTATATGTAGAGGAAATGATTAAAGAGGCATGGGAAGAACTGGAGGTAGGAATGAAAGTCGGAGGGGAATTCGTAAAATCGGTTAGGTTTGCTGATGACCAAGCATTAGTTGCTTAGTCAGCAAAGGGGTTGCATGCATTGTTGAGTGAATTGGAGGTTCAGTGCGATAAATATGGGATGAGAATCAATATTAATAAAACAAAGGTTATGAGATTTTCCAGAAAGAAAAAGGCTAAGCTAAATATTAAAATAGGCGGGGAAAAAATAGAGCAGGTAGAACAGTTTACATATCTCGGAAGTGTTTTGGACCAATACGGTCAAAATGGTAGGGACGTAAGGAGAAGAATTGCGCTAGGCAAGGAGGCTTTCTCAAGGAGGAGGGAGTTGATGACGGGGACGTTGAGTAGGGATGTTAAGACAAGACTCGTAAAAACTCTGATATGGAGCGGAAACGTGGTCGCTGAAGCAGGAGAATAGACGTAGATTGGAGGCTTTTGAAATGTGGGTGTGGAGAAGAATGGAGAAGGTGAAATGGACAGAAAGGAAAACTAATGAAGAAGTGCTAGAAATGGTGGGGGAGGAGAGGGGTTTGTTGAGAGAAATCCTATGGAGGCAGGAAAAATGGATGAAAGGCGTATTGAGCGGTAGTGGAATGTTGAAGAGGGTAATAGAGGGGAGAATGTTGGGCAAGCGAGGTAAGGGTAGGAACAGGATAGGGATGTTGGACGGGATGAAGGGAGGAAAGAAGTACACCGAGATGAAGAGGGACCTGATATAGATTAGTTTGCTAGGTGGGGAGTCACAAAATGTTTATTTGATAGTTGTGTCCATCCAAAAACCTACCTTAACCGGTAGATTACCTAATAAAATGAAAATCAAATGTACACTTGATAATGTTTGCCTTAAGTTTCTTTTACTTTTTGATTCACCTCTTATTTTGCATTTTAAATCTAATTTTTCTAATCCCTTGTAATGTGAGTGTTTTTTGCCAAGGCATATGGATATGAATGGTCAATTATTTTACTTTACAAAATAGTGGTTAGGACTTTTTGTTTCATGATTTCATATCAGACTGTATTACTTGCCACATTCTATCCGTGATATAAAAATGCTAGTCATAAAATGAGGTAAATATGGGGAAAATGTTTTACAGTGTCCCCATGAATATGGAGTAGTAGGAGTAGTTTTTATGGGAGGTGACCGACAACTAAGGTCATATTCGCCATTAGGAATGGATGGGAAAGGAAGAAGGGTGGAGAGAAACCTGGCATTGGCATTAGCCTACTTTTGTCGAAAGGCACCAAGGGGTCTGTAGGGTAACATCCCATCCGATAGACGTGATACTCACTCAAATTGCTCCACAAAGCACCTCAAGTAGGGATCAGGATACCACTGAAAAATATTTGTTGTCTCCAGCATTTGAACCCTCTCAGTGGGAAGCCTGTATGGTAGCCACTGCACCATCTCGATCCCCATGAATATGGAGAGAGCTCTGGAGGTGTTCGGTGAACATAAATAATTATTATAATAAATAATAAATATAATAATAAATAATTAGATTATAATCTATGCATGCTGTTTATAATTGCTCAGATGTAAATTCAATTATTGGTCTTGATTGATGTAAATGTTTTTCTTTTGTCAAACTTCCATGTTCCTTCTAACTTGACATGCCATGCAAAAATATTAACATCTCTCTTTTCAAAGTCTTTTTTGGGATCAGAAATGGCATTGGTGCTTTTATGGGCTAATTACTGATGACATTTTTAAGGGAATTTGAAAAATAGCATTGATCAACACATGAGCTATGGAAGAATTCCTCTGTACAAGTTTTCAGGTGGATCTTTTTGTTATAACTCTTGAAGGAGCACCTACAGGCCCAGACCAAGTTATGTCTTCTGTGAAATTTACTTTGTTAGATCCCTTATTGTCCTTTAAAGTTGACTATTTTCAGGCATTTTCCCTGAAATAGAGGCCTGTGTTTTTTTCATACTCTTCTGTTAATGTGTTTTCATGAATTTAGCATTTCAGATTTGTCATGTTCTTCTGGTAACAAGGTTGAATTGTTTCACTTGGCTTCATCCATGAATATAGAGAGGTGATTGGTCATCTGACCTCAGAAAGAATTGCCAAATATGCTGCATGCCATGCAAAGTGATGGCCGTAATGGCACCAAAGTGTAATCAGGAAAAGTGGCATTACAAATTAAATACGGCAGTTTAAATCATGATATGAATAAAACATTTCACTTATTTGAGTCATGTGAAATGGACTCATCATATCTAGTAAAAGTTTACATAGTATCATATGGAGAACATCTAACTTAAGTTTAATTCTGTATTTAAAAAGGTGATTTTGAATGGAGAGCAGTTTGAAGTACATTAATATCAAATTCATTTGAAATTTGGTTGATGCCTATAGCCGTGCATACAGATGATTTGTTACCTTTAGTACATAGCTCATCATTATGTGCACTTAAGACAAAAGCTGTAATTGTACACACTAAGCACTTCTAAGTGGCAACGGAACTTTTAAGGCCAAGAATGAACATGGATTGGGATGGTACGGTGGCTCACGTACAGACTTCCCTCCTCAGAGGGCCTAGGGGCGGGTAGAGGGGAGGGTTCAAATCCCGACGGCAGCAGATATTTTTCAGTGGTATCCCTACAAATACGTACTCAAATACAAACAAAAAACAAGAAAATATGTAGTGGGGGTAGATAGATAGATAGATAGATAAACGTCTTTATTCTGGGCGAAATTGAGACCTTCAGGTCCCCTCTTCCATTTAACCCATCGTCAGATAATGTTATAAAGAACATAGCAAACATGTACAAGAATACAAATAATAAAATAGAGATGGTAAACACAATTACACAAGTTAAGTGTCTAGAGAAAACCCTTGCAAATCCTGAGCAAGTGAGTGTGTACGATTCACAAAGGTCTAATACACCCGAGTGATTGCATGTTTACGTAAGTCCTTTCTGTTTCGTTTTGTTATTTCTGTGTGATTGACGGGTCAATGACATAGGAATCCTTGTAAACCCGGTAGGTGTGAGTACATGTGATTTGCAAAGGTCCCTGTTTCTGAACACACCTGAGTGATTGAGTGAATGAGCGAGAACTTATGTCCATCAGTTTTATTTGTTTTCGTGTGATAGACCGGTCCCTGGCATAAGAGAAATCCTTCTAAAACCTAACGAGTGAGTACTTGTGAATCACCAAGTCTTGTGGCCACACATGGCAGCGTGGCCTTCCGAACACTGAAGCTTGAGGCTTACTACCCTAATGTGTGTCAATACAGCAAACATTTGTTTCCCCCCCCCCCAATACTTGACTTGCTATGCACAAATGTAAATTACTTTCTGGACAGTCCAGATAATTCCTTGTGCATAGTATGAAAAATGTGTGGATACTTTGTGGCAAATGTAGTGATTATGAATTGTCTTGATATAATTTATGCTTGGAAGGGACATCATTGGGATACTTCTGTTAGTCAACTATTATCATTTAATTAGGATTGCCCACTTCTATACTGATTCTTTTGATTCTATTTTATAACAATTGTGTTAGAATAAACTGAAATGGGCCCATGGGAAAGCCTACCCACAACTCCCTCATTGGTGGAACTAACTAATTAATAGCAGGGTCACCAAAACAAACCCGAATGAACACCTTTACTCTAACCGTGGGCAAATCCCTAGATCTGGAAGGAGTATCTAATCAAAGAACGTAAGTCGATAATTGAAAATAAAATCTTGATAACATTTCTCAGCCAAAAAATTCAGCTCTCTGGAAATCACCAGGTACATATACTGTGTACTAACCCCATGGCATTACAGCTCAAGAAAAAACATTGCTCTCTGCCCAGTATAAGCACCAGAGCCGACCTTTCTAGGTATCAGACAAATTTATTTTCACATTCATAAAAGTCTTAAGTGGTATATCACTTATTTGATGAACATGAATTTGTATCGATTAAACTTCAATTTTTTAACCATTGACGCTGCTTGTTTTTTTGCAAAATGAGTTCTCCACCTGTGTAATTATCACACATACATAGTTGATTGCAGTTGGAACACAAGCTAATGGGGACTGTAGTTGTCTTGGCCTAATTGGGACAGCATGCTGTTTACTTAGTACCTGTGACAGTAGCTACTCAAGGATAATCCTAAGAAACATGTTCAATGTCGAATGTTGCAGGAATAGATAACATACCTGAAGAACTCTTGATATATTGGTGTGGAGAAAATGTAGTGGCTGTACAGGAAAACCAAGAATGAAACTCTAGGCATGGTAGGAGAAGGGAGATGGCTATTGAGAGAAATTTGAAGATGGCAGGGCAAGTGGCTGTAGGAAATGGTATCAGGATCAATGGGTAATTCTGGAAGGGGTAATAGAGTGGAGAATCTTGGGAAATTGAAGTAGAGGGAGGGAAAGAGTAGGTATGTTGAATGGGATCTAGGGAGTTATGCAGAGCTAAATAATGAGTTATTGTAATATGCAACATAGTCAAGTGTGCTTTTCCTGATGCACCTCAATCATCACCATTTCATTATATAATTATGGCATGGTATCTCTAATTGTGTGTTTATTTCTTTTGCAGATACTCAAGGATGGGGAGTCAGTCCACGTGGTGCTGGATACTTATTTGGCTCGGATGTTGTGGCTCAGTTCAATGCAGCGAATGACATTGAAATGATATGCAGAGCCCACCAACTTGTAATGGAGGGGTACAAGTGGCACTTCAGTGAAACAGTTCTCACTGTGTGGTCTGCGCCCAACTATTGTTACAGGTTAGTGTATTTCACTTAGCTAATTGAATTTCTCTTATTTGATGGAAAAATGTGTCCAAATACTGCCACTTCTCTGTCGAATTCAATGGAGGGGATAGGTGTTGTGCACTTGAACCTCCGCTAAAAGGGGCTCTTATGTGTTTTCAAAATAACTGTTTGCTCTGACCACCAGAGTTTAAGCAGGAGTTGAACAAAATTTGACTTCTTTTCTTTATTTCCCTTGTGCAAGAATTTTAATCAATTTAGGAAAATCGTCTTTAGGGTTACATATTTTGTGGATCAATGAAAAATTCTCCCTAACTTTTGAAATCTGAACCACTTTTGAATTATTATGAAATTTTTTTAATGTCTGTTACATCGTAGATGATATTTGTGCCCAAGCATATCAGATTCACTTTCCAAAGTGCAGGAAATCAAAGAAGCAAATAGCTAATGTCTTCGTTTATAAGTGAAATAAATTGGATTAAATTTTTAAAATTATTTCTTAATCCCATCATTGGACAATTATTTTTTCTTGTACTTAGGCATAAGAACTATTATTATCAATATGATTAGACTTTAACCATAGTGAAACTCCAGTTTTTCAGTGGTATCTTCAGCTATGTGCCAGTTTTAAGTATGACATTGACTTATCAGTTCAATGTGGAGCATTAGGGAAATAGTAAGAATTGGAATTAGCCATTTCTATTGTTCTAATCTCTTCTGTGCTCATTTATTTTTTCTTGTCAACTAATAGTCATGACATTGCAAGTTGGTTCATTTGTTGAGTAGCCTGCTTAGTTGATTAGAAAGAGGTTATTTCAATTTGTCCGTTTCAAAATATTAGGTGCATGTTCTAATCAAGCGTTTAATTTGCAGGTGTGGTAATGTTGCTGCTATACTTGAACTTGATGAGCATTTGCAGCGTGATTTCACAATATTTGAAGCCGCTCCCCAAGAGAGTCGGGGTGTCCCATCAAAAAATCCACAAGCTGATTATTTTCTGTGAAGTGTTCATCGGACAGTCTCGTAACATAAGACCAGAAACTTTGAATAATAACAGTGGGTGCGTTTGAGTAAAAACTGGATTCTGTGATTTGCATCTGAAACCAAAACTTACACCTACATGAATCCAAGAAAAAAACATTGAAAAATGTTGTTGTGTGAGTGAAATGAAGAGTATGATTTTTTAAGCATGGTTAAGCCAATGTTGAAGTGCAAGGTTTTGGAAGCATATGAATCAGTTGTGTAAATTTAAAAAAAAATGAGGGTGTGGAGGCACTGTGGGAATAGAAAATGTAAAAAAAATTAGCTTGGCTTTGTTCATTGTTTCTAAGACTAACTTCCATATTTCTTTCCCCATGTCATTAGCCTTCAGTATTACTAGTTAATTTCTACTTCCAATTATTTGAAAAGTAATTCCCAATTCCAACAGTTTCAGCTTCGCCATGAGGGCCTATTTGCCATGTCAATTTGTAGAATCAATATTTATATGTCTTCTTTTGCATTCATGGTTATGGTAACTTGAACTTTTTCATGTTTCATAAAATAATTAATCAGCCAATTATTTGCAGGTTGACCAACACCCCGTTTGCATTTTTGAAATTTTGTTATTGTTTCCACTCTTCGTTTTGTGTGCCTGAGAATGCAAAAGATTGAACTAAATGAGTCAATAAACCTGAAAATTAATCATGTGTATTGATATTGCAAGAATCTCATACTATGGCATGCCTATAAATAGCATAAAAGAATGTTGCAATTCCTCACGCCACTTTGATAAGTCCCAAGCAAGTCTCATGTTTCATCTCGAACCATGCAATAGGTATCTTCTGAAGAGTGGAGTTTTTGGGAATGCTTAGGCCACGGGAGAAGTGTTTTTCACTAATTGTGGAAATTTGACATTTAAATGTTTCTTGTTTGGAAAATGATAGGGGTAGTAGAAGGAAAAATGACATCCATTTTGTTTTTTCCCTTTCTATTGTTTCAGGCTCAACTTTGTGGAAGTTCATGCTCATTAAATTAATAACCTGATGAATATATCCACTGTTCTTTATTCTCGTACAACTAGTTTCAACGCTTAGGCGTAATCATTAGGTACCTGATGATGACGCCTAAGCGTTGAAACTAGTTGTACGAGAATAAAGAACAGTGGATGTATACATTGTGTTCTTAATTTATTGATCCATTTTCTTCATTTGATTTCATGGTAATAACTGTGGTATTGAAACATTTTTTTTATCTATCCCCCTTCATTTTGTTTTGTATTTGTAATCTGTTAAACAATTTTACCCAAAATTTGTGTACTTTGATGTTTTATTGTGCAGTTATCAGTGCTTACTGAGTGCCACGGTACAAAAGAATGCCTGCCAACAGGACAGTTGGGACAGTTGGCTAGTACTCATCATTTACTTGCATCTTTCAGTAGGAATGTATTTCATGGAGGATAAATGATTTTTTTACTAACTGCAGATCTCTACTGATATTACCATGCATTTACCAAGTTGGGCTAGAATATTCCCCAATTAATAAAAAAAGATTTAAACCCTTATTGTTGTTTGTTTACAGTTAATCTTACAGAAAATATCGTTTCATAAAAGATTTCCAATTCAAAGCTGTAATAAGCTTCCTTTCATAGTTGTTTACATATTTTTTCATTTCCTGAATGATAACTTCAGGGTGTTTCAAAATGAATATGTATCAGGATTTTTAAACTTACTTTTTTGGTGAAGCAACTGTAACTGGTGTTTCTTATTACGATGCACTAGAACTAATGCTCTTTCCTAAATTGGAAGAAGTTGAACCAGGGAAATTTATTTGGCAGCAAGCCATCTTGCACTACCTCACTGGCATAATTTAGTGTGCTATTGGTTAAACGACTTTGTACCCGACTACTGGATTTGCTGCAATGGACTGGATGACAGGGCTTGTTTCGCATGGCCTCCACATTCAACTGATGATCTCATGCAATGTGATTTTACCTTGGGGGTTCATAAAGTATCATATGTATGTGCTTCATAAACCAGCTGACCTATCTGACTTAAAGTAACAGGATTGAAACAATTGTTGCTGCAATTACACCTGACACACTGGTCAAGATGAGGGTGAAAAATAAGGAAAATTTTACACTTCTACACACTTTTAATACAATACGACCATGGTTTCGATGCTGTGCTTCATCATTAGGACACTGGTTAAGGTTTAGGAAGAACTCACCTATCGACTCTGTGTGCCGTGTGGTGAATAGTTTTCACATGCTCACAATGAACAGTTGTCGGAAAAACTGTTTTGTGTTGCTCTTTCTAATTTTTTATAATTGTAAGTTAAATGTAATAAACACTGCAAAGTTTTAAAACCCAGATATTCATTTTGAAACATCCTGTATATTGAATTCATAAATGTGTCATGACACAGTTATCATTCATCTTGACTGTTAAAAAAAATCAAAACCTCCGATGTAGGACTTCAAACTCTTGGCAAGGTTACCTCTCTACCTTTAGCAGGATTTTTATTTGGATTCACCATAACATTAAAAAAAAAATATCTAGCCATAAATATTTATGCTACAGGGAAAATGTTAAAAAATTTGGGCGTGCAACTGGGTAATAATGATGATGTTACAAGTGTGTGTGTGTGTACAGGAATGATGATGCAAACAAGGTAATAATGATGGTATTACAAGACTGAAACATTTTAATCCTTGAAAAAGCTGGATCAAGAACCATCCAATTGGTGGTCACCTTGTACTAAACATTCTTGGTATGGAAAGCATTTACATAATCAGCATAGTTAACAAGTACTGTGTGCCAATATGCTGCAGGAATTACTATAAGGAAACAAAGGTATTTGTGTTCCAGATTCCCAAAAATTGAGGTACATGAGAAGCATATTAATTAAAGCGATACCTAGAAAAATTTTCACCCTACAAAGCTCTCAAAAGTATTTGTTATTCTTGTTTTAGCCCTGTGGACTTTTTTTGTTAGATTAATGACCTGTTGGTTTATATAACCATTGCTGCTGTCCGTTATACTGATGATATGATATTTTTGTATAGTTGTACTAATATATCAGGGAGGCTTTAGGTGTCTTCTCTCACCCTGACATGAGCCAATACCTGGTTTTCTGCCAATAATGTATTTATAAATTCACTTAAAACACGGTTTTTCTGTTGTACCCTAAAGTGTGTAGTGCATGAAATAAACTCTGTCAAACTACTAGGGCGTCGTGTAAACCCTCACACTAGCTAGAGTAGTCATTCCCATATTGACTGTTAGAGAAATAACTGGCCAAAGTACTGTTTTTACCCAGGAAATTTAAGATATATGTAAAAGGAGTGTTTTATAATCGCAACCTATGAATTTTTTCCACTCTAATCTTATATTTTTGTATAGTGTTATGCTCCAAGATCATGTCTTGGAAATAAAACTGTTATTTTTAATTCAGAAATGGTTGGTCAGAGTTCCAAGGGGAATCGCTCAAGTGGTTCACTAGCCTTTTAAAAAATTAAATGAATGAATCATATGCTTGTATCATTTTGGCACAATTACAGAAGTACAGATTTCAGTGGAATTAGATATAATTTAACTAATTAATGCTCATTTTATAATTTGTTATCATACTGAAGGGTTACCTTAACCCCTGGCTAAAGCCAAAAATTTGTTTTATAGTTGTTCATTAACCCTAAAGCAATCATAAAAAGTGCCTGTTAACTTTAAGATAGAGTTCCTACAATTAGCATTCCACTAATGGACAGTTTTTGTATAGAATCATATCCATTAGTAACTGACCCCTTGAATGATTAGTTAAGATGCCACTTAGCCAAAGATTGAATTCAATTAGGTACTATAAAACTGAGCCTCGGTGGTATTATATAGGTAATTATTTGGGTTTAGACTGTGTTGCCATTAGGGTGGTATATAGTTTGTGTACAACTTAGATCTTTATAATTTTAAACAGTAAATAAATGAATCACTTTGTTTAGCACCTACTCATTAATACATTATTTTTACAATTAGGCTTTAATGAGTATTATGACCCTAGGATATTCCATTAGTTGTTCTGGCCGTTGATTTGTGCAAGTGTTTATGGTGGAGATAATGTTCTTTGGTTTTGTAAATAAATTTAAGAGAATGGAGAACAGGGAAAATGATTACTGAAGCTATGATTAGTTTGGGTTCAAAAAAGGGAAAGACATCATTTTTGATCTAGAGAACAATAAGCTTTATTTTGCATGCAGTTTAAGGTGTTCTAAGGTTTACCAATAAGATGATGAAGAGCAGAGTGATGATTATTTACGGGAAGATCAGTTAGGGTTCAATAAAGTGCAAGGCACGCGAGATGCCATAGCAGTAATGAGGCCAATAATAGAGAGGAACACAGAATACAATGAGGATGTATTTGTCTGTTTAATAGGTTTATAAAAGGAGTTTGAAAGAGTGAATTGGTAGAATTAATGAGTGTATTGCAGAATATTGGAGGGATATGAGACATCTGCTGCCTCTAAGTGTATCAGACTGCTCAGGTGCAAGTGGTGAATGGAGAGTCCAGATAAGCAGTGGGAGGGAGTGGGGTAAGACAGGGTTGTCCCTTATAACCTCTGCTGTACTTTTCAAGATATGCGTGTGGAAGAAATGATTAAAAGAAATGGCTTATCAATTCCTGTGCAAACATCAATTCTATACTATGGATGAATTCATGTCTCTCTCTCTCTCTGTTGATAAATGATTTTATTCTTATATACACGGTTACAGCTTCTGTTTTATGTTTTAATGTGACTATCATTTGTATGCAAACCCTAATTGTAATTGACCTGTGTATGTCTGGAATCCATGTATGTATCAAATGTCTTTTAGGAACCAATGAAAATAATCATCATAGTTACAAGCATAATATATTTGCACAGGATTTGTCGTAAATATAATTCCTGGAGTATTGGCCTTGATACAGCATTGTGTGGTTTCACAATGATTATTCTGATGGCTCTTGTTTGCATTTTAAAAATGATTAGAGCAATGGCGGCTGAGCCCCTAAATATTATACTATAGGTTATATTTGAATAAATTTTCTCCATTGTATACATTAAGTAGTACTGTTTGGCTTGTTGTCTTGCACAGATGTCTTAATAAATAGCAAGAAGAACTGAGGTTGCACTGTAAGACTTACGTGTGTATCCAGAGAAATATTTGCTCACGAAGAAACATCTAAAAATTTATATTCCATCACTTGCTCAATTGATTGGTCATTAATTTTTACCAGCAGACTTTCTCTCACATTCTTACTGTGTGAAATGTGCATCATTTTACTTTAAAGTCATTACAGTTATCAGTACACCACTGGGTTAACAGTAACAGGTTTTTGTAACAGACCTTGATTGATTGTGTGCTGGGATGAATGTGTGTTAATAATATTACATTTGTGTCATCAGCATACAAAACTGTTACTTTTCCTTCATAATCCTCTAAGCAGGATGGTAGATCGTTAACATACACCAGAAAAAGGGTAGAACCATTGGAAACAT
This sequence comes from Hetaerina titia, assembly GCA_037158775.1. Lineage (NCBI taxonomy): Eukaryota > Metazoa > Arthropoda > Insecta > Odonata > Calopterygidae > Hetaerina > Hetaerina titia. Next base: position 8,653,926 of record CM073772.1, read on the forward strand.
GATATCCTTTGGATAAAAGTCTTAAACCACCTAATAACAACACTACCTTTTGAGTTTGATCTTTGATATGAGACATAATCCAATTTATAGGGATGCGTCTTATGCCAATTCCACAAAGTTTAATCTGAAGTCTCCAACTGCTTACATGATAATAAACCTTTGATAAATGAAAAAATGTGATTGGCATGATCTAATTTTATGAAAGTTACTTTGGAGAGGTAAGTCACTGCTCAAACTTGAATTGATTGTTTGGGAATATTGTTGCAGCCTTTTTTATTGACTTACCATCGTGGATTCAAAATCTTGTAATCTGAATAGACAGTTTCCTCTAATGCAGTATTTATACAGCTTATTGGTATTACATATTATGTCTTCTGATAACAGAACATATTTACACTTATTTTGAAAGTCAAAGGTGCAGTGAATAGGTGAAAGAGAATGAAGTTTATAGTGTAATGTGAGATCGGCTTTCTTCTTCTTATGTACATTTTGTGAATCAGAGTTCTTAAAACATATTATCTCAATAAATAAGCTCCCATCGTTCAGTCAAAAGTTTTAAGCATATCTTATCACAAACAAATTACTAGAGCTCTATATGATGTGCTGATTCTTGCTAATCAGAACAACAGGCTATTGTAATTCATTTTGTTGTGCAACCTACATGTTTTATGAAGATATATTCGCTCAAATAGCGCTCATATTATATTTTTTAATGACATAATATTATTCCCAATAATGTTTTATCGGTTCAGTAATCCATAATTTACGTAATTAATATATTCTTAAGCATCAGGATGATAAGGATGTTTGGTTAACAATTGTGGTAAGTGATGATGGTGTGTTTATTAGTAAATATCCCATAGCAAAACCAACACTCCAGTATAATTAATAAATTAGATGTGTTATTTTCCCGCCATTTTCTTTCCCAGTGGTTAAGTTGGCCAAATGGGCATCCTCTGGGTGCTTTTGTTATGGGAAATGAAGATCTAGTTAAACTAAAATGCCATCAGTTTCACTCTGGTTAACTTATTTTTTACAACAATGTATTTTTAGAGTGAATTGTAGCAAAAATTAACTTTGTTTGTGGTGTTCATGTAAAGTATAATTTCTCTTGTGTTTTCATCATCAAAATGAGGTGTTTTATTAATGCGAGAATTTTCCCATTTCTGAAAAAAGTTTCTTCTATGGTAACACATTATTATGTTTCAATTATTGCATGTACAGGCACGGCAGCACGAATACAAAAGAGAATATCTGTGCCACACAATAACATGACAACGGGTGGCATAGGGGCTAAATAAGAGAGAATTCAAAAAATCCTCCGTAATTGGCGTCCTTCATCACTTCCGGGAGATATGGCAACGTAATCTTCTGAAGCGCACCCTGGTTCGTCAGATTGCTCCCTTGCAAACGGGAACAATTGAAGGTGGACATTGCAGGTTTTACAGATAATGAAGTGTAAACAGTCATTCATTTCATTCCCCAGGTAATGATTCACCAAATGCGATTAAAATTAACAGGTGATTGATCCTTGTTACGATAAGCGTAGGGACTGCAGTACAATGTTCTCATAGGAATTAACTTTTGAACGGCATATTTGAACCAACATTTTTATGACTAACATGGCGATCCCCGACCGGTGAAAAGTTTAACACGAAAACGTATTTCCTAGAATATTGACTAAAATCAAATATCGGTTTTGCTATGAATTATATTTTTAACGCCCTTGAAATCCAGATTTATTTAAAGTTTACCAAGCTGATAATTTGTTATCATGAAATTAGTTCCACAAAAGCTCCATGAAATTGACGCTTTGCTCACTGGAGGGAGACACAGTCACTAACGTCTCAGTAATCGTTTGTGTAGTTGTGTAGTGTAGTGGGTTGTGATATTTTTTGATTGATGGTGAAATCGGTGTTGTTTTGTGTGAAACAAGGACGTAATCCACTCTGTGATTAAGCCGCCGTTATCTTCCAGCTACGATGGGAAATATATACACCGTGGGACCGAATGAAGCTCTCATTGTTTCAGGTAGCCAGTCCTCTGTTTTTCCCGAACCCCTGTTTTTGGTGCTTTAAAACGGAAAAACAATTCTATGTGTATGATCGTGCGAATAGGAAATAGTACTAAATGCATTATTGTACATTTCAAATGTTACTGTGTTCAGATATAGAATTAGACTAGAGGCAGTGAGTAAAACATCGAATATGGATAGATTCCGCGATCATATAACTTAGTACGGCTTGGTAACTCTTTCATATTTGTTTACATGTGAAGATCTGGTTAGCGCTTGCATAATTAGTAAGATCGTAATTGATTATCGATGTGTAATTAAGAGATTTAACTGTTTTTCTTTAGAGACATGCGCTTGACCACACCCCCTATCCCCACGTGGGTCATGAAATTAGGCATTGTTTTGCCGCAGTGACTGTTGAATCTGAATTGTTAAACTACAGTTACTTTATATTTTATATTTCAGCTGTTTTCCCAACTTTTTGCCCATGTATTTCTTGCTCTATAAAGTGCCAAAATACTGTTTGTTTGCGTCTCTATTAAACATTGTTCTACGTATTTTTATTTGCATTATGGAAGTGAGATTTTAAAGCGATTGCTGTAGTGTGTTTTGCTTATTTCACAAGGAATCCTAGACCCCTCTATAGGCAACGGTTTAGTGATGCAATATATTTATGCATATGATACAGCATTTTGAATGAGGAAAATAGCCGGGTCATACGTTATATTGCGGAACGACCTTCGCAACGTCTTTCGTGACTATCACTGTTGATGAGGAGTGGTAACTTGTAGAAATAAAGAAAAGGATTGTATCGGATGAAGAGCTAACTTAGCCTAGTATCATTTCACAACAACGTATTTTTTGGTCGAAAATTATTTGTCTTCCTGCTTTGCCTGTAAATGTTGATGACAGATTGTTGTCGCTTTATTTTAGATTTAAAGTGCACTTAATTGTACTCGTATAAAAGACTATTTGCAATACTTTCATATTTACTTAATCCTCGGCAGAGCGCGTAACTACTGGCCATGAGTTATTAAGAATTAATAAGTTTGTATTTTCATCGGCATTTGTTAACTTCGAGTTTGTCATAATGTGTACCCTCTTTCAAGAAATGAATGTGGAAAGCATGTATGAAATGAATAATTACATTAAGGAAAAGGCATGAGAAAGATTATTTGCATTAATTTTTATATTGATATTGGCTTTTAGCAGTCACCTCACACAAAATAAATCTGGAACATGTAAATGAATGGATTCTCTTATGTGTATAAACAGTTCAATATGCTTATATACACGTAAGAACTATTTTATCACCCTTGTATTTTTTATTTGTATTTTCCGGCAAAATTTTGGTAATTTGTCGTGTTGTAACCTTGGTATTTCCATCTGAGATAAATTGATAGGTGAATATAAGGCACAGTTGATCTTCGATCGTAGGGCGAATTTAATCTTTACAGCCTCCCGCATTTTTCATCTGTGCGCTGAAGACTTCATTTGTTGAAAATGTCCTGTGACAATCATAATCGTGATGCCTCATGCCGTATTCATGGATGTCTTTTATTCTTCTTCTGTGTGTTGTTCCCTTTCACCTGGCGAAATATCAATTACGTCCAATCTATACCGGAAAACTTAGTTTTCAATGTACTATTTAAATAAAAAGATGTAAATATCTGTGTCTACAATGAAACTGGGATGCAATTTTTCAAATATGTAATGTGTTGTGGGTGCCTTTTTGGTCCCATTCCTGCAGGTTTGGGAGGAGACTACTACGTGCAGAATGGCAAATGAGAAGTGGTGCTTTTGTTTTTGTTCGTGCCTTCTTAAGTACATGTGTATTCAAGGTTCTTCTTGGTTGAATATACAACGTACGGCCATCTTCTAAAACATTAAAATTGGAGGGCGACTCTTTCGGCGGGAAAGTCGGAGGTTGAGGGGTTTTCCCCAATAATATGCGTATACAAGGCATCAAACTCACGACTATAATGACTAATCATTCTGCCAAAATGGTTAATTAATGCTTATTTCGAGGGCGTTTGAAATATTCCCCGCACAAATATAAAAATTCACACCGGATTGATCACTCTTTCACATTTTTCAGTGTTCGAGTGAATTGCTTAGCGTTGCCGTAAACTAAAACTCTTTCCCCCACTCTCGTGGGGTTCGATTCCCTATTGGCATTCCCACACACGCCGCGGGAGCAGACCAGCACCCCAAAATATGCCAAAACACACCATTCCCGTCTGAATTTCATGGGATTTCGTCTGTGACAAGTTTGAAAATGTTTTGATTTCGGAGTTAGTTCTAAAATTATTTTCGAGAGGGGTGAAATAATATCGAACAGAGGTAATTTATCTCGTGAATTACGTTTTCAGTTTCCTTATGCTTCCCTATCTCTCTCAAAAGCCCCCTCATCCCCGGGGGTCATCTTAAGCTCATCCCCCTCGACCGCCATCCATTGGCGGCTCCCCTCATTACCTCCCCCATCCCCCCGGGGTATTACGTCACCCTTCGCCTTTATCATGTTCGGCGTTGACTTTTCTCAATAACTACTCCGCGTGTGGTGTACGCGGCACTCGTCATTTTTAAGCCCAGCATGCACCGATCGCGTGCAAAGCCATCAGACTAGAATAATCGAGTGCACATTGTCACTGTTGAAGGGATTTCGCTTGGGGATTTACTTTCGTTCTTTATGTATTGTTGAGTTCAGGTGCTTTAGCGGTAAAGAACTTTTGCATCCTGGCTGCTTTTTGTGTGGGCCTCCGGGCGTTTTGTGGGCAAACCTCGAGTTCCCCAGCCGGTAACTGGTTCCCTGTGTCTGGGGTGGGCTAACCATTTTTCAATGTGTTGTTTCACGGACCACTTGCTGCGATTTGAGACAGGGTTTGCCTTTGGGACCCCTGCAAACATCGCCTCCATCCACGTCTCATGCTGCTCAGTCGAAGTTGGAGCACTTTTGGAGCATTTAAGCTGTCGTTCGATTCATTTCAGTGGCAAATGAACCTGCCCGAAAAATATAGGAGTAACACTACTTGCTTGTAATTCGTCGTTACGCAGGTATTACGTATAATACATCAATTATAAAATAATGTGGCAGGGTTCCTAATACTTGTTGATTACTCTACTCTGTAGCCCATGTAATTCGTATTTCAAGTGACATAGTCATTTACCTTTCGTCGCATGCTCATTTTTCTTTTCAATATAAAGTACTACAGGTTGTTTACAAAGAAGGGAAAGTTGGTTTCGATACGCTCTGGTAATTTTGCATTCATTTCATCCAATATTTGCAGCTGACCGACCGGTGGTCTCACTCGATTTTATAACCTTGAATTGAATAACTATTCCTCTACCAAAAAAATCTGTTAGCGAAAAAATTGAGATTTCGACTTTGAAGCCAGCCAGATGTTCCAAACGAAGTCAATTCTCATCAAAAGTATTGTGGTGTGAGATGAGAATTCAATATGAATTATTTAGAGGGGTGATTACGAGACTGAGTGTTGTTTCAGAGCAATTATTTCAATTTTAAGCGAGACTGCTTTACTGCTGTAGTTATCGAATCACAGAGAGTTGATATGAACACACGGTTGAAAGTTTGGAGCTGGTCTAGTTTAACTAATGGGACTCAACTTTTCGTGGTGGTCAGTCGTTTTGAATATTCGGGAGACTTAATTATGTTTCGGGCAGCTTTAATGTTGCTGATCATAAATAAACAAGGGAGTCTGCCCGATCATTCCTCTGATTACCACGGCCGAATGAGGAAGGCATTGCAACTTTGGTTATTGCAGAAGGAGAGCCTTCGCGAATGACCGTACCTCACTCGTACTTCATCTCGAGATATATGCTAAACATAATTAAACTTTTCCTGAGACATGTTTGAGGTGTTTTTCTACAGCTTTTATGCTCCTTAATATAATTAAAGCCTGATCTAAATTACAAGGCTCATTTTATTTCACATTATCTTATAAGCTCAGTACTTTCAATTGTGAATGCAGCCGCGCTTTTTACGAGACGATGTTGCCCTGAGATACGAAACTGTCCCCATTAATCCTTGTAAGTCAGTGGAGCTCGCGTGCCCTGGGGAATCACGAAGACATCGTTACCACATTCTAATTAGCAGTGGAGCCTGCCGGCCGAGGAAGGGGGTTATTATGGCGGCCCTCGTGTACTCCGCAGTCGTGCCTTTCGGGGGCGAGCAGGGGGGCTGGGCGGGGCACGATGAAGGATTGTTTCCCTCGGAGCAAAGCGACACTATCCGCCCCTCGTCCCGCTCTCTTTCTCCCACCCTCGGTCGGCCCTCCTCGTCTATCCCACCCTCGGTCATCTCTGGAGCGCTACACCCTCGACCGGCGTCCATTCGCCTCCTCTCCCCTCCCTCCCTCTGATAGAAACACCCCCCACCCCCTACCTCCCCCCGGGGAATGAGCGCACCTACCCTTCCCGACTCCGCCGCCAGCACGGCCCTTGGGTCCGGTGCAAACACTAATAATGGAGCATGGCTTATTATTTGGGTAATGGCATGGTTTAGCGACATGGGGTTTCAGAGGAGAGCATCATGATTCATTCCAAGGGTTGTGTTCCTCCGCCCGACCTTCGCGTACCCCATCAAGGGATGGCAAATTTGCAGAAAAGGGTGAAATGATCATCTCTCGAATTTCGTTGTTCACTTATGTGCGTAGCCGAATTTGCGTGAAATTTAATCCTGTCGGTAATTTCTATTTTTGTTATGAGTACATAATTATTATATTTCCGTAAAAATGGGCGTATTATCGAAAGTACAATTGAACCTTATTTCTATATACTGCGATCGAAATAGCCTTTCATTAGAATTGCTCTCCGAGTGATAGGTTTTTGCACTTGGGCAAAACAAAACTGCGGGATTGATGCAGCCATCAAGAAGTCGGTGCAAACTTCTTCTCCATAAAAGCAAGGTTGAATTTTTATTAAATAGGTATTCGTATACTAAAAATATGGGGTCAATGGCTATAAAAAGGTACATGAATGTACTTCCTAAAATTCCCGTATGTAGGGCTGGTTGCAAGAGAGGCTTGCAAGAAATTGATGCTGGATGACGGAATGACTTTAATGTAATCTTTCGTAGGATCCAACGGTGATTGGAAAATCTGTTGTTAATAATCGGTACTTAATGCATACTGCTGGTGTTGGATTAGCGATCCTGCCTATTGACATGAAGTCTTGAAAATTCAAAAAAGGTGCCCTGCCCGCAATCAATTTCTGGTTACAACGTTTCCTGTCATTACGCCTTTCCCGCTCTAGTTCCACCAACTTCATTTATTTACATTTCCTCCCCTCCTATTATTATTTATGAATACTATGTTTTGATTTACTCCTCATAGTATCTCTGACCTAATATTTTCTTTTGCGTTCGAAAGGCATAAAGTTAAAGGCTATCACCCATGGCGTTAGCATTAGGGATATTATTTCAGTCATAATTACACACGTAAAAATGAATTTTCACCCCGAGAACTTATCTTAAAGGTGCATAAAATATGGAAGGCAGTCATCTTCGCTTTAACGTCTCTTGTGTATTGTGCTGAATAGGACGTTCTGATGAATCTACTTTTTTCAATCCTTGGTACATCCTGAAGCACCGGAAAATTACATTCTCTTTCAGAATCGTCAGAGGAGACGGGACGTTCGTGTGTTATCTGACCAATCGGATCCCTCTGACGGAGGCAAATGAGCAAAGGATGTGTAGGGAATCACATATACGTCTGCTTCGACGCTCTTTCATTTAACATGTTACACATGAGCTTGGCATCTACTAGCTCGTTCACTTGAGTTTTTCATTTGAATTGCTGATAGATTTAAAATAAAATACCTTTCACGCTAATGGTAATGCAGAATCTGTGCATGCCTGTCTGTTTCAAACTTAAGTTAATCGCTAGTGATAAATTGCGTGGTTGTTTATATTTTTTTGTTAAGTTACAGTAGACTAATTTGTCAGATTTTTGGCATTTTTGTAACCGAAAACGGATTAAATTTGTTGCTCGAGCGAGTGGAGACAACCGCTTCACGATAATGATATGGAGTAATTCTTTGGAGAGTTCTTTTCAACGGTGAAAAAATTCTAATTAGATATTCAGTTTTTTGACGGTGATTGCCGATAGCGTTACAACTACCCCCTGACTAGTAGCGATTGAGCCCGATGTTCATCTCTGACCACTTCGCCCTTTCGTTGTTGACTATTTTTATCACAAATATTTTCAACTGCTCACTATCTCAGGAAATAACGACCAATTAGCTTCCAACCTATCTTATCCAAAGCTCTAGAGAAACTTGTTCAAGATCAATTAACAGATTTTATGTCTCTGCATAATATTCTAGATGTATTCCAATCTAGCTTCCGTAAGGCTCACAATACTTCTACAGCTTTGGTAAGAATAACTGATGACCTTCGAAGAGCCATGGATAAAAAGATGGTCGCAATTCTTGCCCTATTTGACCTAAGTAAAGTATTTGATTCCATTGACATAGATGTACTACTGGTTAAATTAGCTTACCTCGGTTTTCTAAGAACCACCACCACTACGTGGGTTTCCTCTTACCACTCAAGACACCGACAAAGAGTGATGACTGGTGACACACTCTTCGTGGCTCCATATCTCGAGCGGTGTTACACGTGGCTCAATCCTGGGGCCACTACTATTCTCGTTCTACGTTAATGACATTTCTCATCCCTTCAATACTCCAGATATCACATGTATGCATATAACCTCCAGATGTATCTAAGTATCACAATCAGTTGCCTTCCTCTCGCTATACAAGAAATTAATGCTGACCTCAATAACCTAACAAGATGGAGCACGCACAACTTCGCTAGACTTCATTAAAATAAAACGTAAGCTACAGTGATTAGAAATTCTAAACTGCTAAAATTTATCGCTATATTTCAACCACTAAACTTATATCTTCAAGGCACGCTCACTCCGTTTAAGAATGTTGTTAAAATCCAGGTATCCTTATAAATGAAAATTTCTCATGGTCTTCATGAGTTCTTAAAAGTTGCAGAACTGTCAATCCATCCCTCCACTTCCTTAGAAAATATCTGAATGTTATGCCCTTCACATTTAAAAAACTGAGAGTTTCTTCTCTCATTATTCCCCATTTTGATTTTAGTGACCTATCGTATCAAGACCTTTCAAACGAGTTGTCGATAAAAATACAAAAGGAATTTAACTCATGCATACGCTTAATTTACAATGTGAAAATTGCAGATCACATTACAGAATATTTTAACAAACTAAACTGGATATTTATGGAATCTCGCAGGAAACTCCTGTACTTACTGTAACCTTTACTCTACCAAATACTAAACGCCTAAGTATTTTGCCAATGGCTTCAATGGCCTTGAGAGAATACATGAACTACCATAAACTCTTTATCCCTCATCAAAGAACAGCTACAGACAGCCAGTCGTTTGCAGGCACAGCATGTCGTCGTTGGATTGATTTATCCTCCGTTATAATTAATTCACCTTCTCTCCCATTGTTCTAGCGCGCACTTCATAAATCACTGATTTCCCAGCAAACCAACCAGTGAAAATCTTGATGTAAACAGAATTCGAGATCCTTCCTTTTTCCTTCGCAGGAGCGTCATATTTTTATTGGCGTTAGTAAATATAACCAGAAATATTGTTTTACAAGTATTGTTTGCATGTATTCGCCTATTTATCTATTGCATGTGTGTATGTTGTATATATTGTATAGTTATAAATTGAACTGGCCAACTAATGTATTGCGTTGCTGTATGTTAATCCTAAGGTATTGTAGTTATTAATTTTATTGCTCTTTATGTATAATTTGTGCAATTTATTTGTAAGTTTAATCTTCTGTTTGATGAGAGGTTAGGTGGTAGAAGAGACTCCATAGTCTCAATGTCGCCCCAAAATAAGGACGACTGTCTATATATTTTTCGATTTTAGCGTTGCGATGGCACACTGGTAAAACGAAGTAACGCCATAGTGATTAAAACTTGAGGAAAATGTAATTCATGTGTCTTGTTTTCATTTGTTGGCCCGTTGGCCATCTGGAAGGCAAAGGTGTTTTGAAGGAGCAGTCAAAGGATCTGAGTTGCGATGAGATTTTTGGCAAAGGAATGGGGTTCCCATTCGCCTCTTCGATATTGCATTTCTATCCCAGGAAATTAGGTTGACTCCCGCTTTGAGCCTCTGCTTCGGCAGTTGATCTTTTTCCTCCCCACTGGTGTTTACCTCGCCGTAATCGTTCTATTTTTATTCCCATTGAGATGCCGATTAACCCTCTCCCAACTGAGATGTCAATAGTCCCTGCGGATTCCTTTCGATGCATCGCGCGTACACGATTTCTTTTTGCCTCTTCTTTGGATTAGATGGAGGCGGGAATTAAGATAGATTTATCTGCCCCATCATGCCCCGTGACGAGCGCTTTAGATTCTGAGGCATAGAGCCACGTTCGAACAGGTGCCTCCACTCTTGCGTATCGTACCATGATTAAGACGAACGATCGTCTGGTAGGGTGTCTAGAAATCGTAGGAAACCGGAAATTCGAAAACAGAACCCAATTTCTACGGCTGGACCATTTACGTATGATATATTTATCATCCAACTGGAAGTTTCAGATGAAAGGGTTTTTGAGAAAATTGGATTTTTTTTCCCTTGAAACAAAATGTATCCTCTGAGTGTATCGCCTGCACGTTGTAGTTGGAATCCCGTTTCGTTCTACAAGGTCTGTCCCAAAAGTAGTTGGACTAAGTCGATTAAAAAATATTTATAGCCAGAATAAATTCACTCAAAAGTCTTCGAAGTAACACCCTTGTACTCTCACACACCGCTGCCAGCGGATTGTCCACGCTTCGTACGCCTTCTGGAAGGCGGTGCCCAGAATGATGCTGAGCTCCCTCGTCACGGCCTGTTGTAACGCTTCCACCGAGCCGTGGTGACATCCTTTCAGATCGGTTTTGAGGCAGGAGAAGAGGAAGAAGTCTATTGGGGCATTGTCTAAAAAAATTGGATCCTCACTGAGATGGTCGAGAATCTCTTTGCAGATCCTCGTGCGAGTTTCCTTTTGTTCGTCCGAGAGCACTCGCGGCACCAACTTTGCACACAAGTGTCTCATGCGTATGTTTTTGGTCACAAGTTGACGCGCATCACTTTTAGAGATGCCAAGTTCATCAGAAACCATGCAAACACTTAATCTGCAATCACTGTCCAACAAAGTCTTCACTCTTGCAAGATTTTCGTCACTTTTTGAGGTCGAAGAACGTCCTGGACGTTCGGCGTCTTCAAATTTTCTTTATGCTCCCGAAAAAATTGTGCCACTCGAAAACATCCGATCCACCCGTGGCGTTATCACCATAAGCTGCCTTGAGCATGTCATGAGTCTCTTTCCCGGTTTTGCTGAGTTTAACAAAAAAGGCAAAGGCTTCGTCATGTGAGGATTACAGAACAATAAGTTTGATATCCCACGCAGCTAAAGTTATTCTCAGGATCATCAACAAAAGGATAGAGAGTAAGGCAAATGATTACTTAGGGGATGATCAGTTTGGGTTCAGGAAAGGAAGAGGTACGCGTGATGCCATTGCAGTAATGAGATCACTAGTCGAGAGAAATATAGAATACAATCAGGACGTTTTTGCCTGTTTTGTAGATTTCGAAAAAGCGTTTGATAGAGTGAATTGGGTAAAATTAATGCGTGTATTGCAGAAAATAGGAATGGATTGGAGGGACAGGAGACTGATCCGCAACCTGTACATGTCTCAGACTGCTCAGGTGCGAGTGGGGAACGGAGAGTCCAGATGGGCAGTGTTAGGGAGAGGTGTAAGGCTGGGTTGCCCTTTGTCACCGGTACTGTTCAACGTATATGTAGAGGAAATGATTAAAGAGGCATGGGAAGAACTGGAGGTAGGAATGAAAGTCGGAGGGGAATTCGTAAAATCGGTTAGGTTTGCTGATGACCAAGCATTAGTTGCTCAGTCAGCCAAGGGGTTGCAAGCATTGTTGAGTGAATTGGAGGTTCAATGCGATAAATATGGGATGAGAATCAATATTAATAAAACAAAGGTTATGCGATTTTCTAGAAAGAAAAAGGCTAAGCTAAATATTAAAATAGGCGGGGAAAGAATAGAGCAGGTAGAGCAGTTTACATATCTCGGAAGTGTATTGGACCAACACGGTCAAAGTGGTAGGGACGTAAGGAGAAGAATTGCGCTAGGCAAGGAGGCTTTCTCAAAGAGGACGGAGTTGATGACGGGGACGTTGAGTAGGGATGTTAAGACAAGACTCGTAAAAACTCTGATATGGAGCGTAGCTATGTACGGCGCGGAAACGTGGTCGCTGAAGCAGGAGGATAGACGTAGATTGGAGGCTTTTGAAATGTGGGTATGGAGAAGAATGGAGAAGGTGAAATGGACCGAAAGGAAAACAAATGAGGAAGTACTAGAAATGGTGGGGGAGGAGAGGGGTTTGTTGAGAGAAATCCTATGGAGGCAGGAAAAATGGATGAAAGGCGTATTGAGCGGTAGTGGAATGTTGAAGAGGGTAATAGAGGGGAGAATGTTGGGCAAGCGTGGTAAGGGTAGGAACAGTATAGGGATGTTGGACGGGATGAAGGTAGGAAAGAAGTACACCGAGATGAAGAGGGACCTGATATAGATTAGTTTGCTAGGTGGGGAGTTACAAAATGTTTATTTGATAGTTGTGTCCATCCAAAAACCTACCTTAACCGGTAGATTACCTAATAAAACGCAAAATTTAATGGCGTAGCGCTGTTCCAATCACCGGTTCGTGACGGGATGTAACGAGATTACATTATAGAGGTTTCGCAAACGAACGATACGCACCCTGCAAAAGCTGGGAGCCAACCGCCACCGGTCGCTGGATTCTCCTTCGGTTCCTTCCCTCGAACTCAGCCAGAGAAACCGCCGCCCGCCCGTCCGTCTATCAGGGATAAAATAAGTCGTACTACTTTTGGAACAGACCTTGTGATGACAATGTGGTGAAATCTTGTTCTATCGCTTATCCATTCATCGCTTACGTCCGCAGCCATCGCTCATTCATCCGAGTCCAGACATGAACGCGACATAAGCGAGGATAACTATCCCATAATTTCTAAATCCGACCTGTAAGTTGTTCCAGTTCCAGATGAGTCGTTTTAAGCGAATTAAGACACAGGATGAATTGTAAAATTCTAGAATGTTGCGAAATGAATCTGACTATCATTGAGTAGAGCAGACCTCAGCAGCCCTCCATGCTGGCTCGGGTATTGACGAGAAGTTGAGCTCTAGAACGTTTTTTTCGTGATGAAACCATTATTGCGTGTGGGTATAATCCCACCCCATTTTGTGTTGCCTAGACAATGTCCGCAGTACTAACATCGTATTTGCATTTGTGGCATGTGCGCTAACTCGGAGAAAGCGGAAACCCAGGGTATTTCGTCTTCCTGGAAAAGAATAAGGGTGCTGTGGAAATTAAGCAAGGTTCAACAATTTTGTTGAAAAATTTCAAATTGATAATAATTCATTAAATATTTGATTCAAATTATTATAATCATTCAATTTAAGAAATGATTCACACTTAGAAAATTCGCCATACATACATTTTTAAGTTATTTCACCGTCGTGGCAAATATTTTTTCGTTTAAATATTGCCGACCGATGTCTCTTGGAATATTAGTGATGCTATTAGTGCTTCTTCTTCACCATTTTCGACGAAGCGGGTTGCTCTTGATTTCAGTCTAAGAGAAAGTCAGGGTAAGAATGAGAATTTTGCCGTAAGTTCAAGAACCGGAATTCTTGATTCTGGGGTCTGTACACAAAATATCGTCCGACGCGTGGTTAAGACGAGTTGGGCCACACGAGGTGTAATTTAAGAACTGAGCATCTTCTTAACATATAAAACTTATTCCTTAAATGTATATTCGGGTTGGGGTAATATATTAGATTTCCATTGGGAAAATCGTGCGTCTATGCAGTCAAGCTTCTAATTTTTTTCGAGCTGTAAAAATTTCACTCAATCCATTGCATAAAAGTCTGGTCTCTTTGGTTGACAAAATTTGCGCCGACTCTTGGGACACACGTCCAGATGAGTGCTAGTTACGTGGAGAGAGGAAGGGGGATTTTGGGATTTGGCGTTGACCACTCTGTGTACTCCAAAGCTATCCATAGTCCGTAGAGGAGATCCGTAGAAAATTTCAAACTGCTTCACTTGGGGCGGAGAAGGTAAACTTCTCCAGGGTCCATTAAGTGTTTATCTTTTCTTCCGACGTTCCCCGCCCATTAAAGAGAAACTTTTTAATTTGTGATCCGGTAAAATTGTTATTGTTTGACGTGGTGGCCCATTCACCATTCGGCTTCGATTTCCATGGTGATCTAATCTTAGTCAATCGGTCTTGCAGCGAAAAAAGAAACAATTTGAACTCTAGGGATGATTTGTCAATGTTTTTGTCAATCCGTATTCGCAGAATTTTTTCTCCAAGTCTTGTGGGAATTCCTTTCTCAGATACGACCCTTTGTTTAGAAATGAAATCATGAAAAGCCGCCGAAAGGCTGCGTAGACGGCCACTACACTGCCGACAAAAGTGGTAGCCTAGCAGATAGTCAGTCGCGATGACTAATTAGTCTCAAGAGGTGTCGAAATAGCTTTTCTTTCCCTCCCGGGAAGAGTTCACCCTTGGATGTTCATGTCTCCCCTGTTCAATATACGTTAAAGTGTTTGTCTGAAATCAGAAACACGGAAGGAGCACCTCTTGTTTTTATGTTTCGCATTCAAAACCGCCTGCCTCGTATCCACACGTGTCTATCATCGGATTGGCTTCTAGCTAATATCCGGACTTCCGTCGCTTTCGGATTTGCGTCGCGTGCTCCTTTTTTAACGTGCTTTTTGCCACATTTCCACCATTTCTCTCCGTTCATTTTTTTTCTACGTAATCCGCCTTCAGTGGGAAACGAACCCGGGTGATTCATGCGTTGAGAAGGCAGTAGGCTCGGATTACGACGGCTATCTTCGCTTCTCGTCCTCTTCCATTTCCTCGTCGTGCAACCCTCTAGGCAGGAAGGGGAGATGCCCGAAGAGTGCGCTGGTCAAGAAGGGTGGATGAGGAGGGGGTGTTGATGGCGCCCGAGAAGATTAAAGCGCCAGGGTTCCGGGAAGGAGTATGATGGAGTGGATCGTTACGGGTGGAGGGCGTGTGGAGGCGTGGGAGCGCTGAGAATGGAACTATGACTGAGGTTACAGCGACGTCAACTCATGGTCTGTGAGGAGGAAACGAGCGAGGAAGAGGGATCAGCCGCGGTCGCCTCTGGACCAGTGCACTCCATCCAGCTGCATGCGTTGCTCTGCTCTGCCTCAAGATAATGTATTGGCAATTATTTGCTAAATTAACCACCTCGACCCCCCCCCCCCACACCCACCCCATTAACACGTCGGAGTTGACTGGCGGGGCGCAATGTGTGAGTTTGGATTTTTCTCTTCATTTTTTCATTCATTCATCGGCACGAAGGATACCTCAGGAGGCGTTCCGAAGAGATGCTTTGTCATTATCAGGTGAATTCTTTTTGAGATGCTTTATTTACATGTCATCCGTGGCTTTTGGGTAAAAATTACTGACTAAAGAGACTACGGGAGGAATATTTTGATAGAAAAACCTGATGCAGGTTTATTTCCTCGCTAATAAGGTTGTGAACGTTTCATTTCAAACTCGGTCAGATTTTCTTAAAGCTACAGTAATTCCATATTGTAGGCGTTAAAAAAATTGCTAAAATCTTTTCTAAGTCAATAAAATCTAGTTCGTTAATTCATGGAAAGCTTGTTTCCGTTGTCATTTTTTTGAGGTTGTCAGCTCCCATTGAAACTCATTGTAATGAAAATATTTTCACAAATAGTTCCCATCGCATGGATATCTCTCTTATGTCTCGAAACAACACTTGAAACTAAAAGGGACAAGACGAAGTGGGGGGTAATCTTCTTCACAGAGTGGGAATGCTTTAAGGCAACCCTTTTAGAAGGTCGGTCGGTTTAAAGTAGAGGGATACACGGCTGTTTATATTTTATCCCAGTGCCCGGTCGAACGGTAACTGCTACGATGGGGCATTTATTCTTCGAGATCTGATTGCATGGCGGATACTTGGAGATTTCCAGCGAGTTAGATTGTTCAATAAGTTTTAGACAGCCGGAAGAGTGGGCTTCTACGTATCTTATTTTCCTCGGAGTGAAGGCAGGATTGAAGACTGGTGCTTTGAAGGAATAAATTCAGTTGAAGGCGGGAAAATGAGATTTCTAAAATTAGTAGTCTTTCCGCATGAATTTGTTTTTATGTCACTTTTTGTTTGTATTTAAGAGACTGCCCGAAATGAAAAATTATTCCTGGTTCACGGCGAAGCGATGAATCGACCGTCGTCGTTCAGTGTTACACATCGCAGACTCAATTCCTGTCGAGTGTGGAACGACCAATGGGGAGAGGGGTCAGTTGAGGTGTCCCCCGAAATGTTTGACACGTTGAGTGGTCCGTTCATCAATCTCCTCTTTTCGATCTCGTCGCGAGTGTGGGAGAGAGAGGGAGAGAGAGGGAGGAGTGGGTGTGGGAGGGGCGGGAGGAGGATTAAGGGAGGGGAGGAATAAAAATTGCGCTCTCGCCCCGAAGGATTGATCCGCTTCCTTAAAAATAGACCCGGACGGGGGCGGAAGTGGGAAGAGTCTTGTCACATCCGCCTCTTCGTCCGGGGGGGAGGGGGCACGGGCACGTGCAATTACATATCTCCCCCCTCCCCCACCCTCCTGGATCGGTGTCCTCGTCTCGACACTCTTCCCCCTCTCGGTCACGTCTCCTCTGTGTCCCGGGAGATATCCCAGATTTCTCCCCGCCTCTCGTTCCTGCCCACCGCCGCTCGCTGCGACCTCGTGTGTGGGGGTGGTGGGGTGCGGAGGAGGGGAGTGGAGTGGGGGTAGTGGAAGGAGCAGGGACGTGTGAGAGGGGTCGCGCATCACTCCACCGAGAGGGAAGCTCTCCCTCCATCTCCGGGCGGCAAACCGCGACTCAATCATCCATCTCAGTGGGGGTGGGGCGCCACTCCCCCTTCCTCCCCCCTGCGTTCCCTTTCACGATTCGATTTTCTTCTTCTCGTCGGATTTTTCTCGATGGCGGCATCCGGCCCTTTCCCGACAACAAAGGTGTAATATTTGTGCGCTTTGTCGGATGTTTCTGTTAGTACAAATATGTATATTCGGTGTTCCTGATGAAGTTTGAATAATTTCAGTTTTCTGTTGAATGTCTTCCGCGCCTAAATCCAAAACCAACAACGATGGAATGGCATGCTCGGTAAAGGGAATTTCTAAGCAGATATCTATGGAGAGATCTATCGAATATTAACCGATAATATACTAATTTTAGGAACAATTCACAGTATAGTTGTATGTTAATGGGTATAATTCAAGGTTGTAGTTATGATATGGTTTAAAGTTAATGTGATCCTTGAATACAT